>OZ010687.1:11549770-11963085 GCA_963932265.1 Thymelicus lineola | reverse complement strand
CACCTTGCAGACAAATTATAGCTTTCTCTGTTATATTACAAACACCAACGACTAATAGATATCCGTCATACACAATAATTCTCTGCCTCGACCGGGAATGCAACCCGGGCATAATCAGTACGTAAGAATTCGTTAGCGTGCCATATTTTGTACATAGTTCTGCGAATTAAGCAAAATGTTTTGTCCAATGACATCACTTGTCCACCAAAACAATGATCTAGCCCTGCATACTTCGACTATGCCAATAAATCGACGAGTACATTAAACAGGAATCTCAAATTGAGCCGGCACGCTGGTATTTTCACCAACACAAAGGCGTAGTTACCGTGAAAGGATCACGTGTAACGAGATACGGCTGTTAGACTAATTTAGGTGGAAGATCATCCACGTAATTAATCCACTTACCAAGAACCCATGCAGAGCTCGCTTTGAAACTGGATGCTCGACTAGGTACGCCGCTTCAGACTTTGCTTGGCATCCCTCGTCGCACTCAAGCTTCAACACTCATTTACTTTAAAGTTTCCAAGGCTATGTAGTACATACATAACATACATACAATGTACGCGTTTCTGCCTATGCAGATACGCCTATGCAATGAGAATAAAGTGCTTTGTAGATTGACTTATAATTTGGGTATTATTGTAACTAGGAACCATAGTTTTTTTTCTTCATTCATGGCATCAATTGGCGTAAATAAGCTTAGCCAAAAACAAGTGAAAAACCATAAATTAAATGAGAGAAATTTTGTCATGCTTAGTGCATTAATAACTTAATTTTTTAATTTTTTATTAAACATCTTTGTGGCATAATTATAAAGGCAGATTTAATGTATCTCTTTGTAAAAATAAAATGATCAGTTAATTTAACATCTAGCTAAACGTCATAATCGTAATATTACATTAAAATATACAGTTAGACATTGAACTTCCAATTGCAATGTGAAGGGGCAGAAGTACAGCTGACACAATGAAACACTATTGTGTGAATTACGCACACCTAAATAAAGTCCTAATTATCGTGTACGTACCGTTTTTGTGCGGACCCCCTTATTGAAAGGTTCAGATCGGTTTATAGTGCAGTCATTGAAGCATTATTGCTCCGAATTTTTTTACTGTGAACCGATTTGCGTGAAATTTTGGAATTAGGTTCATCTTACCCTTAACTTCAAAAGTGAAAATGATTTAAACTCCGCACTCACCCTGGGGGTGGTTGCCACCCCTTCTCGGGGGTGGACATTTTTTTTTTCAAAATAACCTCGGATATCGATAGAAGGGCTAATTTTAAGCAAAAAATCACCTATAAAGTTTTTCGAAAAATCCAATACTTTTCAAGTTATTGGCAATTGAAAAATCGCAATTTTTTCACGTTTTTCATCGGTCTTTTGCAAATATCTCCAAAAATATATGTTTTATCGAAAATTTTATAAGAACCAAAATTGTAGCAGATAAAAAAACGAACTATTTAGTTTTTTTTAAATCATTCTAAGTGCAATATTAAGCTAGATATTGAAGATCAAAGCCGTTTTTTATTTTGTCTGAAATTTAATCTATGTGTTCAATGCCATCTAGCGGCGAACAGATGCATTTTATGCATTCTGCCATAAAGAAAGTTTTTGTAGTGCTTGAAATAAGCTTTAAAATGAGCACTGTTAAAGGTCTTTTGCACGTAAAATAAGTGAGCTGTATTGAAAATAAGAAGACCATTTAATATTTTTTCTTTTAAATCAATGGGTTTCATAAGTGCCATTTCCGCCAAAATGAAAATTAATCGTATTCCGCCTAGAAATAACTTTATTATGAAGAGTTTGATAGATTGTATCAGTTTGGCTGCTTCAGGACACATATTTAAAAAAAAAATCAAGATTAAAAGAAAAGAAAAAATTTCAAATTTACAAAAAAAAACACCTTTTTTTCATAATATCTCAAAAATGACGACAGATACGTAAAAAAGTGTAGGGATGAAAAATTTAGGTATTTTCTTACGAACAATTTGGTATTTTTTTTATTTCTGTCAAACAAAAATTGACGGAGATATGATTGTTTAAAGAGCGCGCAGCAGCGCAATCACAGTCTCTCTTAAGCCCTTTAACCCTTCACCGTTTTAAAAAAAGGTTTTTTACTATATATTGCAATGAAGGATGTTGTAGCTCTGTTAATTACCTTTAAAATGGTTTGTTATAAATTGTGATAGCATGAAAATTGAAGGAGTTATGGTCCAAAAACTTATCATATTTTTTTCTACTTAGTAACTGAAAATTTCGGAGTGTGAATATTTGGAGCAATGTGAAAGTACGCAGTATAATAGAGACCCAAAACTATTGTAACGTGTATATATGTACATAATATGGCTCATATATTTTGGAAACGTAGGCATGAATACATACCAACGTTCTTACATGTATATATAACACATTTGAGTGAAGGGGCCAACGAAAAAGCCAGGTGATCAGCTGTGCGTGCTCCGTTTATTCGTTTTAATATGACCAGTAAGTTTTTAAATATGTAATCATATATATTTACTGTTTTAATTTAGGGGTAGTTTTAAGGGTAGCAAAGTTGAAGATTATGATAATCACTTTCGAGAGTGTAGAATAATATTTAAATCCTTTTCATTTAATTAAAAAAAAATTTAACAATTTTTTATCAAGGGGTTGTTTTTAAGGGTTGAAAGGGGGTTAAAAATTTGACTATTATTATAGAGAACAAAATAATACTTACTCTATACTTACATCTTTTTATGTCATACCAAAGTAATTTTTTGTGATTTTTTTAATTTAGGGGTTGTTAGCAAGGGTTGTAAGAATTTCAAGGGGTTGAAAATGATTTTAATATGAGGTAATTGTGTTAGAAAACACTTTACAATTTCAAAACTTACTATTACACATGTTTTCTAGCGATAAAATGGCTCAATGTTAATTTTTCCATTAAGGGGTTGTTTACACCCCTTAAAAATAATTTGCGGAGTTCAGATTATTTTCACTTTTGAAGTTAAGGGTTAGATAAGCCTAATTCAAAAATTTCATGCAAATCGGTTCACAGTAAAAAAATTCGGAAGTAACACCGTATTTTTCGCTTCAATGACTGCACTATTAGGGGAATCTGAATATTTCCTGATTAAGTTCATTCATAGCAACACAGGATTTGGATTCGATTGAATGCCTCTTGATGAAACGAACTCCTTGTGTGCGTTATTATCGATTTGTCAAATTTCTTTAGGCTGCTACACGTATGCCATGGATTTAGCATTTCATAAATGTACTTATATTATTATGTGCCATATAACATACACGGAATACGCGGGCTTTTACATACATCATGTCAACATTGGTTATTTAATATGATGTAAGTATATTATTTTTTCCTGACAGTTTAATTTTTTATTACTAACCGCCAAACGAGCTGAGGGTCCATCTATCTGTTGGTAAGTGGATACCGTCGACCATGGAAATCAGTAACACTAAAAACATCACTAATGCGTTGACATTCAACTAGGTAGCTACTACAAATAAGGACGTCTTTGAGGCATTTAAATCACATAAACCAAACATCATCGCATTCAACGAAGTTGCTATTGATTTATTAGGTAGGCTTTTACGATGCTGTCTGGTGCATGAAAATTAAATTTTAATTACAGGAAATGAAATTAATTTTATAACTAATTGGTGGGATCGAATCGGAACGGTTAACATACATTCATGGGTCGGTGGCACGCATCGATTTAATCAAATGTCCATCAGATATCAGTTACTGTGAGCTCAACAGTGTCTATGATTGTTTACGATTGTATGGATATAATAAGGAATCAAATATTCTCGTCATAAATTTTGTTGACATGGCGATAAGAAAGGAACCGATTAACTGAATACAAAAGTAAGGTAGTAGTAGTGTAAGTTAGTCTCTTATTAATTTTATATTAATCAACTAATCAATTATAATTGGAAACGAGCAGTAATTTAAATCAATACCTTTATTAAGTTACGTTTATATAATTTAAAGATTACTACAACCCTAGAAATTAAAACCCAATTCACCATTGTTTTTTAACGCGAAACCCTTAAGACTTAAACTTTTTCTTACAAAAGTTATTGGTTACAAAAAGTTTAAAAAAAGTTTTATCGAGCCTATTCCGCGTCGATAAGTGTGGAGAAACATGGGGGAGACTCTAACCCAATACATATTATTTGCACTTGAGTTCAAATGTGGTCGCTCCGTCCTTACACTATTTGCAATAATGTGAATTACGTAGTTTGTCAATATTGATCGCTGCAAGTTGTATGAGCAATTTATATGTTCTACTACGTGGGTTTCATTGTAATCAATACAAAAATGTATCGCCATAAAAATAATCATATTAATTCTCGTATCGCTAAAAAGGATTTCCTGTATTACGTATGGCACTAAAATAAACTAATACGACATAATTAAAATCAGAAATATTTATTTGTTACACAAATGTACATGTCTGTTTAGGAATCATTTTAATTCGTTCAGGAGATATGGTCTCTGCCAATGGTTGTGGTGTGGTTACAGAGCAATTTATTGGGGATAACCAACGTTTCTGGGAAATGAAACGACTCAGTCACCGTTAGGGTAATGCTTAAATCGGAAATATCCGAATAACATAGACATGTGGTTACTCTACTGCACTAATAGTAATTTAATTTTAAGCGGGTGCACTCAAAAACTGAAAAACAACAGGATTGTAGCGCAACATCTTGTTTAAATTGTGACGAATATTACGTGAAATATTTTGTAATTAAATTTCATTGTCCATTCATTTCACATGTTATGTTGTTATATTGCCTTCATGATAAATAATAATGGAAGCTTTTTAATAATTAATTTGTATTGTTTTCTGTTTATTTGTAATGTTTTATGAATTATATTATAAGAGGTGTCTAGTGTGCCTTCATTGTAATCATAGAAGTATGTAATTTTGACCTCTAGTAAAATTTATATTCAATCTTGATGAGTTAACCCTAAATAATGCCAATGAATTTATATTATATGTTATCATCAATTTAAT
This sequence comes from Thymelicus lineola, assembly GCA_963932265.1. NCBI lineage: Eukaryota > Metazoa > Arthropoda > Insecta > Lepidoptera > Hesperiidae > Thymelicus > Thymelicus lineola. The sequence continues at coordinate 11,958,060 of OZ010687.1, read as the reverse complement.
TAATCATGCAGGAATGAATTTATGTCTGCGCACGGCGTATTTTTAATGTATTTTTGTTACTTTTACAGGTAACATCATATGACCGTTGAATCACTGCAATGTAAGTAGTAAGTTCACGTTGTCATTAATTGCGTTGACAATGAAAATTATTATCAAAAACTGAATATAGTGAAAAAAAAAAGAATATACTTAAGGTTCTTGTAAGTCTTTGAATGAAAAAGTCTTCAATTCATCTGATAGCGTCGATATGGATTAAAATAATGAATAATTAAGTAAAATCAACCTCGTTAAAGTATCCGCTTGATATAATAGAGTGCCAAAAACAGTAATGCTTTATATGATACGCCTAATCCGGAATCTGTTATTTATTACTGGCTGCCCGCTCATTAGTTTTATTTGACGGCATGTAACAAGTCCTTTTCAACTAGGTTTATTTGACGGCATATAACATGTTTTGATATGTGACACGATGGCATAGTAAGGAAACAAGTGACGTGCCTTTCGTTAAATGCTGGCCCGTTGACGTCCTTACACCAGCAGCTGACCAGCTACCATCGACGACTTGATTTCCGAAAAGGCTGCAGTGGACCTATTTATTAATCGTCTCTTGCCTCATCTGCGTTCTTCAAAATTTATACAATGTCGAACGCAATTTAATGTTGAGAGATATTCTAAAATATTGATGAATGTTGAATTCTATTGTAACAATATCAACATATTGCACAAATAAACAGCATAGTCAGTGCGAAACGTGGCCTTCGCGCGACTTTTTGGACTGAAAAATGTGCGTTACACGTGACTGCAATAGAGATCAACACGCTTTATCACAAATAGATTGTCGCGTTATGCGTAAGTGTGTACTGAGATTAAATGCGGTAAAAACAACTTTACAATTGATTATTGCATTTTTTTGAGTACTTAACCGATTCGTTGCGGCGCCCATTTTCGAAAACTTCGCCATGGCTTTGAACAAATTTTCTGTGACTAAGATAATAGGCCTGGTCTACGTGGAAAATATTGATAGTGTTGTCCTAGACAGACCCTTCTAAAACTTAATTTGAGGGTGTTACAATCGATGAAAATATGATACGCCTATAGTGTCATAAGCCACAAGTTAAAACAAGTAGTGCCATCAGCAACGAATCGGTTAACATAGAGACAGACATAAATAGCGTCTTTGTTTTTTACTAATTATACTTACCTGGATGTTTTATCGCTTATTACGCTCTATAAACTTAGTTGAAACTGACAGTTCTGTTAGTCGTGGATAGACAGGTTAGTAATAACATTGGCATGTCGTGTGATTAGAAGCATCATATTTTGCGCTCAATTAATGAGACGTCAATCCGATTGTCATTCTTTTCAACGTGTTTGCACAAATGCACACGTGCCTAGTACTTACCAATCTACCTACGCCAGTGGTAATCAACCTTTTTGTCATAGTGGACAAAAAACGTATTTGTCATGGTGTTGCGGGCCGCAGAAAAAAATAGGTTGTAATTTATTAGGTTTTCGCGATTGTTACAAATTAAATTAAATAACTTAGAACGTATTCATCGCGTATTAAAAAAAATTCTGACGTTTCACACACTTTGCAGTGTATGTGGTCAGACAGTTATTTAATTAAAATTATTTAGGTGTTAATAAAAAAAATTAAAATAAAGTAACACTACATGGGCGGTGCCCATACTATGCCCTACTTTGCGAAACTGTGTTATACTTATGGTTTCGGTTGCTATAATTAGTCGAGCGGCATGTAAACTTTCGACACCTGAGTTGGTCATCACCTACTTTAAATCCATACTGGAGAAGCTCTAGACCTCCTTAATTATTAGGAAAGACCTATGGCTTGTATTTTCGTCCTAGTGAGTTAATGTTCAGACTAAACGTGATGACTTAAAATTTTTAATTAAAGTTACAGATTCATTATGTTGTTTTAATTCGCAAAATAGGTACTAAAAACAAAGGAAAGATAATGTTGGACTTAAAGTATTATATAACAAAGAAGCGAGTAGTTTCTCTATACTTAGTTGATATCGTATTGCATGGGATCCTTTGAAGCCTGACTAGTATAAGCGGATAAGCACGCATACCTCATCAGACGGCACCATTTAAAGCCGCTTCGAAATTTACTTTAAATATTTTTATTTACCTTGTGTAATTTAAGCCACTTGTTTTGATATTTATAATGGTTATTTAATTGTGCACTTATGACTTCTTTTTAAATTTTTAAAAGTCGCCAAGACGATTTACTTTAGTACATATTTGAATACAATTATTTTAGCCTACGTTGACATGTAAATCAAATTTCCAGTTAAATTAGAATGTAAACAAATTCGAAATTGGATTTGTGCAACAAAAAATGCTCTTAGTACCTATAGAATAGATACCTCACCTAATCTCAAACAAGAATTTCATCCTTTATGACGTGAAGAATTATATTTAGTGCCCATACAACTAAGTCGCGTGACAAATTGCTTGGCCATAACGTATTCCTGGGAAGGCTCAACTCAGCGCTGTCTAACATTTCCGCTTGTCGGAAAGCATCATTATATTTGACATTTTACGATTAACTGTACGTTTATCATGTCAATTGTAACAGGCCATAACTCAAAATAATAAGTTATATTTACTTGACTATTAGTGGCCAATGAGGATTAAATACTATATAATGAATTATGCACGATATCCACATAATTGGAATTAAGTTTAAAAGGTTTTACATCGTGTTCGAGCATCTGACCGTTGGAAAATATAAATTGGTCAAACACAAATCCGTCTTGCGTTGTAGAATATTAAACGTATGTCTTTCCAAGACATACGAGTAGAAAGGAATACTTGCCTCGGTCCTATATCGGCTTGGGGTGTCGTAAGAGGTGACAAAACATAGTTTTGTCGTATCCAATATGTATAATAGTTGATAAAAAAGACATAAATGTATTCACGTTTATCTGGCATATTAATCAATAATCATATTATCTATACTAATATCATAAAGAGGAAAGATTTGGTTGTTTGTTTGCATTGAATAGGCTCCGAAAGTGCCGAACCGATTTGAAAAATTCTTTCACTGTTGGGATGCTACATTATCCCCGGGTGACATAGGCTATATTATATATTTTTTTTTTACTATTTTTCCCGAAGCGAAGCGAGGGCGATTTCCTAGTATCATTATAGAGTTGATGTTTACCTGATTTGGACTGAACACTGTGCACTGAACGTATTATAGTAAAATGATGTTTACCTGTTGAATATTCCTTATATTAATAATTGTATTAGACAATATGAATTAAAAACATCTATGTGGGAAACCTGGTATGAGTCGCTGGGGATTCTACGTGTTTTATTATTTCCCTTCGCATTTTGCTGTTTATTGAGCACAAGAGAAGGTTCCTCGGTTAGTTATGAATGGACAAACGTAAATTATTTCTAAGAATTATCCTGTTTTGAACGGAGTTATGACACTCGTATGTTGCGGTTTAATAGAAATATTCATTGACAACATTTAGCATTGATATGCTCTGAATCACGTACTCGTACTATTCAGGTATTTATTCCTTTTGTTATATAATATTATTGTTTCATTTCATTGTTACAATGCCTAATTATTATCGACTTGTAACTAATTGCAATTAGTTTTCGTAAAAAATATGTACGGATTGTGCTCTCTTTATTTAATACATTCAGATTTAATAATATGCAAGATTTGTAGATAAAATGATTGTATATCTGTAAAACGCAAGCTACGTCTAAAATAACACTTCCGTGCTTCTGATCCTTTCCTAAGTACCTTTATACATGATTGTATTAGCTATAAACCGAATTACAATTACATATTTTAACGTCAAAAAATAAACACTAAAGAAAACACAGAAATCGCCACTATCCACAGACAAAATATGTACTTAGTAATGCATAAAATAGATTGCTTTTACCATTTAAAACACACCCCTGTCTAAAAGATTAACTATAGACATTACATCACAATTCATAGTGGAAAATTAAATTAAAATCAATACGGTATTTGGTGGTATTAAGAAATTATGTATGAAATGTTTATGTAGTCGTCATTACGGAAACCGCATCGTTCAGGCATTGCACCAATAATACGCTCAATTAATTAGTACAGAGTGACGTGTTCGTACTTACCTAATTAATGTTCCAGAACCGAACCAACAATACTGCTGTTATTATAATACCACTGACTGCCAGTGATTGAGTTAACCTCACAACACAATGTTACCTAATACATGTTGATATCGATCTATATACACTTGGATAATTGGATATAAAGTAAAAGATTTTTAGCCTTATTTATGAATCAAACGTTCAGAAAATAAATAAAAATAAAAATTCATGGTAGGTGTTGCTGATATTAGCCATACTACCATACCAGACACCTACATTTTTTAATAAAATCCATACAGTTTCATTCCTATATAATTTTTCCACTTTAAATAAACATAAATATTGCTTCTATATACAGGGTGAATTTTTCAACTGTGCGTGGATGGCCAAATCCGAAACTATGAGAAATAGTGAAAAATGTTGAAAGGAGTCTTGGAACAAATTTTGGTGAAAACTAAAACTACATCATTAGATTTTTGAAAAATCAATATTCCTAACCAGGAATCGAACCCATTGATCTGACAAAAAACTCTGATATTACACCATTCAATAGTGTCGCTAACAAGGAACAAATTCTGAGAAGTAATGACATACGGCAAACTTAAGGAAGAAGATATTAGGTATTTAATATTTATATAGCACCTGAAACATCAGTTACTCTTCATTCTCCCCCGTTCGCAGCTGTGCCAGTCTCTGTGTCCATGGGCTCTGCAGCACGCGTGCTTCCAGTGGCGGATTTATGTTTGATGTCGCCCTAGGCCCCATAAGATATGCCGCCCTTTTTGCTCTATGAGGAGGTGACTGTCGAAAATAAACATGCAAGTTTTTAAAATTTAAATTATTACGTATTAAATTTTACTAACTTAAATACAACGTTTTATTAGTTTATATAATAATCGTTTATAGTTTTAAATTAAAATTTGATTTGAATATACTGTACTAGGTTTTCGTGGGGCGCGAACTGCAGAATAAATATATAAATAGTTCTTTCAAAAATATCATTGGTCTGTGAAATTTATTTTTCGATTCAGGGGTCTGTTTGCGATATATTCGGCTTCAAAGTACTTTTGGTTTGTTTATTTTTTTTTAGGGCAACACTGAAAAGTTTTTCATTGATATATTATTATTTTAATAACCGTTAACACTAACAAACGCCTCATCCATTGTAATGCCATTTAATGGGAACAGTTTGAAATATTCGACACAAAATACATATTTAAACTAAAAATATGAATATAAAACCAAAGAATTAAAAATGTTTCAATGTTTCCATTTATATTTTTTTTTGTTTTGTTTTTTTTTATAAATATTAAATTTTTCCTACAATGTGTATGATCAGTTAGTACCAACAAACGCCGCTTACATTAAACTGGCGTCAAAAGGAGACAACACGGCCTGAAATACAACATGCAAAAATACATTTGTATGGAAACATCAAAACATTTTTTCACCACCACTAACAAACTATCAGTTCCTACAAACACCTCATACACTATGAAGACACCAAATGGACACAAGTCACAACAGCCTCAAAATTCGAAAATCGAATACATTTGTATGAAAATTATTATTTTTTGTATGGCAAATATGGCAACACAAAATTTTTTTTCACCAAAATTCACAAATTATCAGTACCTACAAACGTCCTATATGTATAATGAGGAAATATTTGATCCAAAAATAATATTTACGAAAAATGATATTTTTTTGTATTGGCACTGGCAGCGCTGAAATTTTGTAGTTTTTTGAATATGACTATTTTAATGCAGAAATATCTTTCATACATTTTCGTATCTCTGATCTATAGGTTTTGCTCAACTTCTCGAAAAGTTAAATAATTTCTGGCTCCCAGTGTTGCCAGGTGATTTAGATGAAAATGTTCAAATGTCATTATGAAAACCACGAAAAATTTTATCAAATTTTATTAAAAATTTATTCTCCTTCTACTTTTCACATTTTTGAACAGAAAGTCTTTCACTTCTTCCGTGCGAAGGGACTCCACGCCACGCACTATTTGTTTTAATCAAAAATGTTTCTCCTAAGTTTTATATTTTTGAATAGAAAGTTCGAAAAAATTTATGAATGAAAATCAAAATCAACGTAACCTGCCAACACTTCAGATGAAGCACCAATACCGCCCCATACAAAGTAATCCTTTCAAATGTTGCCAACCTAAAAAATTTTTCCTTCAAAAAATGCAATTTTTCCTACATTTTATAAAATGTCTGCCATCTTATCAAAAAAAATTATTCCCCAAACGCCAGAATTGGGGATTGGCCCGAAGAAATAAAGAAAAAAAATCGGAAAAAAAGTTAAAACCCCAATGAAATACGGCCTTTCAAATTCACCTCTTAAATTGAAAAATTTTAAAGTAAAATATCTCGGCGGCCATCTTATTTCTTATTTTTTTATAATTTTATCGTGACACTTACCCCAATATTAGCCGAAAACGAGACCAACCCGGGTAGGTGGACAATAAAAAAAGCGGATAGTTAGATTTTTGAAATGAAAGTCTAACTGTCCGCTACCAATCCACACTGGAGCAGCGTGGTGGAGTAAACTCTAGGCCTTCTCATGGGAGAGACCCGAGCCCAGTAGGGGGCCATTAATGGGTTAAATCTACTATAAAAATTAATAATTTGCATCCACTATAAAGAATATTTTTGTTTTCAAAGTAAGTAATATAGATTAAAAAGAATTAATATTGCAGCGACAAATTAAAAGGTGAACTCAACATTTAAAATCATTTATAAATTATTAATTTGAAGTGACAATAATCCACAAAAATATTTTTAATACAAATAATTCTGATATTTTACCGCTCGTAAGTTTTTGGGGTTCTGAAAATTTTGCCGCCCCCAAAATCATGGCGCCCCTAGGCCCGGGCCTCACGGGCCTAGGCCTAAATCCAGCACTGCGTGCTTCTCGAGTTCGATACGGGAGCAGAAATGTAATGACGTTGTTTTAGTATGAAATAAATAATATTTCATACATCACCTGAACGTTTTAGGTATTTTATACATTGACTAGGTATTATGTAGAATACCGAACTATACAGATTGCTGACAACATATACAATATTGAAATTACACAAAATATTTATTGTTTCAAGATGTTGAGAAAAAACTTTTACGTGTGCCTTAAATGAAAACAAAAGGCTACGTAGCGCCATTTTTTCTTGAATCTCTTGTATTTAAAGTTTGTTGGTGTGAAATGAATATAAGATATTATTAGCACAATACGTTTTCAACAACTCGCCTTCGACCTACGAAATTCAAGGGGCGAGAGGGGAGCAATTTAGCAGCAATTTTAATAATAAGTCCCTGGTATTTCTATTATAGCGGGAGGCGATCAGGTGGGTCGCCGCGAGGGGTTTAATAACTCACGATTAGCCTATTGGATTCGCTATGAATGTTTGCTATTTTTTCTATATAGCCCCATGTACGTTTAAATGAAACGGAAATTAAAAATAGTTTGTTTGCTCGCGAAACTGAGGTATCAGGCTTTATTAAATTGTTCGCATAATGGATGTATTCTACATGGGCGAATATGATGTTTTTAAGGTTTTTAAGACTTTGTATGAGATTTATTTCGTATTAAAGATAGCTGCATGTTTTTAGGTTCAACTAATTAACTAAGATCGTGAAGAAAATAACTGTAGAAGAATGAAATTGTATGTAAAATGAACTAAAAAATTCGTTCTTCTTGCATTTTGTAAGGTAAATAGGATCGGTTGGCTGCTAGAATTTTCAATTAAAACTGATAACAGCAGTGTGCATTCTCCCTTCATGATTGGGGTGATTTTTTAATTTATTAAAACTTCTACGCCGTTGGCGGTTCCCGATATTACTTTGTTACGTGGCCGTGTAGTCTTGTATTATATAATCTCCCCGTTCGAGTACAAGGCTAAAAAATGTAGGTGGAAATTATTTTAGTCTGATTACATTTTATTTGAAGTAACAGAATTTTAAACTATATAAAGGAATAGAATAGCACGATTTAATTGTGAGTGTTTTGTATAGGTTAGGTTAGGTCAGATTATACAATAAAATTAAATTAGACTTCGCAGCTCGCAATCCTGAAGACATTCCATTCCTGACTTGATTACTTTTATAGAATAGTACTATTCCGCTACTAAATGTATTGTCCATCTGTTTTTTTGCTTTCTAATGTTTTCATGTTAAATTGAGTGTTCGTGCGCGCACCCATGCATATAAAGTATTTTCATAACATACTATAATACATACATGCCATTGTATGTATTACGAGTACATCAATGAATATTATGTAGTCAGTGCAAATATTATCAGTGATTTAAATTTATAATATTACTTATTAGCCGGTTTCTATAATCGAACAGTTTATCACAAAAAAACTCAAAACAAAAGCCCATCCAAATAGTTTAAATTATCATATAAATGTTGTTTTGCATTTATTATGGTTGTTGCTTGTAACAGTTGCACAAAATGATTCCAAAAATTAATTCTCATATCGCATTCATTGAATAATCGGGTTGCCGTTCAGAATAATCCTACGAAGCTGTAGCAGGATGCGAATTGAAAATAATAACGGAATGTTTTAATTTCCCTGCGAGTGACGGGTCACGTGTCCCCCTGCCTCCCCTCGTAACTGTCATCGTCACTGCCGCGGACAATTAGCTGGCCTGCTCATGAAATTAAACAAGTAGAGTATGTTTGCCCGATTTTTTACACAACCGTTTCGCATTGCCTGCAGCGTGTGTAGGCCTGTCAAGTGAGACATAATGGCCGCTCGGATGAATGGTACTATGATAGATACGATGAGAGCTTAAGTGCGCTATAGATGTTCTGTTCTCATGCTTGGTTTGCGTCTATTATGTTTGTTTGTTTATTTTTATAGTAGCAGAAAAATGTGCAGTAGTATTAAGTAGATATGTCTTTAAGGATGAGTCTTACGTTCGCTTACTTACTGTTCACACTATAATTGATTCTAATAATAATTAATTCCTATGCTACATTTTCTAATGCAAGGGCAGCCAAGTATTATTATACTATCGAAACATACCTATATTCAGAATTGTTTGTGTCTTAACTCTAAGTGATTCTAATATTGTTCTCAATTGAAAACTGGCAAACAATTCACATAAAACAATCGAGGATCATTCTGTATAGAGAAGTCAACTAAATTAATAAACAGAAGCTGATTTGCTTTTCCCATTTGAAGAACGTTCACAATTCACGTTCGTGAGTCACACGAGCGGAAAATTAACAGCTATTGTTACAGAAGCTATGAATTTTTGAGGGCTTAGCTTGTCGAGGCATCGGATTAAGAGCAAGTCAGTCATAATGAATTGAACAATCCTACTTTATTTATAAACGTGAAAGTTTGTTTGGTCTTAATCGTACTTGAAGTTTATTGTCATGTGTAGGCATTGAAGTACTATTACTAGCGTATAGAACCGACACCGCGAACACCATGTATGTCCCAATGCATTGACGCCACGTGGCTTCAATCTTTGGATTCGTTCGATTTTGAAAGGAGAACCGGGGCTCAATTTTGTAAATTCAACCTCCCGGGCGGGACACACATTTTGTTCGAGATGTCTGCTCTATGACATTATACTTCAATGTGTGTAGGATGTATTTTTCATAATGCTCATAACAGAACGTGTGAATTAGTAAGTATTTCACATTACAAGATTGCATGCAAGCTTGAACAATATTAAGGTCTATTTCAACCCTTTATACGGGAACGACTCTATATGTAACTGAGAATGACTGCCCCTCCTTCACCTTTCTGCTCCATTACCTACTGATTGACCGTGGATCTAAAATACAATAATTATTGCACAGAGAGTTTTTATATCCTTACTAGAATTTTTAGTAACTATTATTTTATAATTATAGTGGGTAAGTATTATAACAATTTGTTTACGCTAAGTAAACATCTGTTGAAAATTGTTAATAAATTAAAACGAATGTATAATTTCGTCGTAGAATTCTCTTTTATAACAGTCCCACTAATGAGTACGAACTAAAATGTGAATATCGTGATGCTAGCTAGCGAATGTTTCATAATGTTAATTAGCATAGGAATAATGTTACAAGTAAAATCACAGGGCGTCCGAGGCTCGGGGGTCAGATGTCTCGTACTGTTCGAATACACAATAGATGCATTGCGATCCAATTAAAATTAATTAGCTTCAGAACACACTCCACAGACCAAGGCAACAAATCAACGAAGATACAACCTCGGATAGCGGTGCCGTGGATAAGGACATCACAAATAAACGCCATTCGGATATATTCAGAAATCTGCTTGATAACAGAAATTTAATAGATGAGGATTTCGGAGTAGGTTTGAATACCTATTTTCTAAATGAAAACAAAGTGCAGAAAAACATGAAACATACTCGTATTATGATATATTTTTGCCAATGGGCTAAATGGTTTGTGATGGAGGCACCAATGGTCATACTTATCCAGCAAAAAGACGAGTCAGCTAAGAACGAATCGTGAAACTCTTTCTCTGAAACCTTATTTATGACCAAAAAGAATTGAAAGATTTTCGGTTGTATCTAGAAATAAGTCGGTAAGCGTGGAACTCGTTTGAGTAAAATCTGTATCAAGATTCAATAATGAATTAAAAAAAAATCAATTTCTTTATTTGTTTTCTTAAGCTCATGTCAGTAAATGATGTAAACATAAAGAGTTATTGGTTATTTATCTATGTATGCTTTGGAGTGGAAACCATTCCCAAATTCGGTCAAAGAAGGGACGCGAAGTGAAATGATTTGTTTTCATGTTCAACAAGTAGTGTCACGTCAGTGTTTCTGTAAATTGGATCTGTTATAAAATAACGGTTATTTTCGTTGTCAATTTATCATCGTGGCGTGCGGGAGGAGTCGCTGTTAATCATAACTGGAACGATTGCCAAAATAACTTGTATTCCTAGTGCATGGTGATTTATGATGTTAGTATGTTAATTACAATGAACGACTAGTGTCATTCAGGTCACACGTAATTGACAATCTTTATAATGAGCCGTCTGCGCCAGCGCCGGACTTTTTGGCTTAAATAATTAGGACCAAAAGTCGGCTAATTAGGCACTGAAGCTCTGTTCTAGGAACATATCTGCAAACAAGAATATTATTATTCCTGTAATACTATATGAGTGTGTGTTATAATATTTTTTGCGGTTTGATATATGTAAGACGGAGTTTTGTTTTTCATTTTATTACATTCCGACTATCGTAGTTACTCGGTTTTCGCGGAATCTATTGAATAGAAGCTGAAATTCGACAGATTTATAAAGTTACCTTACTGGCTCTGGGGTCTGGACGTAACCGTGATTGAATTACGATTTTATGAGTGTTATTAAATGTGTTAAACAAAATACATCGTTGTGATACATTATTTTTGTTATTTCATAATTAGGAAATACACAAAATATGCTTACGAAAACATTAGGTACTTTTCTATTTTTGACTATCAACAAAACTTACACAAAAGCTTGTAGAATTGTTAATTTTTACTTTAATTGTTTACATATTACCGGATTTATTTCCAATACGTCACCTGTGGACCGTTATCCCACATTCCTTCGCTTTGGACTTTTTGGTATTTACTTCCTTATGAATCGATTTTTATATTAAGCCCGGAGTATGAAAATTTATGGAGAGTAAAATCAAACCGTTACGTTACATTATGCGTTAGTTTTGTAATTCGTAACCAAGAATCTAGATGGCGTTGTTACTGATTTATTAATCTTTATATTTATTTTATAATCGTTCGTAAGGAGTAAACTCCAGTCGACATACAATTTTTTATTTCGTTTTTAAAATAGCAACATAAAGTAACACTTGATGTTATTAAAGCGTTATTACAATTAGTATTACGCGTATAAAACTCTCCAGGTGTTATTACGTATAAAAATCCGAGCAATTCAATTAGCAGGAAAGCTAGGTGGAGGGTGCGGAGGGCAGGGCCTAATAAACATAATATAAATAATCTGTGGCGATAAATCTGCAGCGCTTTATGGCAGGAGTGGGTTGTCACTCCGTCTAATTAGCGCTAGTGCTACTAAGCCCGTTACGCATTCAGCGGAAAAGTGCTGAATTCGTACGTATTTGAATTTAGCAAAATCAAATTCATTCTGCGTTGCTTGATCCTCATGCTCTTGTTTATCAAATTTGCTACCCATAGTAAAATTTATTATGATTATTTATATAATCCCCAGTGCCTATGTACTATAGATTTATATGACATTTTAATTTAAGTTTATTCGTGTACATAATTTTTTTTTAAATAAATAAAAATATATTATTGTATTAGATAACATCTAAAAGTTTTTAAAATTGTTTTCTTATTGCTACAATAGGCTCACATTAGAGTTGATTTTGATTAATGCTATATAAGTCGATTTGAACATCCATACCTTTGATACACCTAAAAGTTATTAAAATACGAATTCAAATTCAAAATCATTTATACATACATAGTATAAAATTGTTATCAGTTATCACTGACGTGTATCAACCCATAAATATGTCATTTTTGACTCTACATAACGACTGTTAAAATAAGTAGATATAAAGAGTCATAAATAACAAAAAATTATATGTAAACAATTGAAAGAGTAACAACTGAAGGAAACCAATGTCCATAAAGCGGTAAATCCGCTACATGGTCACTGTATCATCAAAGCACTCTTCATCGAGCTTAGTTAATTATGAGGACATATCAGCTTTATTATAATTACTCATTTTAATGTCGCTGCGCCTAGATCATGTCGGCATCGTCGCGCCCGCTCCGTAACGACAATTTGTCGCACTGTGGGAAAAACTTAACCTGACTCAATTTTTAAATACCTCACCTTACCCTTTGTAATTAGGCTTCCCTAATCGTCTCAATTCTACGTTTATTCGCATTTCATTACACTTGAATCGATACCTAGCTGTTGTTTTTTTATTATTAAGTGATTAGAGTTGGTCACTGTATGTGTGTCTGCCTCTGCAAGTGTGAGTAGACTTTTACAACTGTAGTGCGTTTTGTACGACCATTTAAAATAAATTTTGGAATTCCCACTTTCAATAGATGCAACTGTAGACTGTAGTCAAGCATTAGCAACAACTGCACCTCGTTATTATGCGCCTAATTTGTTTCAAATAAACTCTGAACTGAAGTTCATTAAACAGTAAATATCCATTTAAGATTGAAAAACCCTTCTAACCGAACTACACGGTATTGACGCCATGTCTCACATGAATATGTGTTCCTACTCGTAGCTAGCTCAAAGTAGGTATAGAGCTAAAATTATAACACGAAAGTCATTAATAACTGCATTGTAATATTAGTGGAGGCTTCTGGTCGCAGGTGTAACAACGGCAGATCACAATCCTCTCCCAACCGGTATCACATGCATGCACCATTACCTCCATAATTTAATTAGTTTCGAGTGATCATTTCATTAATAGAGGCGATATTTGGTGAGCGCTCTCAATCGCCCGCGGCTTTGTCAATTTTAATTAATACCCGATAGGTGGACCGAAATGTTGGAATTCTTCGTTAATTAGTCCGGCCTGAGATTTCTAATAATTTAATTAACGGAGAGAGTTAATAAGCCTGCGCCCTGTCGGTATTCCTGTAACGCGTCGGCATTCGCGCCATGCTGTCGCTAGCCACTCGTTTTATTTATACAGCTGTTGCTCGTATTAGTATTATTATTATGACATTAATTATTATTACTTTGTCTTATTTAGATAGATATACTGCATAATATCTAAAGTAATGTGCAAAGTGTAAACGTACAGAGGAAAAAAAAACATTGTTATGGGATCTGTGGCGTTGATACATGGGTAAATACCCCAATTAAAAAATTTCTCGATTATCTTCCATGTACAGAAATCGATCAGTAATAGCATTATGATACGTGTGATATGATAATGATAATTACGATGATTATGATTAGTAGGTAGGTACGGCTTGGCAGACAATTTGACTTTTAAAGAATTCTTAATTTAGTATTAAGATTAGTCAGTAGCTAGTACACACCTGTCATGCTGGTTTTAAAATAACGATTCTAATATCATTTGTAATATATTGGACTTATGGCTTCAACCCATTAATGACCCACTACTGGGCACGGGTCTCTTCTCTTGAGGAGGCGTACAGCATACTCCACCACGCTGCTCCAGTGCGGATTGGTGGAGGGGTTAGTGGCTAACCCGAGTGTCGGAAGATTTTTTCAAACTGCCCGAGGGCTTCCAACATGGCTTAACGACGACTGTTATCTTATTGGGCTTATAAATGTGTATAAACATAATACTTTATATACTCTCTGGAAAATAGAAAAGAAACTATTAATCTGCATCGTAATCTATTGCGTAGTTTGAAATACCGGAACAAAGTGCCAAAAATCGCGATATTGTCTGTTATAGCTACATTGAAATAAAACTTTAATATGCACAAAGAAAAGTACAAGTACATGTTCTGTATTGAATGTATCTATTTTCATGTCACACTACCGTTTGTATTCATAAAAGTAACCAAGAAAAATAGTCAACAATCCCCTTCGTGTGTTTGTGGACAGTTTTCAGAAAATTGCCCGTTATTAAGTATACTAGTGTATCGACTAACGGTACAGTTAACTCTTTCCCCGCATGTAACAAATGACATACAATCGTCGTAGCCCTTTTCAGAATGTCAAGTAAATTGCACCCGTTTGTTGCATAATGTTTGCAAACGCTGCATTAAGTTGACGTTCAAGCGACTCTTGTTACAAATTGATGCACGCTTCCTTTTAAACATGCAATTTACATGTGTAACGTTTGTGAATATTTGAAACTAATAATGCATTAATATTGCTGGTATCCTTTTTATTGGAGTTGAATTGTGCAATTATTAATTAAATTTATCAGTTTATTCATTCATAGTATGCGATTACATGCTATGTCATATTAAGTTTTTTTTTCACTTATAATAAAAAAATTAACAAACAAAAAATAAAATGTGTGCAATTCACACGTGGTAAAAGTGAAACCTTCAAAAATTTTGGTTTCAAGATAATGAGATGAAAAAGCAACAAAAAGGAATCTTGTATCTTGTTCCTCGCGCCATCTATGAATACAACTTAGTACTTTTTAATGTAACTCAAAGAGAACCACAAACATAAGAAACACTATACCTATTATAATGCTTCCTATCTCATTTTCTCTTACGTTAAATCTTATGAATTTATGTGTCTGTTTTTCGCATATTTCAAGAATTTTATTATAAAAAGAAAACAGTGGTAACTAACGCCACCTCTAAACATAATATGAAGAGTAAAATGAGCAGCTAGCGCCATCTATCTAGCAATAAAACGAATCTTCTATCTTGTTCCTCGCGCCATCTATGAATATAACTTAGCACTTTTACTGTCGCGATGACGTTTTTTCGTTTCATCGACTTTCAGATCACAACGATGCTAAAGGAGTTTTCACTTAAAAAAACTGACTTCAAATGAAGTACATGCTTTCCGATGACAATAAAAAAATAATCATCGAAATCGGTTGATGTGATATTGAGTTATTCGTCCATTTATCGCGCACATACTTAATGTAAATTTAAGACTTATGGTTTTCTAATGGATGCCACTGTCAGATCTCTCTCAAATTTAAGTGAGACCACATGTAAAACACCAGCTTTCGATTAAAAAAAGAATCATCAAAATCTTAAAAGCTTAAATTATTGCAAGTATTCATGTATGTTTATTTTATTACGAAAATAAAAAGGAACGTGAGTCACGTAGAGTCGAGTAGAGTAAATTAAAACGTCAAGCAATTTATTATCAAAATATTATTAACTATTGTAGTATCTACCAAAAGTTTCTAACTCGTTTTACACTCCTAATATAATTTAAGGGCTGTTAGCTCTTGGACTGTAATTTGACACATAATTTAGCTTCTTTTAGGTGAGGAGGCTTTTACGTATTTTTAGGACCTACCTAGACATAAGTTGGACAGTGAAAAGATCACAAAGCACAAAGTCATTACAGACGAGAACATGAGAAACATAATGGCAAAGATCACACGGAACAATAAAGCAAGAAGGAAGATAGCTCTCGGTCGGTAGTAACCCTTTATCTAGAAAGCGCCGGCGCGGCGGCGGCGACGTCAAAGTCGTGCTCAAAGGAAGCTCTAAGCAAACATTGGATAATAAAATGTGCTAATATTTAAGTTTCCTGCCCCAAAGGATACTACGACGGGCAATTAAACTTGTAATCCAACAACTGCTTACGTATGTGGCGGATGTGAGGGAAACGATGTTTGTGGTTCTAATGAAAGACTTTCTCAGACTGTTGACTGTTTTGTTTTTAATTTTTAGTTAAAATTGTCTTATACCCTGTCCACAAATCTTAGAGACTAAAATGACAACCGCTAATGTCAAAGTTCGAAATAATGTTACCAGCTAAATTTGTGCGATCTACTTTTCCGGTTTTTTGAATCGTAAACCATGTCATAAGAATAATGAGAAGATTGAACTAAATAAAAAAAACAATCAGTTAGTAACAATATTATCATTGATAAGATGATAAAATTTATTTTCACTTAAAACTTATTGCCTGGGGCATATAGTCGATGAGATATTTCGTATATCTCAATTTTTATATATTAAAATAGTTTTTAATAGAAGTTGGTAGTGATTCAGATGATACATTTTACAGTGATAGCACTAGGTCTGATTCTGAATAAAGTTATGTTATAAATATTCTTGATGTGTTTAAGTTATTACTAAATCCTTCATCGTTTAAATTAAATTAATTCAATCCCATTGATGAGAGAGAGAAAATCGCCTATTTGTCATATCTACCTACATATTTAGTACTTGGCTATATAGTATAAAATTAGCTGTATACCGAATGTAGCCATAACCAAATATTCTTTCTTATAAATAAAATAACTTCTAAGTTCAGTTAATTAGGGTAAATATATTATGGATATCATTATATTTGATATGGTTGCTTAAACTTATTTTTATACCAGTTTTAGGGACTCTTTAATACAAATATTCGACATACCGTAAAAGCGGCGAATATTTTTCCGATTTACTTTTCGGTTTATGGTCATCACTATTTAATTTGCGCCCGAAACTGGTCACCCATGAAACGTCAATTTAGTCTCTAAGATTTGTGGACAGGGTATAATAACGGTTTAAAGTTAGTAAAATAGAGTGTGTTTTTTAACTTTCTAATCAGGATAAATTGTCTGTTCTCTATCCATAGTCTAATTTACTTCTAAACTTAATGATGTTATAATTAGTTACTTTAGTTACCTCCTAGATGTTTTTGAATAATCGTTTTTTAAATGTATTTAAGTACACAGTGTACTAAGTGCTTACAAATTATTTATACACAGGTAGGTTGCAAGGAGGAGTTTACGTTTATAAATTTTTAATAGTACAGTATTTTATTCAAATATTCAACACAATATTATTTTAAAACACCCATTTGAAATATTTAAACACTTTCTGTAAAAAAAAAAACTTTAGTATATTTTTTTTACCACAATAGACAAACAGAATAATACCAAATAGGTACTCGTATCTATAAACCTAACCACCGCCGCGGTACAACTGTACAAATACTGCACAGAGTACAATTAGTAGAAAACACTATAATGATGATTTTTTCTTCATCACAGCCTCATATGGACACGTAACACCAATAGGTATCAACGACGCCTTGTTGGTCAAGAAGAAAGTTGGATATATCTATATATTCTTGCGCGTAACCGTGTTGACAAGTTCGCAACTCTCACCTATTTCTTTACTAAAGCAAATTCATGAGGCAGAGGCCATTGTCAGCGGATTTAAATTAGTTCCGGCGTACGCGTATACGCGTTGATCTGCTTAAAGTCGTGATGATGCGAATAGCCGACGTCGCGGCTTGAATTGAAAACGTGCGAAGTATTCAGTGTGCGATTACACGCAATTAACACTTCTAGCGATTCGTGATGCCTGTCGCTTACAAGATTCTTAACGGGCTATTGATGCTTAACACGGATTACCATTATTTTATTAGCTAAGTTTGACCTTTACGTCGTCTTATACATAAGTCGTAGTATACCGGATAGAGGAAAGCCACTTTTGGTAATGTATTATTGCGTTTTCGCCTTTGCTGTCAAATATCCAAATCTTTAAGTTTCTCAGAATTATAGCCATTTCATTCGAAGACAGTGAATCGAATGAATGTAAAAAGTCAGTATTTTCTATCACCTATTAAACTTAAAATTAAAATTTTTTGACGTGGTTTTGTTTTTTTGTGGTGGTAAATAATTTTACACAAAGATCCGGCGCGTACGAACATTGTTTATTTCTATATGTATACTGTTTATTTCTACTTCATTTCTACCTTATTCCTACGACCGCTCTGGCAAGAGCGATACGATGAAAAATATACTACCACCCTTTAATTTGATTACATAAGTAGTTAGTTTATGAAATTGAAATGAAATGCTTAGTGTCATTAACATTGAAGATACACCCTTCCTCGAGACTCATTAGATTCATAGAGCTTTAACACTGAACTTTAACCGCGAGTTTCCATCAAATACAATATTTAAAACTATCTATCGATAGTGTAGTTGTTCCATCTCCTAATCCTGCGGCCGACGCGGCGGGAAAATGGCGGAAATTGAAAATAAACATTTCATCTGCGCCCTGGCACGCACTGCCCAAATTGACAATACAACCAATTTGCCGCCGCGCACCGACCACCTTTGTATGGGAATTGAAAAATAATATTACTTTTTTTTACCAAGCGCACGTGTGCAATCTCGAAAATAAACTATGATTCCTAGTTTTATTATTGTGGAAGACGATTTTGTAGTACTAATAACTAATTGAGTTCTTAGTAGACAGATTGAATGCAACGGGACAGGCGGCTCATTAGCCGCTGCGTTGTTATCAGTGACAGGAAACGGTCGGATAGAGCGTCGTTCGTTCGTGGCTTCGTGCGCTCGTTCATTCAGTTTTTACAAGGAGAGCGTCAAGCGTTTTGTAAACACGTGTTTCGTCGGTCGGTTGACGTGTTGCGATCGGAACCGCGGCGTTTGAATATTGTGTTTATTGTCGAAAATATTGGTGCGTGATGATCAGTGTCTTTTAATATCGACTCATGTTATAAAGTCTGTTTGCTTATTATTTTTGGGTGAGTGTTTGTTTTTAAAGTTTTCTCTGGTATCTAATTCATTATTAGTAGGGGAGACCGGGGGCAAAAGTATCACGGGGCAATAGTAACGTTGGTGATATTTTGGTTGGCAAGCAACGCTGAAGAGTGTGCAGCCGAGGGGGCATAGGCCGTAACGTGCTCGGGTAGGCTAACCACTGAGCAATGCGCTCCGAGCAGCGTGGACGTGTGTAATTGACTGTTGCCATTTGGACAGCCCCGAAGTAATTTTTTGTACTTTGAAAAATCAGTTATTACTCTTTAATTTATAAAGTATAAGTAAATTAATAACAAATATTAGAATCTATATTTAACACACAATATAAACCTTATCGCAAAAGTAAAATAGTGTTCAGAGTTTCTGATTTATTTTTGTTTTTAAATAAAACAGTCTTCAGGAATAATTGTACCATTTTTTTCGGGGTCAATGGTAACGTTACTATTGACCCCTTGCTACAAATAACCCCGAGGTGACAATAATTGTTTTACCTAATTTATATATTTTGAGCCATTAAGAAATCTTTAGTATTTTCGTACTACTTAGTGGAGCAGCTTAGGAGTGCAGCTTCACTCGCGTGAATTAGAAAATGCGGCTTTCGAAAAGTTTCGTTTATATTATATCTTAGTTGCTATCCTCTTCGTGGGAAAACCTCTACCCAGTGACACCCACACCTTAACCCGAATAAAATATTCACGTAATGGCAATCATTACATCATTTCTATCTAGTCAGAACTTTTATCCTTTTTTTGTATTGGAGATCACATATTAAACATCATATTTTATTAAATCTTAATAAGTGATCTTTATTAATAATTAAAGTGTCATCAATCGCAAATCTAGGACAAAAAACATTCTTCCGGAAGCTCATTTTGGAAATCTTAAACATCTACATTTATTTGCCTTTTTTCTTTTATTTTTACACTAGTTATTGCCCGCAGCTTCGCACACGGAAATTCATCCATTCCATCTTTGGGCTGGAGCACCGACTACTCAAGTGGATCCCCTTAACCGGATTCATAGATGGGCTGTTCGTATTGTTGGTTCGTGTGGTGCTTGTAATCTTTTTGTTCGCAGAAATATGACAGGGGTTAAATGTAACAGGGGGTTGTTAGTAACACACACGTTTTCATACAAATTTGTTGTTTTTGATTATTGTTGAATTCATCAAATAAATATACGATTTAAATGGTATTTAATGACGTTGTGCTTATAACTTGTCTAAAATTGTAATTTTAGATAGTAATATATTCGCTTTTGATCAGTTATAAAGAGAAGTGTATACTTTTTTGTTTCGAAGCGGCTTGAAGAAGTAAAAGCATTTATTTTAGTTACCAATTAAAATACTGATTCTATTTAAGATTGTGATTATTTTTAAAATTAAAATATGGCTAAATTCATTAACATTGTAATTTTATTGTTCATCAAAACAATGTAACAAACGACCCCGCACTATGGGTCAATTGTAACACTCGACACTCCTTTTTAAAAGTGGGATTGCAACATAATTACGATTAGTACGCTAACGTTGACTAGACAAGTTGGTAGACACTTAAACTAAGTTTCTTGGAGAATAACAGGATTTTGTTAGATATCAACAGTTTTGGCACAATCGGCCACGAACTAAAAACTGTTACTTTTGCCCCCGGTCTCCCCTACACATCATTTAAAAAGGGTGTCAAAAATAAGAATCTATATCTGTTTGTAATGAATTTTTATTTGAGGAAATTAATAGTCTGTTTTTAATGAAGCGTTTAAATTATTAAATTAATTAACGTTCTTCTTTGTTCCTTCTATTAATAATGAGAAGGATGTGCAGTTTATTGTTCCGTAGTTTCTGACTTGCGGGCATTCAAAGTTCATAGTGTTCATACCACCAACAACCAAACTATTTCAATTAATTCATACACCAATGGACCTACCAAGACATGTATTTTTAAACGCTTTTATTTAGCTTCACTTCGGTGGATCAACGCATCAAATCGATCAAAATGCTACTCTATTTACACGGCAATAAGGTTTATATTTAGCTTCACTTCGGAGGATCAAATCTTGTAACGTTAATTTGAATGACTTCCCTTTAATGAAAATTGATGAAATTTGGCAGACATGTGTATTTCCGATGACAATACACGAAAATCAAAAAAAAAATTGAAATAAAAGCGTTTAAAAAAAAAAATTTTTTTGGATTCAACTTATTTATTACCGTATCGAAATGGTACGTTGTTTTTGCTGGTAAGGAGAAGAAGTAGTGAAAGAAACCCATTTGCACATAATCTTAAATTAAAATTTAAAAAAACCCGACAGTTTTATTTACACTAAACATAGCTAAGAACACTTTCGATTAAGTCACCTTTCATACAAAAAAAAACTAGATCAGAATCGGCTCATCCGTTTGGGAACTACGATGCCACAAACAGACAGATACACATATATACAGATACACATACACACAGATACACAGACACATCAAACTTATAACACCCCTCCTTTTTCGTCAGTGGTTAACAAATAAGGATACATACACATTGAATATTTTTAATCTGAGCGGACATGGTTATAGTGCTGTCTTGTCTATGTCTCTCATTCACCTTACTGTAGTAAGTTTTGTTTCTTATTCTCGCAAGATTCTTGAACTATTCCACATGACAGGCAAGTTCATTTAAGGTTACTTGCACATGCATTACAATGCATTGCAACTCCTTACTTATATGCCACATTACATCATGAAACTACTTGCCTACTCAATTTGGTGACACTAGTAAACTCCCTCAAAACCTTAAAACCAGGCAAGTGCGTGTCAGGCCACGCGCATTAATGTAGGGTTCTGAAGTAGTAAGTTTATCGACTATTACGTCTATTACTCATTAATTTCTTACGCTAACATAGCCGTGATAGTTTTTCTTGTAAATTCATTACAATATAACCTATTTTTGAGAATTTTTCACTTATCCAACTCCAGCCGTTTAACTCGTCAGTTAACTCGGCAGGGGGGGGGGGGGCACTTGACTCTAACCAAAATTAGCACTTTAAAGCCAAATATTTTACAAACGGACCCCTAATTACAAAAATGCTTTTACAAGACATAATATTCTTAAAAGAGCTTTTCAACGATGTCTCATACTATAGTGTGGGATATACGCAATGGGATATACGCGATGAATAAAAAATTCATCCTCACGTTTCCTACAGGGGAGGCACCCTGAAAAAAAATATTTTTCAATATTTTATTCTATGAATTTGAAGTTTTAATAAATATGTATATCCATGCCAAATTACAGCTTTCTATACCATCAAAACAAGCATTGTTTCATAATATATTGACTACCTCATCAATCACCATTACCTCTCGCCAAACGATTTCAGAACGCACATTAGGCATCGAACAATGAATTTCACAAATCATTTCGATGGGTCTCGGCGCTTTGCTTCGGACAGACGGACGGACAGATGGACAGACGGGCAGACGGACAGACGAACGGACATGACAAAACTCTAATGGTTCCGATTTTACTTTTAAACCCTAAAAAAGGGGTAAAAACATGGAATGTAGAAAAAAGTTGACAGAATTTACAATTGTCACGGTATAGCAACCGGCAAAATAAATTATCAATGTTTAATTAGTTTCAACTAATTTATTTGGTAATTATTATACAACGCTTTTATGTGTTCGATATTTTGATATCTCCATCCATTAGTAAATTAGATAATTGTGTGAAATAAGTAATGTAATTAATTTTGTTTAATTTAATCAAAATTTTTGAGGGCTTCATCGACTAATTTAATTATGTTTTATCACGATAATATGATATGGTATAATTATACCTACGTTTGTTTACATATTTAATTTTTGTTAAATATTGAATGTATATTGGTATACAATTAAAAATAGCTATATTTATTACCTGAGAACAAGCTATACCTATTTGAAATTATAAACAGATTAACAAAAATAACACCGAAAAATAACATTCAAAATCACTGATACAATACTACATAAACGCATGTTATTATTAGGGTTCCGAAGTAAAATCGGAATCCTTATAGTTTCGTCATGTCCGTCCGTCCGTCCGTCTGTCCGTCCATCCGAATCAAAGAGCCGAGCCCCTTAGTGCTAGAAAGCTGTACTTTGATGAGGATATACATATTTATTAAAACTCCAAAATCGTAGAATAAAATATTCAAATTTCTTTTTTCAGGGTAGGTACTTCCCCCTACATGTAACGTGAGGATGAAATTTTTTTGTTGCGTACTCCGTAGTGTGGGTGTACTCGTTGAAAAGGTCTTTCAAAAATATTATGGGTCTTCTAAGACCATTTTTGAATTTAGGAGTTCGTTTATAAATATGCTTTAAAATGCTAAAATGCTATTTTTGGTTAGAGTCAAGTGTCCCCCCTGCCGGCTAAACGGTTGGAGTTGGACAAGTGAAAGAATTCTCAAAAATAGTTTATATGTTGAATTTACAAGGAAAACTATCACAGCTATGTTAGAATAAGCAGTTAATGAGTAATATTCGATAAATTTACTACTTCGGAACCTTACATTGAGCATGGTTTGACACGCACTTGCCCGGTTTTTTGATTCTACGCTCGTAGACAACATTGACTTCGGAAGATCTTCGGAATAGAGTTCAGAAATCTAGTGTTCAAACATTAAAAAAAATTGTCATCTTTCATAGCAATGAAAACATCACAAGAGCAATCATGTCAAGAGAAACATTTAGTGCGGCGCACCTCATTTTTGTGGGCACTCTAACTATCTATCATTAAGGAATTAATTAAACAACCTGCTAAAAAATAAATAAAGTGAATGTTTTCTCATGGGTAATGTTTATGTTGTTTTGACTAATTGGTTGAAAAATTACGTTTTACGTAAAATTATTGTGGTCGCGATATTGTTGCGTGTGACAGATAGCAACCGACAGATACCGATTCTTGTTGTTACCGATAAAAAGCTGTGTATACGGAGAAAGAGCATTTATCTCTGAATCATTAGAATTAAGGAATTAAGACTTACTACCAGAAGTGTCTGTAATACTTTTGGTAATAATTTTGGTTTTTATATGAATATTCTTAGTCGAAAAAAACTATTGTTATAAAAAATGACGTGCATAAGTGTATCAGTGATACCTATATGAATAAAATATTTTGACTTTGACTTTGACTTTATTATCGCTATTTATTACTGCAATGCATTATAGATCCTATATAACAATAATTTTCATAATTTTGTCTGTTTGTCTGTCGATTCTGAAATTCAGAATCAGCTTAAGTTTTGCTTTGAATGAAGATTTCATTTATGTGTTTTATTAAGCTTTTATTTAGTGTTTTTATTGTTTCAATCATCTTACAAATTAAAAAGATGTCTCAATTTAAATAATAAATTAAACGTATTTAGGCTAATTACTTTAAATAATTGAATTAGAATTACATATATGAATTAAAATGATACAAATTTTACGTGTTAACTATCTTTTTTTACACGCAACCGTAAAGTAAAAAATTCGAATGTGATGTAAAACAATCCTTCAACTAGGTTGCTGTGAAAGTAAAATTAAAAGCTCGATATTAATAAAATCGCTACATGCGGCGCATTCGCCCTGCACAGTTTTATAAGTATTTATTAATTATCCATAGCGGAAAGTTCCCACTTTCAATACTGTTAATATTGATATTAAATTTAATTAAATAGTTATCAGTCATTAGTTTGTTGGTAAATTCTTCGGATTCAATTGATAAGGCCTAGAGCATACTCCACTACACTTTTCCAGTGATTTAATTGTTTCATTAAACGACTTTGAATGAATTTGGTTAAAAAAGGAAGAGGCTCTTGTTTTGGTTGTATTTTTTTTGGTTTTTGTTATTTCAGAAGTCAATCACTTCCAGAATGGTCCCATTTTTATCAAAATTAAGTTGTGATGATGGGTTGCTCCGTGAGGAATGCTATTTAAATTATATAGCTAAACATAATATGGCGATTTTGTTATAGGTTTTTCGAAAATTGTTTCTTTGAAGTTGGTATTTTTTGTGGTAAAATTTATGTAAACAGCAGACAAACTTTTCAGCTGATAAGTAAATAGAGCCATCTGACACTGAAACCAAAATTTTTTAAACACTGAACGATTTATTCTAGAATTAAAATGGTTTCTAGCCACACAGGTAAAACCACTATGCAAACTCAAGTATTTAAGCCACTCAAACGCCTCCGACATGGTTTAACGATTAATATACGGTATACCTACTGATAACAACCGGGATCGATGGCCAGCGTGAACTCCGAAACTCAGAAGTGGATAAGAAAAGTAATTAATTTAATTAATAACAACATGTAAAACTACATTTTAAATATTATCATTGGTTGATGACAAATAAGCGTAAATGTAACAAAATGCTGTGATTTAATCATATTATACTAATGGTATAATCGAACTGTATCTATCCCAAAAAAATCTCTGTTACAACGCAACGTTTCATATAAAATGCTCAACACAACTTTATATAAAATGCTCTATAACCACAACACAGTTGCATAAACATTAATTAACTAAAATTAAATGTAATCAGTAAAGAGACCGTGTAAATTATAATTAAATGAAGTAGACGTCACTCAATGGGCCACGAATTAATGAAAGTATAAACGAATGACTTCCTAAATAAAAGCAATTTTCTTACAGCCCTGCCCACGGCACAAGTAATCTAATTAATGGGGTATACAAATCAGAATGAGCCACAGGAATAAACCGTTTGAAATCTTATATTCGTGGAGTGTCATTCATAACGCCTATCCGAACCCACATTGACCTCCTATCCGCTGTAGAAAATTGCATTCTATTTCCATCCTACGATATCATCCAGTCAACTTTACTTATCCGGGATACGTAACAGATACTAAGAGTACCCAAGAAATAGAATGAATTGAAAATTGGTGCTATTTAGTTATTAGTCGATGGACTTACAATGTTCAAGCTCTCATTTATTATTTCACGGAGCATCGTGAAAATAGCAATCCTATAAGAGTGATAAATAAAACATAGAGTACATAGACCGATACCTTCGATAGCTATTGTCTAAGCTAATAAATGTTTAATGAGAATTAGGTAAAAGTGGCACTCCCTAGATAGGGAGGATCTTCATTGCATTAAAGAGGGTGACTGCATAATGATAAAACTGACACACGCTCGAAAAGTTTCCTTAATAAACCAATATTCCCTAATGGAAACTCGGTATCGATGTTGTAATTTTGTTTTAGTACTACAATATATTTAATTGATTATTGAGGCACGCTCAACAAGAAAATCGAATCGAAATAACACTAGAGGAGAGTACTAAAGTCGATAAGCCAATCAACTAAATGATGCAATTATGAATAGGTTTAATGTATTCTTAGACAGAACGAGTATAAGTAAGCAGCACTTATCTCTCGACCAATTTATTAGATTACTTCTGCCAGAAAAACTCGTTGTGTAATGGCTAGATTTACATCTCGATTGAATTTTAATTGACGTAACGAGGGAGTGCACTCCAATAATGGAGTAAGTTAATTATAAAAGGCAATTGATTTAAAAGGAGTGGTGTCGCGGCCGCGGTATGAGTAACAGAAAAAGTTTTCAATTTTACTAAAAGGGACTGGTTTGTGTCTCAGAAGTCTCGTCTGGTTATCGGCTTGTAATGTATGAACTTACTCGCCGCGGCTTTATTTTATAACTCACTCCACGTAATAGCCTCCAGGCTTTAATTCATTTTGCTCTGCGCGCGAAGCGTTTACTATTAACGCATTGTTAATGGTGCTTACAATTAGAAGTAAACTTTTGACCTGGACGTATTTACAGTTTACATGTCATCGGTAACGTCGAAGTTTATCATCATAAATGTGTCCATAAACATGCGTCAGAAATTATCAGGACAACGATTTGGTACATTTTACAACTGCCATCAAAGATTCTTTACGAGCAATAGGGATGGTAACTGCACGTCTCATAATTAATTTGAGACGTTTGTTTTATAATGTAATAAAACATCAGCAGTATCGGCACTAAGTAATGTTACATCGAGCGTAACACTCGCATTACGATAACACGCATCGCTTGTAACATTTTACTAATCGTAAAACATTTTCGACTTTATTGAACCTTCCAATAAAGTCAAAATATAACGACGCTCAATCCTTACAGTACAAGCTGCACTTACTTGTTTTAATGGTAAGTTACAATTTTGAAGCGATGCGTACGTACATTATTAAATTTATTACCTGGTTTTAATGCAATTGCATTTAGTGAAATAATTAGATATTTGTGTATCTAGTGGTTGGAATGTTTTAAAATTGCTATAAGAATAATATAAAATAAGACATAAGTCTTACCTAATACTTAGTAACTCAATAAATAGGCAAATCAATAATTTAATATTTAAAAAGAAAACTGTATTTTTCACAGGTTTTATAATACGAGATTCGCAATCCAAATTGAGTTCGACATTCCAAATAGATAAAGCGATAGCTTTCCGTGATAAAGCAAACTTTATAGTTTTGTTTTTGGCAGTTTTGACGCTTCTTCTATCTACTTATTTGTTCGAGTTGCATCGAAGTGAGGTGAAACTTTTAACTTCCTAGACGTGTATTCCACCTCAGCGTCACTTACTTTTGCCGCCGGACTTTGTTTATCACCCGCTGTGAGGTTTGCTTTTATGTTATTGTCGGTTGATCTTCCATAGATCTGATAGTAAATAATACCTATTGAATTTCAGTACTTTCGAAACAATAGGATGGTCGGTTTACTGAAACGTATTCTCAGCGTTTGTACGGCAGAATTTGTTCGTATTAAAAATTCCTCTTTCCTACCTTAGCTTAGATGACGATGACACATAAACATCATCATCATAACTCGAGTCTTACCCCATTTAGTCTGTCACTCTGACCAAGTTTGATTTGTGCGAACCAAGTGGATATTAATATGAAGCACATAAATTGAAAAACTAATTTAATTAATCAAAATTGCTAGCAGGATTCGAACTCAAGTCGGCGTGGGGACCATTGTGGCATATTTTAAAACGAACTGTCTTATCACTCCTTATGTCCTAGTACCAAGGATAGTACCTGCACAATATTTACGACAAAACAAGTATATTTTATGAATATAACCTCGATCGATGTATCGAAGTAACACGATCACTATCATACGCTCCAACAGCAGAGACCGTTTCTATTCAAAGATGGTGCTCGTTTGGAGAGCATTGTATGGTTCCTTCAGGACGTCGCTGACAAGAGACACCTGAAAACAATAAACACGAAATTGCCACAATAATCGGCCCTCATGATCAGCGCACCGACTGTCACACAATAGAGCAGATTACGCGATAGGGGTTTAACCGAATAGCAGCTAACTCGATTATGTGGCCATCCGTGATTGTGTTTGAGCCTATTAATGTTTGAATTTCGTTATATTATTGCGGCAGGCGGGTGCCGTCAGTAATCCAATATGGTCGGCTTGGTATTAACGAAATTTCGCTTCGAGCTCGGGTTTTCCATTAGTTGGTGGACCCATCCCGTTACGATCGGTTTAGTATTGATATGCGAATATGTATACCAGATTTAAGATTTGATAGGCAATTTCTGCGGTGGTATTTTGGGTATGAATTGCATACGTTGTTCCGGTATTCGGATAGTGCACATATTTTGGACGACTTCACATACGCAGTCTTATCCGGTAAAGGGTAGTTTGAAATACCTGTTCCTGTGTTTAATGGCAATTATCATAGGAATTAGGTGTAATCCAGGTTTCTTGTTTAATAATGAAATAAGAAGAGAGAATCATTATTATAAACAAATTAAGTCCTATTAACATATTCTTTAAAAATAACGCGTGGCAATTGCAAATGTACTTAACTAATGTTTGTAATCAAAACATGATTGAAGTACTTCAAAACTCAAACAAAACTTTCTAATCTCGATGTAAGATGTTTCCTTTGCACCGTGCCGCGTGCGTGTGGGAACACAAACAATGGCAAGCGTGTTCTAGTCACCGGATGCAGAGATTCGCGAGGGTGCGAGGCGCGGACGAGACGGCCATTGCTAGATTAAAGAACAACTTAAAGGAAAGCAATCTGCTAAATAAGTGCCTTGGTACTCGCCTCGCTTTTCCAACGATGTTTGCTCTACTTGCTAAATTATTTTTTTTCTTTTTTTCAAAAAGTTTTTTTTTTAATTTGTTAGGTAGAGCTTATTTATTACCTTTGTATGACAAATTGTCTCAGGTTAGATATTAACTTAATTAGGCATATTTTTACCCTAATATTACTCGTTTATTTCTACAATATAATTAAAAAAGTATTTATCATATAACGCTTATTGGCTTCAACCTATTAATGGCCCATTACTGGGCACGGGTCTTTCCTCTTGACTCCTAAAGCATACTCCACCACACTGCTCCAGTGCGGATTGGTGGAGGGATTAGTGGCCAACCTGAGTGTCGGAAGTTTTCAAACCGCCCGAGGGCGGTTAATAAAGATAAATC
Organism: Thymelicus lineola; assembly: GCA_963932265.1. Classification (NCBI taxonomy): domain Eukaryota; kingdom Metazoa; phylum Arthropoda; class Insecta; order Lepidoptera; family Hesperiidae; genus Thymelicus; species Thymelicus lineola. The sequence continues at coordinate 11,928,241 of OZ010687.1, read as the reverse complement.
AACAAAGTGTATATAATTTAAATTATAATAATTTAATTGTACTATAGATTACCATGGATTATACACATAAACTTAATGACGCAACGGGAGTGCCACTGTGGCACTGCCACAAAAATAGTTCGTATGTACCTAATTAGAGTCATTATTATTATTATTCAATACAAAAATAAAAACAAAAATTCCTCTTTCCGATATTCGTATAGAAGATAAATAATTTCCATCACTAATAAAACATTACGGGATTAATATAATAGTGATGTGGAGCACAGTTTAAGTAAATACCTAGGTTGAATTATTTAGCTTCTCGTCTCGTTACTTTACTGGTGTTTCCGCAGGTGTAGCAATCATATTGTCTCTCCCACACGGGAGGCGCGCTCCGGTAGGGTTGCCTTCCATCTGGATTTGTCCGGACTTATCTGGGTTTTCAGCCTCCAATATCCATCAAATCTTGCCCGGATTTACGGTCTTTTCAACGGAATTTTTAATGTGTCCGGTTTTCTGACCGATTTTGCAGATCACTACATTAGGTGTAATTTATTTAACTCGATCAAAATACCGGACAAATGAAAAATATTGTAATTTAACAAGTATTGAGACTGGTTTAGTAAGTGATGCAAGTTTAGTTGATAAATATCGTATCAATAATTTATAAAATGCAATGCATAAAACTATTTTTTGGACTCATCGCACCCTCAGTGGAAAAAAGCATAAGTCGTGTTACTTTAAATTTTAATTATTGATATCATTGGAAAGAGGGACAAAAGCTGCATATTATGCTTTATTATTTTTTAATTTTTTTCAATTTTTTTTCATTAATCTTGACAATTTTGTGCAAGAAATTGTAATGTAAATTCCTTTGACTTTTTACTGATATTTTAACAGTTTTTTTGCTCTCCTGTAAAATTTGCAATTTTTATCTTATGCCTTTTTCCACTGAGAGTATGTCATAATTAATTTCTAATTACAACAATTAGGTATTTCACGTTGAGACTAAAATCTGAATGTCCGCAAATGTCCGGAAAATTGCCCAAATGGTGACCCTATCTCCGATCCTTTTGCACCCTCCTCGCGTCGCTTATTCTTTAATCTCGCTGATGAATTATGATTAGCAGAGTGCACTCAATTCTATTACTGTTGTCTGTCTCAGTATTCCCTAAGATTTGTCTCACTCTCATTCAAATATTTATATCTATACTGCATCAGAAAGAAATAAATGTTTATTACACCCAAATTATCTACAGCAAAAAATAATAGACAGAAACAATACAACACTTATCTATAAGATAATAGGTGAAAAGGGTTCACTCTCAGCATAATGGTCGCGGAAAATCCACGGCCGCTGGTTTTCAGAGTGACCCTCCAATTGTGCAGTTTGGATGATTGAGGGTAATACACATAACAAAACATATATATCCGACTCACAAATAAAATATCTGCGATAATAATTAAAACTTTTTGTAACTACTTAATTTAAATAAAAAAACTCCATTGTCATATACTACCACGAATACTTGAACTATTACACATATGAGTGTGTTTGTCTGCGTCTCATTACTTTACACACTTTAAAGACTAACTACTCGTACTTACTAAACTGAAGTGCTAATGTAACTAACAATTTCTCAATTACTCTTACTTTCGGATAATAGTGTTATGTTTTATTATCAAGTGCAGACGTGAAAACCGATAAGCTATGATGGTAAGTTGTTACCACCGTTGTCGTGCTAACATTAAAATGGATAACGTTTAATTGTTACGATCACGTCAAGAGTGATCGGCTCTAAGAAACTCTTAAGATTGGTACTATCACTTAGATTTGGCTTGGCATCACTGGAAAAGTGTGGTATTTGTACTAAGACCGTTTCGTTTATATTATTTCTCATAGTTCTAATTAGGACGAATTCTAATTTCTTTTTGCCTTTTTTTTAAGACCATTGACTTCCTACTGGTCTTTCTGTAATATATACTAAGGAACTATTTTCTGTATTTTTATGAAAATTCTAGCCTCAATAGTTGCGGAGATAAGGGGGGGAGTTGTCAATTTTCGTCTTCAGTTTTCGTTCTTTCTTGAGTAATTTTAAAACAATCCATTGTTGAACTATAACAAAAATATATTTGAGATCCTTTTAATAAGCCATTTCATTTAACATGCCACACGATACGGTTTGCAAAACAGTTATTTTCAGTTTTGATTTTTTTGATTCTTTTTTATAATTTGTTTGTTTTCTTTATATCTTCATCTTTGGGTCACAAAACAGCACATTAGTACCAAATTTTAACTCATTTAGTCTAGTACTTACGGAGAAAATTGGCTGTGAAGGGCGGTCGCCCAGTCACACAAGTGATCCTATAGGGGTTCCTTTTTCGTTTTTTTCATTCGGATCCCTAAGAACTGCATTCAAAACGTGCATTAAAATTTTCCGGTAGCCAAACAAAAACCTTTATAGCCTGTCCGGGCCACGTAATAGCTCGCCGTGGGACCACAAACTCCGATTATCCAAACAGAGAGCTCCCGAAACAGCGCTGTGAAATTTTAACGTGTAATTGATTATGAAGTTGGCCACTAATGGGCGAAAATAGTTTCTAATTTGGAGTGTAGCTGCAGCTCGTAATTGGTCTCAGACCGCGTCTGTTAATCATTAATGGGGCGGGTTGGTGGATACAGTCCCTCGCGGGCTGCGTGGAGCATCCTTCAATTTACCCGTAGCTCGACTGCATCGTACGTACTCCACTCTAGAGGCTCGTGTTATAAAAGGTGTACTAGCTTGTTCATCGTTCATGCTACTTTCCGCCTCACTAGCAAACATTGTAATATTTGAATTTTTGACAGACATTGACTTGTTTTGGTTGGTTGGCAGTAGCCAATTTTGCTTGAAGTATCAAGCAAAATTCGATGACGAAGTGAATTTAAAAGGGTTAAACAAATTGGTAATAAAAATAAATAATTTAGGTTTTTTATAAATGTGAGTCATTCTATCGTGTTCCATTTTTAAAGATTTCCGTTCAATCGATCTAGAATCTAGGTCTTATTGAGTTTGTGTCGATGCAATTTGTGAACCTAAAATTTAATATCAATAAAATTTTTAAATAAATTTATCCATTATACCAAACGCCGTCTAAAAATAAAATAAAACAGTCACTTTTTGTACCATTTCACAGTCTGCCCTCGACAATTTAGATATCGTTATCAGTTTAAAACGGACCGATCCAAACTACGAGAATGCATTGACAACGGCGTGGAATGACTGTCGTATAGTTTTATTATCCGAGCTTCACGATTGACGTCCGTTAAATACTAATTCGTGCGTATTGACATTCGAAAGTCAATGGTAATGGAAACGTGAATTTTTTGCGGCTAATCTCAGCCACCTGGATTGGTTACGGGTTGTTTTAGAAGTGGCTTGGCGTGTAGCTGTCACCGCTTGCACGGTAATTATTCACAAGGCTCGCTTCACGCCCTGTCTACTTGAAAAAACTGAGAACGCGCTTGTCATGCTAAAATTTAATAGAAAACCTTTCGCTATTTTCCAGGGTAAGATCATCACTATTATTGAACAATGAAGCAAGTTGATCCAGACAGTTAAAACGATTCTTCTTAGTTTCAGTAGCATTATCAATTAGCAATGTTATGTACGATAGACAAAATAAAACTGCAGCAGCTGCTAAACATTTTAATACACTACGTTTACGTTTCATTCATCCATTCAAGTTTTGCTCCAAAATAATATAGAAATCAATAATGTATTCTACATTATTACAAAGTAATTGTATTGTATTATAATTCAGACACCACTCATAAATGAATTCGTCAATCAGACTAAAAGATTGATTGCGTTTTTTCCTGCCGTACATGGATATAAAAATTTTGTTCATACTTGCCTTTTGAAAATCATGAATGGTGACATTAATTTGGTATTGTGAACTGAAGTCGGAAATATCGACGCAAATTGACACAATAGTGTATGCAGCGTATGAAATTAAGTTAACATTCGTTTAAAATTTAACTTCTTTTTTATTGTCTACTTTCGTCGAGATTTCATCAGTAATTATAATGTAACTACAATATTTTTCGGTATTTTTCTATTACACTCTGTTTCTATTTTGATGTCACTATTGATGTATTAAAAATATTAAAGGCTTTACAATAATAACCTACATGTGTTATGTTATCATCATCATGTCTTTCATCTTGTACTTTTGGAAATTGGTAAAAATACTATTTTGTACCATTATCTTTATCAAATTATATTCTAGAGTGAATAGACTTAATAACTTTTTACTAATTTAGTGCGCTCATCCATCTTAGAATTATTCTCTACTTAACATCAGGCGGGATTGTCGATTGTGGTCAAGAATTAACTTTATAAAGTAAAAAATACTTAACAAATTCACTGCAAAGTTACACAACTTGCAGTTTATACACTATATCAAAGATTAACTATACAATTCATACAGTTTGAAACCAGATCAGGTATATGCTATGTGGCATAATAAATGTGATCTTTTTCAGTAGATGAAAAGCAACCATTCAGTCCATTCGAAAAAAATCTAAAGATTTTTCTTTAATTTTTTAGAATGGACAGTTGCTGTTGGATCTAGCGACCTTCAAGCTTCACGTTTGCTTCTTAAATAAGTAGTCTGGAAGAGATATCTGGTCGCAAATACCACATTTTATTTTTTCTTCTACGTTAGTGCACAATTATAAACAATCATGTTCTTAATTGAGTAAACATAATATTATCGCCGAGTATTGTTCAGCCGTAAAGGCTTATTTTCCGGCACAAGATGAAGTAGTAGAACCAACTGCACGAAACAATGGTACCATTGTGAGCCGTGACGAATGGCCCGGAGGGCAGATTTTTGTATGTTTTTGAGTGTCCCGATCGCCGCCCGTAAATAATAGTGTTCGGATATTGGCCGGAAGCATGCATACTGCGCCTCGATTTGTGTCAATGACTACTTACTTATACCGTCTATGTGCGAAGCCTAATCTACTTTTAAATTACTAACACTTTGTAAAAGTCAAACTAATTTAAATTCATCGGTCACATCTATTGTTAAAAATGGTAATTAATATGTAACTTCGTTAGTAGTTCTACGCTAGGTGCTATAAAAACTTACTCTATTCACATTGCATTTGTAATCACAATTCGAAATAATTATTGTAAGGCAAGCCTTAGCCTTAACTTGACTGAAAACTATATTACAGAGAACTCAGTTGAGTAATGGCTAATTCATCCCAATCAAAGCATCTCAATCTTGTCTTAATAATTAGCAGAATTACTGGAATCTGTGTCGAATATTTTGAAGGTAGATTTGTGTTCAAACAGTAGGAATCTGAACAAACTGGCTGACTGGAGAGATCGCTTGGATTACTGAAAACAGTTGCATCACCTGTGTGCGGCCGCAGCCGCCAAATTTAATTGAAAAATGTTCGTATTTAAAGTGTTAATTAACCGTAACGACGGCGGTCCGTGCTTGGCTTTATCGCTTACTACGGGGCTGTTTTTTCATCAGCGTGGTCTAAATTACAGTTTTTATTGCCATTTATTCGATATTTAAGGTACATAATTTGTTATAGTTCGGAAACGTCGAGTCGTGTTTCACGTTCTCATTAATCGCTTGAGTAGTTGTGCTAATTTTTTCCACTAATATTACTTACTGCGATAAATTTCATGGTTTTAAATTTAATGCCGTAATATGAGACGGCCTCATTTACTTGTTTGTGTCTCTGATATTAGATATTCTATCTAACTTGTAGGGTTCTGCTTTAATATCTTGGTTCAATGCGTTGTAATAATTGAAATTATTTAGTTACCTAAATGTTGCTTTACTTTTCAAACGCATCTGAAAAAGCTTTTGCCGAATTCAAAATGCAAAGATTATGTTCTTATAATATTTAGGTAAGATTTAAAAGAGAACTTTAATGCAAAATGCTATGAGGACACAATGCATGACAAATTTCACATTTCTTTACAATATGTTAAATCTATTATAGATTTTACAACAGCCACAATTTGCAGACACTACGATGCAGAATATAATAATCCTACTAAGGTTTTAGTTTAATGACTCTATGTATATTACCTGCTTATTAATTTATTTAGATTTTTTGTACCATGCAAATGTAATCAAACAAACGGCGAACTTATCGCTAACGTCATCTATTATTTTTCTTGTATTTATATTATTATTTTTGTTATTCGTAACGTCGCACGTCGTAAGTATTACAGTATTCTCTTGACAGTAGGACTAACGTAGTGTGTTACCCCGTCAGTGCGAGAGGCGGACGCCGCAGCAGGCGAGCGGCGGCAGTCCGGGGCTGGGGTCTGCCGGACCCCACATGCTGGCCATGGAGGTGGCGAAGGAGGCGCGCGCGTCCCCCCTGCCCGCCAGTGCCCAGCCAAACGCCACTGCGCCCGCGCCCGCCACTCAGCCACAGGTGAATCAGCAGTTTGATGTGATACACCGTGCAAAGAAGCATGCGACAAACAACCCTATAAAATAAGTCTATGATTTTAAACTTATATCATCGCAGACATATAATTTAAAATACAACGGGTACACTCCTGGAATCCTGAATTCGGATTTTATATTAAAGATATTTCGATCCAGTTACAGTAGGCGCGCGAGTTGAGTGCAGTCAGGTTCTGAGGTGAGGGGCGGGAGCGTGCCCCCGCCACCCGCTATTTCTTGCCTCGATCGCCCGGAATGTTGTCACTAGTGTCAAAGTAGTGCTGTCTTTGATAATTATCACGCGCATTTATTGATGTCCATTAATTTAATTTCGTGTGCTTGAAAATAAAGTTTAAAAACTTATGTTTTAATCAATTCTTGCTTTGCCCCGTACCTTCTGTGTTGTTTCATGATTTAATTTACCTACATACCGAACATTAGATCAGTTCAACTCATTTTAGTCAGATTTTATTTTTTATCAAAATCGGCTTAGTAGTTATGAAGACACGTACGTGGTAACAAACATTCACATTTATGATTAAATTATGTTCAATTTCTAATTCCAATTTATCGACATACCACTTAATTACCAATTAGGTCACAACACTAGCCGCATTCCTAAACTCTGCAGTCAACTCGCGGGGCTACTGTACATGGATCAAGGCGAGACTCTGAAAATTCTTTAACTTCTTACCAGTTTTGTAGAATATTTTTTTAACTTCTTAAAAATAAATGCAAGAAAAATATTACTTGTTGTCCACTAAAAAAATCATTTGATATTGACCAATAACAAATGTAGTTACAGATTAAATCTTCTGGACTGAATATAATGTAAATTGTCTAAAATTGACACTTTAAGACGAAAAAAGCTGTTACTATAGAAAGAAATGCTGTAACAGAGCGTGGTGACAAAATTGTGAATGGATCAGGTTTCGTGTCACCGTTAGACTATTGACCAAAATGATAGTACGTGTTAAATTGTTGATTTAAGTGCTGTTAGTAGCCGTACATCCGGGCTTAGAAAAAAGAGCTCTGATATTTTTCCTTTTCTTTCTTAGAGATAGTCTTCACTTACCTATTTTTCGAAATCATTAACTGTCTGTGGATTTAGTCTGAGATAGTTCAGACAGAACCCTTCCATACGGGTACATTATTCGCTTAATTATTTGTTAATTCGGCCATGAAGAAATGGCCACTAGCCGGCTCAAAAAAGTATAGAATTTCAATTTAATCTCGCCAATCTCATTATAGTACATTTTCCTACAGGAAAATGTATTATAATTGGGATTATATTCTTCCTATAAAAAAGGTTCACTTCCTTATGCTCCCGCAATAAGAATCCCGATGAACATTTTGCGAATGGCATGGTCACACACAAAGGAGATTGTGCATTATTGCCAGCGTGGACAGAATGCTCAGAAAAAAACAATTATACCAAAAAATATTGTCAATTAAAATACGATTTTTCATTAATCAATGTAATTTTGCATCAATCAGAACCGTAATGAATTTTTCTCCATTTTTGTAATAATTACATTCGTGCCACCCAGAATACAGTCATGGTATCATATGAGTACTTAAGGCATGAATGTGTAAGCGTGTATTTATATAAATTTCTTTCTCTAATCAGTGCATGTGTACTAGATATGCGCGGGCTGCAGTAAGGTGATCACGGAGCGGTATCTCTTGAAAGCGCTGGATCAGCTCTGGCATGAGGACTGCCTCAAGTGCGGCTGTTGCGATTGCCGACTCGGCGAGGTTGGCCATACCCTCTACACGCGAGCGAATCTCATACTCTGCAAGAGGGACTATTTGAGGTTTGTCATTATTTAGTTTATTAGTTGGTAATTTTCGTTATTCGTCGTGTTTTGTATTTTGATAGCACCTGATGGTAGAAAAGTGGAAAAGTGGTATTGGATGCTAAAGCTAACATCGACTCATAGCTTGGGTTTGTTTTGATCAATAACAAATGACATATCAATAGCCTCATTGAAATCATCTCGTCAGCCACTTTTCTTCAGAAATCAACTCTCTAATATACATTCAGCCCATCTCGAAAGCAACTCAGTGAATTAGTATCCAGTGAAATATAATTGATAAGATATCAAGAGAGATTATTTCTCGGTAGGTATATAATGTCAGTACGTATATAATTTTCAATGAGTATGTTAGCGTACTGCTAACTCGATATACCTTCATATAAGGCTTCAGCCGATTTGATTAATACTAGGCATTATGAATGTAGTGCCTAGTATTAAATTGTAGGCATAACAAATGTAATGCCTATTTCTTTTCAAGACACATTTTTTGCTGACATTTTAAAATATTTTTCTTACTATTTGTAAGTAATAACATCCCATTAATAATTAAAATTTATTTTCTCGTAGGCTTTTCGGAAACACCGGGTATTGCGCAGCTTGCAACAAGGTGATCCCTGCGTTCGAGATGGTGATGCGCGCGCGCAGCAACGTCTACCACCTGGAGTGCTTCGCGTGCCAACAGTGTAACCACCGGTTAGTACGTCATGTACTTCGTAGTTATACTTCACTGTTACTTCCTCGAGATTTAATATTCACTAAGTAGTACACTCTTCAATGTAACTATGGTCAAATGTCATTAGGTTATGAAGCAGGTATATCATATCATATCTACCTGCACCTTTTCGCTAAGGTCGTACGTAATGGCACGCGAATACGTACAACGAAAATGTCGGTGTTTTGTTCCTGTTGTGGCAAAGCGAAAATTTCGATATAAATACGATGTGGGGGTCGGCAATATCCGTATGCACTGATGAGATTTTTCTTTACCTCGGGCCACGAGGTCACTGTATTTTTTATGCTTAGCCACCACGTACCAGCTTCTGCCGAAAATAAATATGATAGTCCACGAAGTATATCTGTTTCCGTTACTTGTGCATATTCACGGAACACCTCGCCAGTGTCAATAAAAGCCTCGACCAACTCATTAGGCTGGTCGGCGAACGTAGCTTTGTACTGGGCGAGGGTCCCTTGCCGAGAAATCGCCATTGATACAGGAGTCAACGAAGTAATGTAGAAATTCCCTGAATGCAAACAGAATTTGGGAAAGATGCAACGACGCGATAATATTATAGCAGGCGCACCGTAGGCGTGGATTGGGCCGCTTCTGATGTGGAAGAAGGAATATTCTACGGTATTAGTTATTCAATAATCGAATCCCCTAGAATGTCCTATATGTTCCAAAATAGGTTGACATATTTCTTATTCTAAATATTTAGTTTTTCTTCATGACTCTTCTTGCATGACACAGCATCTGCATCTGCGAATCGTTGTAGAACCAAAGAGGTCGCTCGCTGACATGTACTTAAATAAATCATCTCTAACGCCTTACCTTGTGGGCTGTGGCATGTAAATATTTGTTTGAACTTTGAAAACTTTGAAGCTTAATTACTCTTTTTTATCTTCGTGCCGCATAATCCGATGATAACGCTGTCCAATTATAATGAGTTATCTAATTCTAAATAAGTACTTCCTTTGGATTAAAATATCTATTATACAATTATTCTTCGTAATTACATTACATTACATAAGCTTATAATTTTGTATACTACGACCACATACAAATGAGGTAAATCAACAGATTTTAAGTTATACAGTTAAACTATACACGTATTAAAATTAATATGTCCGACGTGGGCTCACATACCCAATTATTACGTACCTCAATTTCTACCAGTTCAGAGTAATTTAATATTCCAATCTGTCAGATGCGATGCATCCGTGAAAATTGAACCGGTTGCTACTACGTGTATTTCAAATATCTCAATGTTGTTCGGATCTCAGGTTCGGATATTCTATTGCACGCCTACGAATACTGTTCTAGAAGTAGAACAATATTTCAAGGTAGAATTAAATGACTGTTTTAGTAAAAGTATTTTCTTACTTACTTCTTTAGTTAGTAGTTTTTCCAGTTTGTTTTGTCCTTGGGTTGATACAATAGCAAGGTACCTAATAGTAAATTATTTTTAATTTTGTGAAAAGGTACGGCAATGGAAGATGAATAGGCAATTAAATTATTAAAATATGTATTTATTTAATAAACTATTAAATTTATTGAAAGCATAATTAATTATTTAATATAATCAATATAATAATTATGTTATAATAATTCATGATTTAGGATATTCGAATTCGATTGTGTTCAAAACTTTGTATAAGGGTAGTGAACTTCAAATAAAAGAAATAAATAAAATAAATGATGGATTTTTTCATCTTGCAAATATAAACTTAATAATAATGTTAAACACATTGAATTAAAATATAAAACATAATCAACCTACAATTAGGACCAAAGTTATGTAACTTAGCAATCATAATTTTCCATTCCATTGCGAAATACAGAGTTTCATGAAACAAATCTCCTAAAGGCTTAACGTAGAGTTCCCTGGAGACTATTCAATAAATGCCACGCTGACGTCAAATCCTAGAAATTGTGATAAATCATTCACAAAATATGAAAACAAACTCTCACACATTTAAAGTAGGTACTAGTAAAGTCTAAGTACCAATATAACATAAAACTTATAAAAATGTGCATAAAAGTCTTCCAATACTCGAACTGAGTTTAAATAAACAGTTCTTGTATTAAGCTCTGGAGATTATTTAAAATTCATAGAGCGCTACATTCGGTGTATGTCCGCGGATGAGATCGGCTCAGGTAGTAGGTACTCGTATCTAAACACGTAAACGGTGCTTGATTTCCCCGGCGCGCACTCCACTCCGCTATCGAGTCTGAGCGATGATTCAGCTATCTCCAATGAAAAGATATCAAAACTAGTTTGTTAAAATGAAAAATGGTTTTAACTAGTTTACTATTTTTCGTCGATAGCGAGAGGAGATAGCTCGAAGGCTTTTGTCTAAAAGCAAATGACAAGGACGCATGAAAATAATCAGCTCTGCAACTAGTTCCGCTCGGATTAGTAAGTAAATATTTGTTTCTTTGTAATTCTTTTTTAAAGATGTGCTGAGGAGTTTCATTTGCCATTGGTTGTAGAATAAAAAATACATGCATAAGTGTATCAGTGATATATGTGCGAATAACGATTTTTAATTTTGAATCGGGTCGAATGAGTTGAACTTCGGTACCCTACTTTTACCGTGTGGCAAATTTTCTCGACCATACTGTATTTCGAGCGACATGTTAGGCCCTCTATATATTTTTTATCGTTAAATAACTAGTATTATGTTAAAACCTTAGAAACTAAATTATTGCAAACAATATAAAGCATCCCACACTGTTCTTTGAATCACTTAATTTTTATTACATGCTTATTTTGATAAATAAATATTCTTCGCGTTGTGATAAAATCCTTAAACTTAAAGATTTTTAAAATTTTCAATTTACGTTCGTACGTGCTGTTTTGGCCTTCATTACAGAGAGCTTATACCTACATTGGTCGCAATTATTGTAGCGTTGGAATCATGGGCCATAAGTCATTTTAACTTATGGCCGGTTTCTGAAGTCTCCAGTTAAACGATCAACAGCTATTGAATCAATAAAGTTAAACTTAAGTTATATATTCGATAACTGTCACTGGGATGCATTTAGTTCTGTGATTTAAACGTTTATTTTTGGAATCCAGGATAATCTAGTAAGGCAGTAGTAGTAAATTCAGGTTTTAGTTGACCCCACAAAGAGACTATTCATCTTGCAGTGGAAATAAAATTTAAAATTCCGTTTCTGGTAAACATAGTATGAAACTTTGAAATAAGATTACACGCGCGAAAGAGCAATCTTCGCCGGACTACGTCCGCTTAAATAATATAAAGGTCGCGAAGATTGGCGCTACTCTGAATGGTTTATACGTCACTTGTGGACCTTTCCCGTGTTAGTACATCTTGCTTGACATTTTCACCCAATTGTATATTCATTCGACTGTTGTTTCATTTCATGTAACGGTTGGATACGAATTCTTAAACCGTAGGCACATTAAGATTCCTGGGTTTCAATTCATTAGTGGCTGAGAGCTGAGCATTCTCAAACTTCATATTTCTTCTTTTGAAGGAAGCTTTTAGAGTCAATGATATTATAATGTTTGTTTAGAGTTACATCTTTTTACTTAGATTTTTCACAACCTTGCAATGCCTTCATGCCTTGGGCATTGCAGAGTAGGTATTCAATAATAATTTCAACTTCATATCTCCACGCGCTAATGTCAAAAAGGGGTTTGACTGATGGACAGACGGACAGTAAATGAGGATAAGGGTTCCGTCTTTTTTTTTTTTGACGTACGGAACTCTAGTAACAAAGACACTGAGTTTCGGTTACCCGTTTACCGGGCTTACGTTTGATTTCCTCAACTGGTTTAGTATTTTTCGCCTAAAACTAAGTCGTTATTTTTTATAGATTGCTTCTAAGTTCTAACACGTGAAATAAGATTCTTCTAAATAATCATTCATTCTTGAAATCCGCATAAAAATCCCACTATTCATTGCATATTGAATTTCAAGCTATTTTGTAGCCAATCGTAGTTTGTTTAACAATGTGAAACGCCAACTATTATGCATTAGGTACAAATCAATTTCCATGTCGGCAGAAAAGCTGAATCCAATTTGCGGGCTGTCCGACCGAAGCGGCGTGGCGGCAGATATCACGGGCGAATATCACTAAATGACTAAATAATTTAGTAGCAATCTGCCCCCGCGGGCATCGACGGAAGCCGCGTCCTGACGATCGTGTACACTACTCCTTATAATCTCGAATATGAAATTTCAGGCTAATATTTGTCGAACATACTAAATAACAGCATAGGGCCTAGAGCATACCACGCTGCTCCTGTGTGGATTAGCGATGGGGTTATTGTGTTGCTTGGTTGACCCAATGACACCGACATAGCTAACGATAGCAATCGGCGCTTCGGCTAGCACAAAACCAATTATGTTTTTTTTTTGCAACTAGCTGTCACCTATCCAATTATAGACCGATGAACAGACCAACATCCTACGTATCATCGCTGAGCTATGAAAACTGCTAACGTCAACAAAAACTTGTAACTTGACACGATTATACCCAAACATGCGAGCCGAGACGCGAGTCATAATAATAGCACGATATTTAATTTCTAGAGTGGCCATTACTTTTGGTAGTATTTTGTTATCTCCTAACAGCTGTTTAATGTAGCATGCAATCTTCCAAATATTATTTTCACGACTGAGGAAGAAGGCAGAGACGTCCATTTGCGTTAAACGTCAAACTCCGTCCGTGTCGTCAATGTCTCCGTCACACCGCCCGCCGCGATACAATGGCGCCCCGCACAAAGCTTAACTTGCACCCAGTCATTAAAATTTCGTTCTACATCTTTTCCATTACGCCACTGCAGACAAAAAATAGCAAAATAAAAAAGGACAACCCCCAAAAACAAAAGTCGGGAACGGAGAGAACAGGAAATAAAGTTAATTAAGAGCGGCGAAATCGACTGAGTTGCGGTGGAAATTGGCCCCTTAAAAAAGAGACATTTGTAGCCGAGCTATTGCGCTTAATTTTTGTGACAAGTGAAACAAAAGAGTTGGCAGGGTGGCGGAGACGCGGGGGTGGAGGAAGTCGCGGGGAGGGCCGGAGGGGAGATAAGGTTTGGTGTTATCACCGTCGGTTCCGGGCGGCCACTGGTCGAAGATACCTTTTGTTTTGCCACATTGAGGGATGCTCGCTCGCGTGACGTTATCGCGGCTCCTTCTTCCATTTGACCTTTCCACTTGTAGTAGTAAATTTTGTTTCTTAGACATTTTGGCTACCGCACGATCCTCGAAAAGTGCGATAGTATCTGAATAGGTTGCCGTTCATCAGACCATAAATAATTTAAAAATAGCTCCAAGCTTAGAAACCCGATAAGTCAATTTACGCGGCAGCCTTATTAATGCGTGGGTATAGGATATTCTGTGTTACTTGTGCCTTTCATGTAGAATCACTAATTGGATCTTCCTGCACCCTGCCCACCTGATAACTGCATCTGACTCGGCTATATCTACTCGTACGTGTAACTTGTACACTTGTCTGAGCATGAAACTGAACATTCCGTATCAAATGAATATTATCTTAGTTAAAATTGATCATTCAAATTTATCAGTTCAAAATTTTTGCTACATCTATATTAATAATTGAAACGAGACCAAATGCAGGTTACATATTTATTGAAAATAGCTAAACCTAATTTATTTTGTACTTTTTGTCCTATCTGAACCACTCAACAAATGATCACAGTCTCATTTCACATCTCGATGATATTGGCGTACTTTTAACTTATATTTATGGGTAGACAAGTGACCAGACAGAGCTGGAACTTTACATTGTTTTTTTAAATAACCTTTTTAAATTGTTGTTTGACCACAGATTCTGCGTGGGCGACCGGTTCTACCTGTGCGAGAATAAGATCCTATGCGAGTACGATTACGAGGAGCGGTTGGTGTTCGCCAACATGGCGTACAATCCTCCCCCGCTGGCGCACCTCAAGCGGCAGACCACACACCTGCCACCACCCCCGGTAATTTTTTTATGGAAATAACCTGCAAACGAGCTGACCTTCCTGACGATCCTCCTAAAGTTAAGTGGCTATCGTCGCCCATGGACATCAGCATCACCAGAGGCATCACTGATTGCGTTGCCGGCCAAGAAAGTGAAAAGACACAGACAGAAAGAAAATTAAAACTTTCAATTATTTATAAAAATTGCTTTCTCGAGTTTGAGACGTCAAAGCAATTTTTGTGATGACCGTTCGGCCGTACTTTTTATTTGTGTGTGCGTGTGAATGTAAGATATTTACCAAGTTTATTTTTAATTTAGCTATCATAAAATATTGCCTAATTCCGAAGAGTTTCTTGAAGTTTAGAGATGTAGATCGTAGAGATTACGTTTTAGGACTACTCTATGAATAAAATAGTAGTAGTTAGGTAATGTCAATTAACTGATAATACTCCTTCTAACTTCTTTGACCGCTAAATGCCATTGAAGTGATGTGAGTTATGTAAAATCGCAGTTACGCAAAATCTCTGAGTTCTTTAATCTGAACGCAAAATAAAAATTCTTCAAGCTTATCTAATTCAACTGATTTCTATCTATTGTTAAAAACGAGGGAATGAAACATAATTTTATTTAATATCGAAAAATCAACGCGTCCGTGGCATCTAGGGATATCCTTCAACAAACTCAACCTCCAATAAACTCAATTTTGAAGCTGAAAAAGAGACACTTCAATTTAAACAGTTTTATTGGTGTCTATGGCGGTTTTCTCAAATCGAATTATATTCTCGTGAGGGTTACCTCGCCTGCAGACACCTCAGACACCTGCAAGCGAGCTGAACACCTCAGGCATCTCTTAATTGGCTCTCCAGGGATAATACTGTTATGTTCTTATTATTTTAAAAGTACTTAATTCTTTAACTTTATGTGTTACAGAAAACTGATCACAGGAAAATCAAAACAAAGAAGATTTATTTTTTTTAAACAGTTCGTAACATTTTGTAAACGGGCGGTGAAAAATTATATATTATACAAAGTAGGCATATTATCGAGGCTTTCAGACCAAGAGTGTCTGAAAGTAGTATGCTGTATTAAAAATCGGTTCCATTACATTGACGTATTACTGTGGCATGGGTGTGAAATTTTATTATTAGCAGTGACTGTATTTCTAATACATGACTGAAACGTTGTCTAAAAATAATGACAATTTACGATTGATAAAACGTATACGAGTACAAACAACAAAAGTATTTCATTGTATTTTTATTACGATTTACAAAACCAATTTCGTGCACTTTGAACAAAAACAAATTCCTTGAACTTCGCTTCAGGTGGTCTAGATATAAATAGTCAGGTACCAAACTACCAATCAAATATAATAGCCAGCCTTCTGGACTAATAGAGTATTTTGTTCCAGCAATCGAACGCTTCGATGGGCGCCCTGATGAATGGGTCTAACCGCGCTGGAGATCTGAACAACAATATGTCGGGGTCTTCGGCGCCCTTCGCAGCGCCCCCGCACCTCAAGCCGCTCGGCCTCTCTGCGACCAGCTGAGACTTCCGCTGAGCCCATCCCTACGCCAAGTATCAATACTAACTACACACGATTCCATAACGTACGGCCAAATCTGTGTTCAGTGTTGTACTGCTTGGTCAAAACTTTTTGGTGAACTTTGGTGAATGCTTGTGGTGACTTTGACGTGAGGTCAATATTGTTCACGTTTGTTGGTGGTGTCTAACGACTCCATCGATTCGTGTTGATCACCTGTGCTAAGTGTTGTAACTACTGATGTCATGGCCGTATGTAGCTATGTGTGCCTAGGGCATTTTGTGATGGGTCTCTATATCTGCGTAGGCACCAGTTGATTGAAAACATTAATCGAATATTACTACCCCGCGGGATGATTTTTTGTATCAAGTGTATGAATACTTTTGCATATCACTTTCATAAGTTTTATCATGGAAGAAAGACAAATTGAAAGTAATAAAACCCATTTATTAGTAAACCGAGAGGATATTACTATTTAGGATTTTGTATTAAAAAAATCGGAATATCATTTCTTTAATGTTTTAAAATGTTGTCGAATGTTTAAAAATTCATTGAATTCTTTTAAAATTGATTTTTTTACGTATAAATAGTTTGGACTCAATTATTTTAGATTGTTTAAAGATGTGCCAAACATTTTTTTCTTTTTCCTTTCATAAAGTTTTTGAATTGATGTTGCAAAAGTATTGTCGTATAAACTGACAAAATATAACTCGAGAAATATATCTGAATTTCCCAGAATTACCAGACTGTTAACGGACACGTGAATACTAAAGTAACATTGCTAATTGCCTAGTGTCCAACTGCTAGAAATCCTATACTCGTTGGAAACATGCCTAGTTCTGTATTGGGTAATACGCATATTGATTGCACGATAGGATTTTGTATTTTCACGATTTGTAGAGTTGTCTATTCAAGAATATGACGTTTTGTAATAATATCCAGCGTATATTATGGCATTAACTGATCGTCATTTATACAGCTATAGAAAGTATTGACAACAATAATTGTCCAGTTTCCATTCTATGTACTTATAGAGTAAACTACATTACAGCTTTTTGAATAGTGTACAAAAACTTATAAAATATTCATAACAATTCCAGTCCTAGAATAAATGTACGTTTTAGTAACAAAAAATATTATCTTTAGCCGATGTGAACTATTACAATATACCTATCGATGTTCTTAAATTAAAATCAGCTTTAGATATTACAAGCATAAGCGTTTCTATCATATGTTGTATGACCGAAAATCTTTTCTTCTGAACGAGTGTATGTAACTCTTCTTTTAAGTCCTAACTCTTCTTCCTTTGTGTGATCCATCGATGTTGTTATCTTAAAATTGGATCTTGTAATCAGTGTTTAATAGATGTAGTACTAAAGCAAAGTGAATGCCAAAACGTGTATGTAGTAGAAAATTCTCATTATTTGTTATAAAATAAAATTTTAATCGTATGACACTACTTTACTTACGACTTTTACTAATAGAATTATTAGTATATTAATGGAATATTTAAATTTTAGTTAATCCCGTAAGGTGATCTCATATTGACAATTTTGCTTAGCTAGGATAATGATTGAGGGAACGAATATTAATAGAATTTGATGTTGTTGACGGTAAATGTATGCGGATTTAAGACTGCTGACTTGCCTCGGTAGAGTGAAATGTGTTGAAGTACAGTTGGTTGCAAAAGTGTAAGAACCTTTTAAGATTAATTTGAATTTTGATTTAGGGTATCACTTTTGCGATTGACTATACAGAATGAGTTGGGAATATGGTTTAGTTACAGAAATGATCCTTCGTATTCCGACGTGTTTAGTCAATGATATGAATAAGGCTTAGAGATCATATTTGAAACTGAATACAGTTAATATAAATATATTAATTACGTTTATTGATTAAAATGTTAGAGCAGGCGATCAAATTATTTTATATTTTTTTAATTTTGCTAGATTGGCTTGGCCACGAGTGGAATTTATTTTCTATTATCGATCTTCTCCACTTTGTTGTTTCGTTTTGTACCTACGATGTATATTGCTGTTAAGTTTATTTATAAACATTGTTGTAATGTTTGTATTATTTGTGTAAATAATATAATTATTGTAAGTAGATGATTGTATCTAATATAGAAATGAGATAGTAATAATACATTGGAAAAATATTGAATATCTAAATATAGTCAAATATGTGAAAATTCATGTTTATTAAAATTTAATAATTCATGTTTCCAAATAGTTCAAATTAGTTTTTAATATATTTGAAGTTTCCTTGACTTATTTCTATTTGAGCATTTAATTAGATGAAATCATATGCATTCCTGTCGTATTATGAGATGTCACGCTAATTAGTGTGGGTGATGGATACCGCGTCGCGTCGTACCTTTAATAATATCATAATTAATGTGTCAGATTCTCTTTTAACCAATGATATGACCAAAGATGTAGCCCATTAAAGCCTTGTTCAAGATATTCCTTTTTTTATTTATCATCATGCCTCTAACATAATTAAAAACAGATAAGTATTACATTTATATGTATTTATGAATCATTCATTTAAAATTTTACACAAATTATTACTTCATTTCCATCGATTCCTTTATCAAAATTAATTCTATACGTATTTTTAAAGAATAAATTATGTGAATTTATTCTTTTCTTCTAACCAATTGGCAGAGGTTGCACTACGGCTGTTACATGTTATATTCTCTTCACCCTCTGGTTGTGACGGCTTACCTGGCCTGGCTGTGGTATATAATAGGAATTCATTTTATTAACAAACCTTTTTAAAGGAATTTATTGAAAACGTAACTGTAACTAATGATTCAACTTAATATTTACTCAAGAATCACAAACATCAACAGTGACCGACTTGAACATCTAAAATAGGGTACTCCAAAACGAGGGGTCATAACAAAACACACAATGGGATAAAAGAAGTAAATGATGTCATCAGTCGCGGAGGTGAACGGAAATTTGAAAAGGTCTTCGTGATATCAAAGATTGCCCTGCGAGTTTTGCAGTTAAAAGCATTGGAAATAATGATACATGGAGGAAATGGGACACATGAACAAAAAAATGCAGTTAATGTGATATGAACATATTCATCATGATTTGCTTTGAATTTTTTATCAGAACATAAACGTAACATGGAGTAAGTATCAAATTTTTGACTAGTAGGTAAGTCTAAAAAAATCTGTTGACTAGTTAATCACTTACGAATAGTCCCTTTTATACATTTTTACAATATTGAAATTATAATATAAATCAGATGCTAAAAAAGTGAGTGAAATTAAAACACGAGAACAAACTCGAGTAATTTGTAAAATACCAAAGATTACTAAATTGATGACAGCAAGAGCTATCAATAAGCCCTAAACTCTTGTAATAAGTCTCGACTCGTTTATTTTTAAGCGATTTTTTAAAATCGATATTGTTGAGATACATTGTTCTTAAACTTTCAAAATTCGATTGTATTTTGGTCTCCGTATTCATTGAAAATAAAATCAGGGCAACTATTATACAATTTACGGATAATATATTAAAATGATGAGGTTACGAGTTAGGTTAGGAGTTAGGTTAGGTAGTTAGGCCTGTTTGGGCTGCCGGCTGGCCCGAGGAGGGCGCTCCCAGCGGGCTGAATAAGTCCGCTGCGGACGCGCTTGGAGGTGGGACCGTGGAAGATAGGGTGCACCGTTCTCCCTATCTTCTGCGGCCGTGGAGGGATCGCAGGGGGAGAGGCGTGTTGGTATTACGGTGCGCCACTCTCCCTACCCCCTGCGAGCTGGCGGGGCCGTTCCGCCGAAACGGCATTGGTGGGGCCGCAGAGGAAGAGGCATGTCGGTATTACGGTGCGCCGCTTGCCCTATCCTCTGCGGCCGAGGTGTGGTCGGTGGAGGAACCACAGACCTGATCCTCCACCGGGTACCAGTTATCTGGTATCCATGGCCTCCTAGTAGCAGACTCAGGGGGAGTTTGCTACAGTACTGGTGGAGGCCGAGGAGGAAGGCGCACCTTACCATCTGGTGCGCCCATCGTGGAGGGCCTTCGGGCTTTCGCGATGGAGCCGCTTGTAGGCGGCTGCCGTTGGCGGGGTCGCGGATGTGTGCGAAAGCGTTCCCGTAACCCCGTCACAAGGCGGCGAGGCGGAAGATGGGGGGGTTTTTAGTGGGTATACCGTGGGTCTCATTAGCCTATACGGGAGTCCCACATAACCACTCGGGTACCCCCTGCGCCCGGGTGGTATGCGTAACGCATTTTCCCCCCCTGAAAAAAAAAAAAAAAAAAAAAGGAGTTCCTAAACATCTCGAGTTCACGACCCCAACCAGTAACCACAGTTAACAGTAATCGCCGAGACACCGTACAAGAAAGGTGTGTGTCGCTCCTAAGCGCAATGTTGATATTTTCGTAATTTCCTGAAGTTTTCAGTACCTTTACAAGTATAATTATTTCTTAAAGGATAAATAAGGAAATAGATACCCTTTACTTACAATGATAACAAAGTTAAAATTCAAAATATCTGATGTTTGATGTTCGTAGTTCGTAGCTATAGTTACAATTAGATACAATAAAACCAGACAAGTGCGAGTAAATCTCGCGTGGAGAGGGTTTCGTACGTTTATGTATTTACCGTAATTTTTCTATTTTATTTATTTTATCGCTTTTTTAAGACCATACATTTTCCTGTAATACAATATTTAAGTAAAGAACTATTCTCTGTATTCTTTGAAAATTCTAGCGTCAGTAGTTTCGGAGATAAGGCGGGAATGGTCAATTTTTGGTTTTAATTATCGTTCTTTCTTGAATGATTTTAAAACTATCTATTGTAGATCTATAACGATTTGAAATCCTTACAACAAGCCCTCTAATTTGAAATACCACACGATACGGTAAGCAAAACAGTTTTTGTTTACTTTTAATTTTGTTGAATTTATTTTTACAAAATTCTGTTGTTTACTTTGTACCTTCATCTTTGGGTCACAAAAAAGTACGTGAGTACCAAATTTCAACTCATTTCGTCCAGTAGTCTTGGAGTAAATTGGCTGTAAAGGGCGGACAGGCACACGAGTGATCTTATAAGGGTTCCGTTTTTCATTTTTTCGTACGGAACCCTAAAAATCGATGCAATGTAACTCTAAAGCTGAACGCACATAATATGTTCGTACCGTACGCGCCGAACGCGCCGTATTTGTATGACATTATATACATAATATATCATATGCGGCCGCATATGTCATCCACATTGGGTTCTCATATGATTTCATACAAATGCCGCGCGTTCTGCGTGTACGATACGGATAATCATATGTGTGTTTACCATTACTTAACGACTCCGTTATTAAAATTACTGTTATTAATAATTCCTACGTTTTTTTTCCTTTTCGTAATTTTGAGCAATCCCGTCGAAGTTATCTTGTTGGGATATTTTCATTGAAGAACTGTCTGTGCTAAATATTTTCTAAAATCAGGTCCCTTCACTGTCAAAGTAACTTAAGGTAGGTCCATCCTAGCGCAAATGCTAAAGTTGCAAGCACCGCAAAACTTAGGCATTTCACCCCTAAAATGTTTTTACAACGCATTCAAATATAGAGCTTACAAATAAAGGTGGGACGCGACGCGCGAACAAACCTTCGCAATGAGTGTTCTCGAGCGTGAACGGCACAATGAGGCGCGTGAAAAATGGCACCGTCCGACGCGACGGCCCACAAATCAAAACTGTAAAACCGTTCGGCAAAAAATGAAAATAAAAAGGAAAACAGCGTAGGAAGCCGGCGCACACCACTGATGGCTTCTTGCAATAATTTCCGTTTTCAATGAACGCGTTTTTCTTTTTCTTATCACCTCACGAACTAGGATGGTTGGGAATAAATTGAAATACAAAATTGATTGTTGACTTTTCCCCGCCGCTTTATTACTGTCATAAATAGGAAAGAGATTGAAAATTGCCTACAGACGAGCTTTCGACGGAGTCGAGATTCTGTTATTCATTGACAGATAAGATTTGTTGTTGTGTATTTCATTTTCCGCGTGATTTTTGGTTCTATAATATTCGTAATTGACGATATTTGATTAGTTTGACCTGCCGGGTCTGACCTATAACAGGTCCTCTTTGAAGTTTGTATATTATGCTCCATTAATCCATACTTTTTAAGATCAGTCTTCTAATGTAGCTTGCGAAATTCAGTCTTTCTCCTTTTGGCAAACTTTTGAGTACGTTCTAATTTACGGGATTATTCCCTAAAATACACAGTCTCGCAGGATTACTAGTGTTGCATGGACTTACATAAAGAAGATACTGGGATACATTTAATTTTATCCCTCTCATAATTATTTGCCCCGATCGAGAATCGAACCAAGGGCCACTCCTTCGTCTACGAAAGAGTGGTGTCATAAAACGAAATCACAAACATGTACACGGACGGCCCAATCATCCCAGGGGAACATATAACACACTACACTATTTTCTTGTGCTGGACATGGACTATCTGTGTGCCTAGTTTCATCTTAATCCACACAACATACATCCCAAACATCTTCACAACCTTTTATCTTCATTCATAATAACAGTAGAATTGAAATTAACTTAAAATGAAACTAAACACAAAGTAAGGAAAGACGTAGGTAAGAGAAAAATAACAACGAAGAAATACAAAAGGAGATAATAAAATTATAAACATAGATTTCAGCTTTGTTCTTCATAATTAAACAAGCTATTAATTTAACAAGATTTCCCCATTTACACTTCCTCAGACGGTCAGAATGAGTTAACGACAGTTGTCAGTTCTTTCACGAGGGCTGTACTTACCAATGAAAATGACGTCCACATTTTGACCAAATAAACAAGACCTATAAGAAAACATTATCTCTTACCCTTCTCAACAGTGAAGGAAAAGAAGGAATGTCATCTAAAATTGGTGCCATTGTTGCCGTAACCCCTATTTTTCCAGTTTTAATTACTAAAAGTTTTATGAACTGCTTATTTCTTTTTATGAGATTGTTAAATTAATTCTTCTTTTTGTTTGTGTACATTTTTCCTACAGTGTTAACGAAAATAATTCAAGTACAATAATTCAACCTACTTAAATGAAATACGAACCACTGGGGTGTGATCTTGAATTTATGACTGTCTATAGAAATGGGAACTTTGTGCCTACAATGGTCAACTTAACTATGGGTTCTGGATACTTTGGATCTGGGTAGAACTTTTTTCTCAGAGACAAAATAGAACCCTTATGTGTTTAAAGCTTTAAAGTTTATGATAACTAATTTTTTTTGTAAGAATGTTTTATTTATTTAACAGTTTATATACACGTATAACAGTGGTTAAAAAAGGTATTGAAAGTAATTTTGTACATAGAAAATGCTTATTCCTAAAATAAATCTCTTAAAATAAACGTTTATTTATTTAACGATTGATAAATGAGCTACAACGACAAAAAGTCAACGTAATAGGCATCGTAACTTTAAAAACACAGTTTAGTTTTAGTACATTAAATAATAGGTGCAATTAGATTTGAATTAAGTGCCCAATATTTTTCATTCATTGAATTGCCGCACGAAGTGTTTAAAAATATTGCTGTTTTAAAACCTACAGGCGAAACGAATCTGTAATACCTTTAATCGCGTTCGTTTTATACCGTTTCCATGGGAATTATTCTTGAATCGACTATTATCACGTCCGTCGAATGTTATAAAACATTTTAAAGTTCACAAAGAGATATTCCCGTTGAATTCTCTTTCGGCTGGCGAGTTCGCTGTAAGTAAATTTAACTTTAAAATATGCATAACAGTTTTCCAATGCGATCCCCTTTTGGAATTTAAACACATTGAGTGGTATTAAGATACATTTCGATTCCAGTGCACATCGGAAGTTTGGAAGAAAATTCACTTTAAGATGATATTGCTTGCCGAACTTACATATTTTGCTGTAAAATGATGAAGTGTGTATGGAGAAATATGAACGCTCTAGATGTGATGAAAAGTGATTTTTTTAACAATACAAAGTACAGTATAATTGTAAAGTGATGTAAAATGTATTATGCTTAATGGCAAAAAAGATAAATTAATGATATCGATAAATTAGGTACCTAGTCGTACAACGCTTTTTGACAAATTAATTAATTAATGATGCGCTCAGACATTTCGTAGGATATTTTATTGAAGTTATACTTCTTTTGGCGCGATGGTGAAAAATGATGAGAGTGAATTTCTACGATGCGCGCGCACACCGACACCTAAATTCTACAACGTGAAGTTAGCTAAATTCTGTATTTTTTTCTTATGCAAAAAAGTTTTCACAGTATTTACCTATTACAAACGATTTTATAATCGATTGAATTGATTCATAATAATCGATTGATGGAATATAATAATATATTTTATGTATTATTTGTTAATTATAATTATAATATTAATTTATTTCTTACATGTTTTCGTATTCCATACATATTAAAACTATGTAATATATTTAGAATTACCATTCAATCGTTACGCTAATTTTATTAAATTACATTTCGAATATTTTGACATCGATTAATCGATTGACAACAAAGATGATGTAATCCCTAATAATGTCATTTTGGTAACCATAGTATTTATAAATAAATAACACCACTGTACTGTCATATTTGTCATCGATCTTTCATGTTTCTACGCGTGGTTTTTTGTATTTTTCTATTAAATATTTTCAGCGTACCTATTTGGAGTCCTATTTACTATTGAAACTCATCGACACGCACACAGTTATTTTAATTTACTGTTGTATTCGATTTCGTACTTGTGTTTTGGTGAATGTGTTTTCGCAGTTTCGCTACAATTTCTGGTAAACCAATACTATATGAATATGGACTACTTAATCGCCTGTTTTGTGACTGACAAAGGTTCAGAATAAGTCCTGAACACTGGATAACGTACCCTATACATCTTTAGAAGATCAGTAGTTTGCTGTGGCCATACTTACAATGAGTATGTTATGGTATCTTGATTGGGCAAGGTACCAACGAAATATGGCGCCTCCTGCACAACTAGACGAAATATTAATATAAATGATAACTAATAAAATCTCTTGAAATATGCAATAGCTTTTATTATACAACCTTTTTATGACATTCGTTTTGGGTAAAAACCATTTAAGTAGTAGATAGTATAATAGACACCCGCCAACTTAGTTTTAACCATTAAACTTGTAGATTCTATTGGCAAGTCACGTATTAATTTTGGGATTTTATTATAGAAATGTACACCAAGCCCTATGAAAGATCGTTGCACTTTACTTTGGCGGAACGAAGGCGTAATTAATTGATACATTCTTTTTGTTTGGCGATTATTAATATCAAAATTTTGTTTATACGCGTTTATATTCTTCCTTATAAAAACTACATTATTAATTTATTAAGTTGGTTAACCTTAGCTGTGTGTTGTAATGTTTAGTTTGTACGATTCCCTAACATGAAATATTACATGTTTCTTCTGATGTATATAAATATTATTTACTAGGTTGATCCAAAAGTAACGATAGTAAAATGATACACGTTCAAATAAAATAATGTATTATTTTACAGTCTCCTAACTAATCAGTTCACATTCTCGGTAGTTATATTAAAATTACAACAAATTGAATTGCTTTAAATTGGGTTGGCATACGAATGATCCAAACGCACGCCTAATGATAAATAATCACTATCGGACGAACATGAATCATCAAAACTGCTCTCAGATTCCGTATCACACTCGTCTTTCAATTCTATAATAAATTTATCAATTTCCGCCTCTAAGCTTCCATCCATTTTACAAAACTTATCCTCAATATGTCGCACATGTTTTATACGCAGTCGGGTTTTTTGTATTTTTTAATTTTTTTGTGTGTAATAGACCTATCATTGATTCAGTTGGAAAAAATATTAGAACACGATTTCGTGAGCCATGACCACGTTTTATGCTATAATATGTACCTACGTTTGCCCAAAATTCTTCTGTATTTTCATTGAGCGACTCAGTTTCTTTTGTTTTTTGTATTTATAACACTATTTTCTATTTTACTTTTCAATATTATATTACATTGGTAGAAAATGCAAAAAATCGGGAGAAACGGTCGCTAAAACGGGATATCGGGAGACGATAACCAAAATCAGTAGATCTCCCGATAAATCGGGAACTTTTGCAACACTCGTCACTTGACAGCAAGTAATGCTAATCTAATGGGAAGGTAATGACAGCTTGTCAGAGGTAAAATAACTGTGAACGGACTGTATAGTCCAGTCAAGGAATGACTCAAAAGAGGGTATAGAGTGCGTGAGCGGGAACCTAAGCGATTTCTTCAGAAACTTGTTCAGGGTGCTTAGGGTGATAAAATACTAAAAGTCCCCGCGTCTAGGAGGTGAGCCGGAGGGAGGGGGGGGTTACAAAGGTCTCAATTTTAGGTTTTTCGCCAATATCTCAAAAACGGTGCGTTGTAGCGAAAAATGTTCTAAAATGAAATGAAAGCTTATAAAATTCTCTATAACTTTAATTCTATACACTTTTTCTGTATCTCCGACCGTTTTTGAACTATACGCTCCAGAAATGTAGCAATTTAAGTTATTCAGCGTGATAACAGCGTGATTCACATCAGCTGTCGTAAAAATGACACCTGAACTGATACCATTAAAAAGATGTTAGGCAGGCATCTTTATATAACGAAGAGGCAGTTCCGTTGCAGCTCAGATTTTCTGCTGCACCAATTGACTTCAAGAATCATTGTTTTTATGTACATATTGCCTCAATGAAGATATAAAAAAGCCTTTGAAAAAAAGGCGGGTTGTACATTCAGTTGAGACTCTAGCTGCTAAATATTGTATCAAGCAGGTATGTTCTTCGAGAAATGATGCCTGGGGTAACGAAGTTCTTGATATTTTTTCCTGCATTACCGATATTGTTGCTAAAGGAGCAAAATATCACGAAGACACTATTACTCACTTGTGAAGCCTGTCAGTTACCCAAAACTCTACAAAACTGAGATCTCCAGAGATACCCATGTCGTAGAGGCTATGGAAGAAATATTTGCTTACATGGATTACTTTCCCACGATGAGATACTCGTTTTTTTTTGTTTGTTTTTGTTGAAAGGCTTTTTTATATCTTCATTAAGGCAACATGCACATAAAAACAATTATTTTGGAAGGCAAATGGTGGAGCAGAAGGTCTGAGCTGCGACTGCCCTACCTCTTCATTAGATAAAGATGCCTGCCTAATGTCTTTTTTAAAGGTATCAATTCGGGTGTCATTTTTACGACAGCTGATGTAAATCAAAAGGGATGTCAAGTCAAGGAAACTTCGATATTTGCCGTCTTTCCTTTCCTTACTAGCTTTAATACGACCCGGTATTCCCTTTCCTTTCCCTCAGAGACATCGTTACTTCCTTCAACGACATTCTCGTCATACAAAATGCATACAGGACTCTTATTAGTACTCATGTTGGATAACCAAATTGTGTTACTAATAACAGTGTATGTATATCTGAAAAGAATATTTTGTGGCTGCCCCCCTGCATTACCGGCTAGACTACCGTGCCAGACAAAATAAAATTGCGAAAACCTATAATAACATAAGCCCGAAGGCAAGTATACAATATCAATAGGAGTTATAGCCAAGAAGGTCGCGTTTCCTACAGCGAGTATTAAAGATATTGAGCGAAAAGAAATCTTCATCAATATCATGATTGTTTTCCCGCCTCTGCTCAGTTATCCACTGTTATAAAAAACGCGATTTCTTACTGTTACTGCCTTTACTACGTGGAGGTACTCCCAGCTTAGGTTACTATAAATTTTAAGATAATTTTCGCATCAGGTAATGGTTATCACGCTGAATTACTTTAATTTCGACATTTCTGGAGCGTGTAGTTCAAAAACGGTTGGAGATATAGAAAAAGTGTACAGAATTAAAGTTATAGAGAATTTTATAAGCTTTCATTTCATCTTAGAACATTTTTCGCTACAACGCACCGTTTTTGAGATATTGGCGAAAAACCTAAAATTGAGACCTTTGTAACCCCCCCCTCCCTCCGGCTCACCTCCTAGACGCGGGGACTTTTAGTATGTTATCCCCCTAAGCACCCTGAATAAGTTTCTGAAGAAATCGCTTAGGTTCCCGCTCACGCACTCTACAACTACTTTATTGACTGTACTATGTAGTAGTAAATAGTAATCGATACTTGTCTTTGGGACTAGGAGCACATTCTTTTTCTCTCCTTAATCTGTATTATAGTGTCGGAAAATAAATTATTCTTCAACTGAACTGAATAAAATCTTTCATTCCCTCCCCCGCACAAAAACTGGTTTTACAGCATGGTATCGTAATAGTTCTCGTAATAGAACATAGATGGTGTTTTTACAATTGCAAAAACAAATCAATTGTAAATCTTTTTTTTTCTGTTTTTATTACTATTACGATACGTAGCAAAGTAATATTAGAATATACTACAAAATTAATCACAGATGGCGCTTAACACATATATTTTGGCTATAGAGATTCGTAAATTAAATTATTTCAAAATATTATTTCATTTTTATTTTTAGTATTGCTGTTTTTGAATATTGTATTTTGAACAATGTTTTTTTAATATTGTTTTTTGATTTTTTTTCATGTCAAAGAAGTATAACTTCTCACGCGCGTACAAAAGTACACGCACCCTTTTTTTTTAAAGTACCATAATATTTTATTTTATATCTAAACAAGATGAAATATATAAACTGCCGTCAGAGTTAGTTCCTAAGCTTCTTAAATTAATTGAGTCTGCCAGCTATAAAGTTCTTGTGCTTTTGGGTAACTTGTTTAAATGTAAATTACCTTTAATTTTGGTCGCCTTAATTACCGGATTACTAGAGAACTCGAACAGTCTTCTCGTGGAATTGACAGGTCTTTTACTATAATGGTATGTCGTTTAATGGTCATAGCACACATATCAACTTGTAAACGGAACGTAAACGTATCAACTCTTGCATGTCAGTATTCTTTGTATGAAACTCCCTACTGTAAAGCACACTTATCGGATCCGTAACGTAATCGCCTCGCCTCGAGACAAGCTCACGAACCGCGGTACGGTGCGTGGACGACTTGCCGTACCCGCGCTTACGTCTCACCGTACGCTATCCGTCGACTTTCCGTTTCCTCGTGCACGCCCCGCGCCGCGGCGCCGCGGCTACCGCTGCGTCGGCGAACTGCTGTCATTCATTCCGTCAACCAGCGGCCGGCGAGCCGTAAGCGCGGCGTCGCCTAGCCGTAGCCGAGCTTACGTTAGGTTGACGGCGAGGCGATCCGGTGCCGATCCCTTTCCGAGTTGATATGTGCGCTACGACCATAAATGGTCTATGTTTTTGTAATAGACTGAACACATGCACGAAAAGCCAACTAATAAGTTACGTCTATCGGACGTAACGAAACATTTAGAAAAATGTTTAATAGAAATTAAATACACTTATTTTTAAACGATTGTGGTAAGCGAGAAAAACTAAACTAAGGTAATATCGACTTCCACGCGAACCAATTCGCGGGTACAGCTAGTTATAAATAAACGCATTTGTCATGAATGTTATGGATTATTTTTCAAAAATATAATATTTCAAGCGAATATGAAAGTTAGAACAATGTGCAAATATTCCCTCAATACGGTCTGGAAACTTGATAATACTATTAGAGCAAACAGTGGAGGCGTTAAGCTTGCAACCTTACTTAATTCTACTTATGCACAAAACTTCGACAGCTTGCGCCCCCTACCGAACATCTTTCGCTATTTCTCTAGTACTTTGGTATTTAACAAAGAATATTAAGTACCTTATAGTTTTGATTTGAAGTGAAAATTTCATAATAGTGTAGAGCCGCGGTAATAAAAAAGCAGTTTTTTTAATGTCTTCTAGTCACAACTGTACTACTACAACAGCAATGGAATAAGCTAAAAATAAATAGCCTTAATTTAAAAAGAAACAAAGAGTTAATTAAGGATATTTTGAGAATAGGACATTATGCGATTTAACTATACTGACTATAATCAGCAAAAAAAATATGCGTGTCGAATTGAGAAACTCCTCCTTTTTTCGTCAGTTAAATATACCTTTTTAAGCTTTGAAAACCAGTTTTTGAAATAAAATGTTTTACGTGTAACTGTAATCTACTTCCTAAATTTTAGCGCATTAATTTAATTATAGTGTTAATATTGTGTAAGAATGATTAAACAAATTAAAGGAAATGGAAGTAATCAAAATTTTTAATGAATATTTGGCCAAATACGAACACTCAATTTCAGATAAAAACAGAGGCTGCTTAACCGGTTATCCGGCATAACATCCATTAGCAGCGCTTATCTAAATACCTAATACATATAAAATAAAACTCCAAATAATAAACTATGAATTCGGCCCATTTTACCGATTACTCTATCCGCAGCACTACGCACTTTCGTTTTTGCCTCATGATGCCGAGCTTCTACGTTTATCGATCTATCTAAATTTTCAGAGTTCTCAGCTTCATCTAGTTTCTTACGATACCCACTAAGCTTCTCTTTTGGCCATGAAGTTTCTGTCTCTTCAATCAAACGAGTAGTTTTTTCTTCATTTTCTGTGTTAAGTAGTGGTGTGGTTTCTTTTGTTGTTGTTTTTTCAGTTGTAGAGGTCGTTGTCGTTGTCGGTGTAGGAATATCATTTTCATTCACCATCGTATCTTTTGGAATTGTAGAATCTGGCAATACTAAACGCTCTTCGTCATTAGACTCTTCAGTTGATTGATCTATTGTCTCTTTTGTAGTTTCAGCAGTTGCCATCTTAATCATCTCATTTGCCCCGAAATTAATATCCTCAACGTCTTTATCGATGCTCGTACAGATATTAGGATATTGTTCTATTCGATATTTATCTTCAACGCCACACGTAATAAAATCATCCCAAGCTGACAGAAGTTGATATAAGTATGGTTGCTTACAATTGTTGCCAATGTAAGTTTGTAAGCCAATTACGTCACCATCACATATCAGGGGTCCACCACCATTGCTCTGTAAGTTAAGAAAATAAATAAGCCGTTTTTCTATTTTTACGTAATAAATGTTATTGAAGAAAAATTTCTGGATACTAACGTGACAAAAGTCAGGTGCGTATACAACTTTTTTATTTTCTTCGCTGTTACTGGCACAAATCATTGTTTCATTACGGAAGTAAATGCCACAGTTTTCATTAGATGTCGGTAGCAACTCCACAGTTAATTGCAACAACAATTTGTCATCTGTTGAATTTAGATATTTTTTCTGCAAAAAAGATTTTTTTACTTTTATTTTAACTTTACAACTAAAAATGTGCTGATAAAGATAAAGTTTAGAAAACTTACGGCAAAGACAAGAATGTAACACGTCTTGTCCATATAATTGGTTTTCACAGATAGTGTGGTTGATTTTACGGTAGGAGTCATTATAAAAGGCATCAGAGTTTTGAGTAGCGTTATGTCGTATTCCCACCAATGGTTGACAGTAAACTTAGTTGGTCTAATAATTTGAATTATCTGCAAAAATATTGGTTAAATAATTTTATTTTATGTTTATAGCCGTCGTTTAATTAATTATAACCATAAAAAATTGTGTGTGTCAGCTTCGACGCACGACTGGAGTTTAACGTCATCTAGTTTGCAGTCGTCAAATCAGTAACAACGCCATTTAGTTTGCGATTGTCAAATCAATAATCAGTAAGAAGATTATTACTGCGCCATCTAGTTTGCGATTGTCAAATCAGTTACAAGATTATTATTATCATTACATGGCGTTGTTCCTGATCAGTGCACAGGGTATCCTAGTGTAAGAATTACGTGTCCTGTAAATTATTTGTATTATAATTTTTAATCAAATAAATAAATAATATAATAATAAATTATTATACATTTTCATACGCCGAACTAATATATGAAAATCGATTCTAAAATAGTTATACTCCAAAAATATTATTCGTGTAATATTTACCAATTCGCACAATAATTAAATTACAGATATGTATCTAACGACACTCTGACGCAGCCATGGCGCAGGAACTGCAACTTTTATTATTATAACAAATATTAAGGTTAAGGACGCCTTATGTACGTCTTTAAAATAATCACCTCTCGCTCCTGTTCTCCTTCGTCTTCATTAATAGTGAAGTTAGAGTCAATACCAACAGCTCCAGCTCTAGCAATCAGGGTCTTTTGTGGGAATGCTAGTTGGGTATCATTGGTTTCCAGCGATGAAGAAATGAGCCAGTCTGGCTTAATTACTACAGCGCTGCGAGTAAATCTGGACCCTGAAGGCCCAACTATTGTAGTATCTGGATAGTATATTACAGCCTGAGAAACAAAACAGTTTTGGTTTATTACTGTAAACTAAACACACGCAAAAGAAGGCAGGTAAAATGTTAAATACCTTTAACTAAGTTATTAATACGCTTACATCCACTACATCCCTACTTGCAATCCTGGATTTGTAGTCAGGCATTAACTTTTACTAATACTATTAGACACAATCACGATTTTTTTTTTAGAGAAGCTGTCCAAAAGAGAGGTGAAGAAATATTATTATACTCGTAGTTAAAAATCGCGGAAATGAGGTTTGTTGTGAAATTGTCATTGAGCGCATTTTGCCTTTGTCCATTTATAAAATATAGCTATGAGTAGTGCCTATACTATTTAGTAAGTTGGATATTATGACGCCCCATACACAAATCTTCTGCGCGAAATTTTAATGAAACAGTTACTAGGTTATTTTCACAATATGTATTTATGGATGATAAGTACTAGCATGAAAGCTCACCATATATGGGTAAATCCCTCTTTTAATTTCATAATCACTTTCACAAAATACGTCTTTCAGTGACAGAACTAAAAACAGAATGTAAGTAAATATTGAGTGATCAATTAAAATAAATATCATCAAAGTTTCATGAATGGAAAAAAATCTTACCGAAGT
This sequence comes from Thymelicus lineola, assembly GCA_963932265.1. NCBI lineage: Eukaryota > Metazoa > Arthropoda > Insecta > Lepidoptera > Hesperiidae > Thymelicus > Thymelicus lineola. The sequence continues at coordinate 11,894,809 of OZ010687.1, read as the reverse complement.
ACAAGCCAAACAGTAGAATATTTCTCATATTCTCAGTTTTCATTATTCATTTACAGATAGGAACAATCAGCCTTTTGGCATTTGAGTATTCTGACAACTGACTTTCGAAAGCGGAATATCAATTTGGTTTTAAATATCTGAATTGCAGCCAGAGGAACAAGAAGGCGAGATAAAAATTATACGAACCTTCCTGATGTTTAAAAATGTCTTTAGTCGAATAAAAAGTGCCATCATTCTCTCACCTTGTCGTCGTAAAAAGCGAATTAGCCGTGTCACGTCCCTTTATTTTTCTCCGCTATCTATGACAAAGTTGCTCCGATTCTACTTGAAGGCATTAATCAGAATCGCATCCGAGCTAAGATGTATTATCCTCAATAAGGCGAAAAGAATGAGTTTGCAAATTTCAAACGCGTGTTTTAGAGATAAGGCGGATAAACTCGGGAAACATCTAATTATTCATGTAAGGGGTGTTTAAGAGCCCGTATTAATACGCTCGGAGCGCCGTCGACTTTTGAAAAATATGTTAAGATTATAAAAAGTCCCGTTTATTTAAAGTGCCAGCAACGGGCACGACTTGGACGGAAATCACTACAAAATAAAGACTTTTCTCATTTAAATCTAAGTGTGAACCCTTAAAACGTTTCTTCCGTTAAATATTTTGCTTTCTACTTTGTGTAGTGAGATACGTAAATCAAAAAACCGTCCATAATACTGTAATAAATCATTGTGTATGCATAGAAGGTGTTTGAGAAAAAATGTAATTAGAGGTTTTTAACAACGCAACAACGCTGTGAATGAATGAAAAAATGAATGTGTTTTGTATTACGGCAAAACAAAATTGTACGTAGCATTGACGAACTTATTGAATACTTTGAATTCAGCAGTTGTGTTACTATGTATTGTGATGTTGCCTATCGAAACAAAAGTTATAGTTACCGATGCACCAAAGTGAGACAAAGTAAATAAACAGCACAATAAAGCAGCAAATAATCTTACAACCAACCGCTAAGTGCATGAATCTTCCCGCAAAGTTTCGGGACAATGCAAAAAGAGTTAGAACAATAACAATACGATATCGTCCACAAATGAGCGGAAAGATCGTAGCCGAACCGCTGATGCGGCGTCGTCGAAACGACTTGCTAGACGGTTATTACACGTCCAGTTTACCAAGAACTCTCATATTTCCGCAATTACAACAACGAAGCATGGATTGTAAGAGTCTCCCAACATTGGCGAGCCCGTAACGACCCGAATGAACGAGCTACGTGTTTTGGCGGCTTCCCACAATTGCTTTACACTTCCTCTGAGTAGCCTTAGTTCACTTATTCTAAAATGATTTTCACGTTGTTAGTATTAGCAGCGTCGCTAAATCCTTAACAAGTCTGACGGTGGAAAATAAAGCATTTTCTAATGAATACTTTTTTTATAATAAGTTGTTTTTGGTTGAAAATGATCTTGTTTTCTTATTGCATAGAAACTTTAGTTTCTACTTTGAAATGAAAGATTGTAAGTTCAAGGATATTTGAAAATTTAATTAAAGGACGAAATGTTCATTTCATGTATGTATACTTTAAAAAATAAGAGTACCTACTTAAATATTCAGCAATTTTGTATAAATTTTTATAGATTCTTAATTATACAAAATTCTTCGCATTTATAAAATCGGTTCAGTTTAAAAAATAACTAATTTGACCATTCCTACATGTTTCAAAGTAATTCAAATTAATAGCCAAATTTAATAATTTGGTTACTTAATAGTAACTTTGACAATGGTTACGTTACTTAATAGTAACTTTAACAATTATACCCACATTGTTTTTACGAAAAAACGAAAAACAGAATATAGTAAAAGGATCACTCGTGCGTCTGAGCAACTGCCGTGCGCAACTACTGGACAAATGAATTAAAATTTGGTATTAATGTACTTTTTTGTGACCCAAAGACTAAGGTATAAAGTAAACAACTGAATTTTGAAAAAAATTAACGAAATTAAAACTAAACAAATACTGTCAAACCGTATCGTGTAGTATGTCAAATGATAGTCCTTATTGTAAGATTCTCAAATATTTTTATGTCTTACAATGGATACTTTTAAAGTTATTCAAGAAAAAACGAAAATTAAAACCAAAAATTGAACATTCTCCCCCCTTATCTCCGAAACTAATGACGCTAGAATTTTGTAAAAATACAGAGAATAGTTTTTACTTAAATATTACAGGAAAACCTGTGAGAAGTGTATGATCTTAAAAAAAATAAAAAAATATATAAAAAATAAGGGTCAATACATAATCAACGTACGGAACCCTCTCCAAGCGAGTTTTACTCGCACTTGTCAATATTATAGTCTCAAATAATTTTATTACCTATTAGTTCACTTACGTAGATAAGTATTATACATATATAATAGGGTGGCATGGCAAGGATGAAGGTGCAACAACGTTGTAGGTCACGTGAACAGTCACATCGTAATCGAAATGCCATGTTTTATAGGCGATCGAATCAACCTGACTCACAACGGCAGTTATGGCACTAGGACATAACCTCCATGTATGTATTCTTATCACCTACTTTATGCACGAATTTGATTTTTCGAATTGGTTCCGGTTTGCAATCATCTTGTAACATTTAGGTGTAGCGGCGTGGGATTTCAAGTGTTCTCTTTCTTCTTCTTTCTTTTATTTATCCTTGAATCTTTTTGCCCCGACTTTCTTCAGTTATGAGTGTTGCCCTATCTGATTTTTTAATCTTTTTAAACTTGACATTTATTCAGATTTATTCGACGCACTATACTTATTTGATATTTATTTTTATCACGGAACACACAAGATTCCGTATTTTATTTCGTATTCTGATTGTATTCCGTGATTTTTACAATAGATATTATTATTTATTTTGTCTATGATTGCGGTTCTATAGCCACGCTAATTTTGCCGCCAAAATTACCTGCTTGTCAAAAATTATTATATTTTGTCACTGAATACTAAAATGTTCGTTCTATTCATTTAATTTCTGTGTCCTAAGGTCCACTGATATTACATAATATTTAACAAAGGATCCTTTTAAGAATAAATAACCAACTTAAATTTACATCATTACGTGCAAATCTATTTAGCAAAGTTCGAAAGTTCTCGACTTAAAAGTGGGTGTGCTCCGCGTCGTCGGGAAGGTGATATGAATATTAAACGGTTGAAGAATTAGAAGATTTATATGACGATTTGGAAGTTAGAAGGAGTTGGTACTTAAATGAATGTTTAACATTATCTGCACAGTTTTAAGGGAGCGAAGGCCGTTAAGCAACTTCCGAACAAACTTTAATAGACAGCGGCTCTCGGGCGATTAATTCGCAGACGTGGAAAGGTGGCAGGGAATTCTTAATGTCGTACCTGGGGTCCATCGATGTTTGAGCGCGTTCTTACCATTATAGAGCTATGTTTAGTTTCTTCCGACGTATACATTATGTGTAATATAATATAATATGGTATGCATTGAAGTATTATTACTAGCGTTAGCATATAGAATAGATACTGCGAACACCATGTGTGTCCCAATGCATTGGCGCCACGTGGCTTCAATCTTCAATGGATTTGTTCGATTTTGAAAGGAGAACCGGGGCTCAATTTTGGAAATGGAACCTCCCGGGCGGGACACACATTTTGTTCGAGATGTCTGTTCTATGACATTATACTTCGATGATGAGAACTTCAATATGAGATATGAGATATTTTTCAAAATATACGAGTGCTTAACTTAGTACACTCCTAGTTAATTATGTTATAGCAACAAAATAATTAATCATAATATTAATTAAGTCATTATCGTATAAGTAAGTAGTTACGGACGTATAGCTTTTGGGTAATTAATATAATGGCATAATTAATTTTAAATTACCAATTTGTGTGTTGTATGTGTAATTAGACAATAGGTAAATTAAATATTCATGAAGTAACTTAATGAATTATTTTTAAGCGTAATAAATGCATTTTCGAAAAATAAGCACTTGTTCAGTGATTAGGTACATTCTTTGCAATCTTCTGTGTAAATTCGGCTTCGACTCCCGGGTTCGACTCTACTGGTGTCACATTAATGTCAGAGTCAAAATTTTCTTGGGTCGCGAGTGTTTCTGTGCCATCAGTGATACAAGGAATTACACAGTGCATGCAAGAACGTGTAAAATATGACCAAACAAGCATCACTGTAATAATCGTTCAAATTTTCAGTTTTTTTGATGTGAAATGTCTAATTAGGTGCATCGTTCATTAGAGAAATGAGCGATGCTATACCTTCTACGAACGATAGCAACAAAGCCAACAGTCTTGCAGTTCGTTTTAAGTATTCGCCTTTGTGTGGACGTTAATTAACTCACGTGATGTACCGCTTAATAAAAATCCGTTTTGAGCATGTGACTATTGAATAAGTATATAAAATACTTATTCGTATTAGGGCGCGATTGCGTTTATTTTACGGCCGACCAACAAATGGTACATGGAATATTTACCTATATACTAGCTTTTGCCCCACTTTCGCCCGCGGTTGAGTGGTTTCGAAAAAAATTCTAATTATTTAGTTTATACTTATAAGCGCGCGCGTTATAAGCGCGTGGCTTTACGCGCGTGGATATCGACTTCTTACAAATCCCGCGGGAACCCTGATTTTTTTCGAGATAAAAGGTACCCTATGTGTTAATCCAGGGTAAATGATATATATATCTCCATTCCAAATAAATCGTCCAGCTAAATCGTTTAAGTAGTTGTGGCGTGATTGAGGAACAAACATCCAAACATCTTCACAAACTTTCACATTTATTCTATCTTATAATATACGATACAATACAATACAAATACCCTTTATTTGTACACCAGAAACAAATACATAGCAATAAAACAAGGTACGGTATACAAAAGGCGACCTTATCGCTAAAGCAGCGATCTCTAATATTAATATGATAATAGGATGCAGGAGGCATCTGATGGTAAGTGGTCACGTTTACACATCACTGATGTGTTAGCGGCCAAGGAATAAGATAGAGAAACGAACTGGTTCTCAAGTCCGCACCTCAGCCGAAATTCGACGAGTGATTTGACGGCGTCAGCCTTACTTGAGTCATCAAGTAAGGTGCTGGTAGCAATGGTAAAAGTCAGGCAGACTTCAAGGAAAGATAATAATACTAACGATACACAGTCTTAATTGTTGAGTATAGCTTATTACATACGTAGTAGGTACAAGTGTCAAATGTATATTATGTAGGTATATGGAAAATTTAATCCAATTTTAATTGGTAACTATGAACGAGTAGTAGTAAAATTATAGTAGTTATATTACGAGTATGTAGTAGACATCGAACGAAATATCCATTGAATTTTATTGTCATCTGAAAGTTTATTAATTCAAAGGAATGTGTAATAAAAACATGTTTATAGCCGGTGGAGAAGCGCACGGGCGCCCGGGCGTCGTAATATAGAGTTGATTGGTGCGCTTCGCGGCAGTCATTGTTTGACGGCGTCATTTTCCGATGGCCTGTCCCGCACTATTGTGCCGCGCTTTATTCAATTTGATTTACGCGCCAATTTTTGTAGGCTTCGGTTTTTATTAACTGACCTCGGCGCCCATGTAAACTTAATTGAATCCGCCAACAAAAGGCATCGAATGAAAAGAGCGTCCAGCAGTGTGCGATGCAGATTATAATAGATTTTTCCGAATTTGCATGGGCTTTAACTTACCCGATATTGGATTTTTTCACGGTGGTTGAACTATTGTTTTCACAACATTTAATATCCGGCGAATAAATTGGAGCGTAATATACTTTTGCATTAATACTGCGTTGAAGCCTTCAGCATGTGGATATTGTGTAGCTACTACAATATGCGAGACCTTATATCATCTCTTTTTGTAACGTCTTACGATTATTTTCTTCTGTTCTTTTTTATTCCAATACCACGGATATAAACGTAAATATTCAAAGATTCACACTGATAAAAGCTTGGCATGATGGATGAGTAAGTAGCCATCTCGCTCATGGACATCTGTAACACGAAAGGCATTATCCATGCGTTGCTGGCCAAGCAAGAAGATTTACGGACAGAGGTTTAGTGGCTTTGAACCACCCAGACGGAAAACGACGAATCTTTTACCATAAACTGATTGGACTATGATTCTTATAATCTATGACCTATCTTAATTCTATGATCTTTCTGTATAGGCACTAGGTAGGTATATTGTATATCGTTTAGTATTCCTAGACAACACTCACAGCATTAATCGATGCATTAGGGTTTAGTACGAGATCTAGATATAATGATCAGGCGATAAGCTATCAATTTAAATCCATGCTTAAGTTATTATTGCCGGTAATCTATTATTGTTAATAAGGTTATATGCTAATTAATATATCTTATGGTAATACTCGTATGCGGACGGTACTATAGATATAATACTATAATAAAAACAAAACAAATATTCACTGCTATAAGCTCAATAACGAATTGCACATATTTTCATGCGGTTTTTAATTGTTAAAAACGAAGTGATCCTATTGATATTATGTTTGTTCCACAAACACGCCACAACTACCCTGTACCCTGGATTAACATATAAGCTACTTTTTGTCCTGGAAAAATTCAGGGTTCCCACGGGATTTGTAAAAAATCGGCACCCATGCGCGCGAAGCCACGTCCCAATGCATTGGCGCCATATGGCTTCAATCTTCAATGGGTTCGTTCGATTTTGAAAGGAGAACCGGGGTTTCAATTTTGAAAATTGAATCTCCCGGGCGCGACTCTTTGTTCGAGATGTCTGTTCACACCGCGAACACCATGTATGTCCCAATGCATTGGCGCCACGTGGTTTCATATATATATTTTTAGATCATTGGATTATGATGTCAGGTATTATTTTACCAAACTATAGTTCGCCGATTTACAAAAAAATTTTTTTGCTATTGGTCTCTTTTGAAATTTTTTAATTTGCCAAATAATTTATTTGCCATATTTTCGCCACACCGAAACAACATTTTATCAAATATTATTTGGTCACAAACATAAAGCCGGTTTATTAAATTAAAAGAGTGTCATTAAATCACTTTAAAATTAAGTGACAGAAACGAATCGCTGCAAAACCGACTTCAAGAAGCTTTGTCTGCCCTACCCCTAGAGTGTTATGTAAACCTATACAGGCGCATAGGGGCAAGACGGCCCGCGAGCTGAGGAGCAGGTGGTGAGCGTTAAAACCATCTGCGACGATATTATTTTAATATATAGGTACGTGATGAATATGTTCTAAATTGTTTAATTTAATTTGTAGCAATCGCGAAAACCTAAGAAAATATAACTTATTTTTTTCTGCGACCCGTGACCCCACAACTGATTCGTGTTTGTGGCCCGTATGAGAAAAAGGTTGATTATGACTGCTTGATCTCATGAAGAGCCAAGCCACAAAAGCATAAAAGCTAGACTAATGAAATGAAACTTCGTAGAAAATGTAAGTATTCGATATCTGCTGAGTGCATTAGGTATATTTTTATTCCGTAACAAAGCATAACAAGCTATTAGTACTGAGTACCTAATTATATTATAATAAAATATGTTCAAGTGATCTCTTGCCTAGATGCAAACATTTTACGAGCTTCACATTGTATGCCTCAAATGTTTTCTAATGAGTGTAATCCTCATTGAAGTATGAAAGAAAACTCCTATTATTTTATTCAAATTGTGTGTTCCGTTAAATTTTCTCGAGATTTCTGCAACAAAGGCGAATTATGTGTTGAGAGACCGTAATCTGAGTTAATTATCTGAAATTCGGGCGCATTAAACGTGGTTTTGAAACGAGTTTATTTTGAACAATTGTAGTCGACTCAAAAGAGATTCGTAAAGGAATTGCAAACACAATTAGGAGCAACTTGTTGTTTGTTGAAATTGTCAGTGAAAGAGTGCGCATGACGCGACGGTGATACTCGACGGGCATAAATGCGCTCGTGATATTTTAAAACACGATGTTATAATTAGATACTATATCTGACGGATGGTAATGGAGGCCATACATGAACATGTGTACTTGTCAAGTTCGCAGTTTGACTTGACATGGCATCCAGTGTGAATGAGATAGCTATATGATCAGATAGCTATACCGTTGCCATACACGATCAAATTTACTGGATGCCGCGTCAAGTCCGCTGCAAAATTAACAAGTACACTTGATAGTGTATGGCATCCATTATGGTTATGCATAAAACATCAATGTCTGAAATGTGCTGATAAGTCCTCTTATTTTATCACATATCCTTTAACTGTTCAAGTGGACTATATAGACGCTTCTAACTCAATGTTCAATTATATACCAACCTACACACTGAAATGACAACTCTTTTTATGGCTTTAACGACTACTCTGCATGACCAAATATACGAGAAGTTTACGAAATATAACTTCTAACTACATTTAATTTTATCTAGTTTCCTGAACCCAAACTTTCTCGTTGTTTACCCTGCATTTGTGAATAACAGTTGATAATTTTACAAAATTACCACCAATTTCCAGGTGCATCCAATTGTCGCTTGCCACAACCCGCTAAAGTCAGATGTTATGATAGCTCTATAGAAAGATACAGAATCAAATCAGCCGGAACAATAGCACCACGATTACGAGAGGGGTTCGTCTTGTAACCTCGCAGACTGCGAGAGAATGAGAGGAAATGTTACACCTTATTTAAAAAAAATGTAACAAAATATCGAAAATATGTATAAATATAGTTATTTTGTTTCAGCTTTGACTGTGAGGGTATTAAGCAAAGCGAGAGATAATAAGTAAATTCAATTCCGTTATGGTATCTAACGGTAAAGGAAGGATAACCTGAATAAAGAAATATGTTTGTACATACATTTTGGGTGAAGGGGCTTCTTGTATGTAGAGTCCAAGCCAAGCGAATTTCTCTTTGCCAAATAATACAAGGTCCTTTCTATAGGACGTCTCTGGGCAGTGTACCCCTCATTCTTAGCCCGACGACAGGTCAGATCAGAGAAGATCAGGTGGATTGTCAGCTCGTTTGCCGGCTATTTCCATAAAAAAATACTTGCGGTCACCTATCAAACTATTTCATCCACCGTTGCTCAATTCGATCGACGCTAACCGATGAGTAATGAGCGCTTCAAATTATTTATTCAGAATAATTTAATTAAACTTTTAAATGATTATATTTTCAAGTTCACCAAACATTTATTCAGCAACCTAATCAAACTGTAAAACTGTATTACCGTTGTCGACAGCGCTTTCTTTTCATTGTCAACTAATGCAAATTCTTAGTTGAATACCGTCTGTTTACTTCTTTGCCCCTTTGTTTCAGCCGTAACGAGCAGAAAAAGGGCCCATTCAGAGCATCCGAACCTAATTACCCTACCCTACCCTACAAAGAAGGGTTTCTAATTAACGACATTATGTCAAATAATTTGTTTGAACCGACGTCTTACTTCGTTTCATTCTGGGATTGGATTAAGTTTGCTTTCGGTCGGTGCGTTTGTTTTACGAAGAAAAGCTGTTGAACCGGAACAATTTCGAAGGATTTATAACTCGAGAGTGCAAACATGGAGACAAAATTGCTTTTGTTTCGTAGCGGGCAGGTTTAAATGCCTTATATTTGGTATAATTTTCATTATCCAGATCAAAAGCTTGTAATATAGTCAGGAGAAATATAGACGAGCTTTGGCGTACCTACCTATGTACAGTCACGTGTAATAATATGTATACATTGTCACGTTTTCAAAAATATCTAAACTTGTAACAATCCAGAAAGAAGTGAACGACAATTCGTTCAAAATTAAGTAACCATTAAACGATGTCAAAATAAGGTATACACGTTTATTCCACATTAATGTAATCGAAACAAAATCATAAATAAATTCACACTTCGAATATCATTTTTAACTATCCATGACAATTTCTATAACATGTATACAATTGTACACATGTAATAGACATTGTCATGGCTACATTAAAATGATATTGGAAGTGTATACTTACTTTTGCCGTTTTTGTAACTTTACTCATTATTTTAGTCGAATTCAGTGATCATGACAAATACAGTCATAGGCAATTTAATTTTTAAAGATATTTACTGATTTGCAAATAAGCCCTATTAGGCTGTTGTGATTCAATTTATATTGATCCATAATTATTATTAAAATATTATTTTTTTGAAAATATTTTAAATTTACTCTTATTAATCGCTCATAGCCCTGCAGCTTGCGTCGATCCTAAGCGATCGACAAAGTTAAGCAACAGCGGGCGCGGTCGGTAGTTGGATGGGTGTGACCGCTAGTGGCAAAATTTTTTTGAGCGTTTCCGTGCTTCGGAGTGCACGTAAAGCCGTTGGTCCCGGTTGTTATCGTAACATAACAGTCGTTAAGCCATGTCGGAGGCCCTCGGGCGGTTTGAAAACTTCCGACACTCGGGTTGCCCACTAACCCCTCCAAAACTGGAGCAGCGTGGTGGAGTATACTCTAAGCCTCCTCAAGAGGAGAGACCCGTGCCCAGTAGTGGGCCATTAATGGGTTGAAGCCAATCTGCGAAACAAAGAAATAATTTTATCAACAATAATTTTATTAATTATCATCTCAGCCTTTGGTTGACCACTGCAATAAAACAAGAGCTTATATAATCAGTTTATTTTAATTCGTTTCTCAATCTATACTAATATTATAAATGCGAAAGTAACTCTGTCTGCTAATCTTTCACGCCTAAACCACTGAACCGATTTTGATGAAATTTAGTACAGATATGTAACTGAGCATATCATAAAGAACATATTATTATCATACTTTTTATCCCGGAAAATAGACATGTTCCTGAGGGATAACTCTTTCACGCCTAAATCACTGAACCGATTTTGATGTTTGGTACAGATATACTCGTAGAATTGAGCTCGGGAAAGGACATATGATACTTTTCATCTCGGAAAATAGACCTGTTCCTGAGGGATAACTCTTTCAGGCCTAAATCACTGAACCGATTTTGATGTTTGGTACAGATATAGAATTGAGCTCGGGAAAGGACATATGATACTTTTCATCCCGGAAAATAGACCTGTTCCTGAGGGATAGCTCTTTCAAGCCACTGAACCGATTTTGATGAAATTTAGTACTGGTTAGAATTGAGCTCGGGAAAGGAAAAATTATACTTTTTATCCCGGAAAATAGACCTGTTCCTGAGGGGTAACTCTTTCAAGCCACTGAACCGATTTTGATGAAATTTAGTACAGATATAGAACTGAGCTAAAGAACATATGATACTTTTTATCCCGGAAAATAGACCTGTTCCTGAGGGATAACTCTTTCAAGCCACTGAACCGATTTTGATGAAATTTAGTACAGATATAGAACTGAGCTAAAGAACATAATGATACTTTTTATCCCGGAAAATAGACCTGTTCCTGAGGGATAACTCTTTCACGCCTAAATCACTGAACCGATTTTGATGTTTAGTACAGATATAGAATTGAGGTCGGGAAAGGACATAAGATACTTTTTATCCCGGAAAATAAACCTGTTCCTGAGAGATAAGGTAAAATTTTGCTATATGTAGTTGATTGATTCGTTATTTATGAAGCGCCTTTTATGACTCTTTTTAGGGTTCCGAAGTCAAAACAGAATTCTCATAGTTTCCGAGTTTCGTCATACCCGTCCGTCCGTCCATCCATCCATCCGTCCGTAGCATATCGCAGATACCCTTAGTGCTAGAAAGCTGTAATTTAGCAAGAATATACATGTTTATTTAAACTTTAAATTGGTAGAATAATATTTTTAAAAATATGTTTTTAGGGTACCTCTCCTAGAGGTATTATGGGGATCATTTTTTTCCCCCATAGTGCGGGGCATCGTTGAAAAGGTCTCTCAAAAATAATATGGGTCTGCTAAGTCCATTTTTCGATTGAGTGGTCTGTTTGCAAACTATTCGTTAGTCAATTTACGAAAAACATGTTTTATAATGAAGGGATCTTTATTTTCGGCGTACGAAGTCGCGGATAACAGCTAATGTTATAATAATTTTTAAAGCGTATTATTCATACTACCTTCAAAAAATTAATAGTTGGGCATTTTCGCCAAAAATTGTAACTTGCGTTTTTACCGTGTCCCCTGACTTCATACTTCGAATTTTATTAAATAAAATTTCAAAACTTCTTTATTAAAATTTACGGTAACACCAACAAAAGTTGCAAGTATTGCCTAATATAAAAATAATACCATCGGTTTTGCGATGTCCCCTGCTGCGTTCGATTATAAAACATGCGATAAAACATGTTTTGTTTGATCGGAAGCATTCAAATTTGGGGATAAATAACATTATCTGAATGTCAACACTGTAAAAAAGTCAATTTTTAATCTGTTTTGTACTGAAAATTTGCTGAAAATAGAGTTAAAAATGAATTTCAAAAAAGGGATCGGGTGGAATTCCACTATCCGTTACCGTGGTTTTGTATTTTTTGAAAATTCTATCATGAGAACTGATAAATATTACGTATGGCAAATCATTTTTGAATAATTGCATGACAATGTGTGCTTGGTTATATCAGTGTTTTTTCACTAGTTTTCCAGGAATTAAATAAATAAAGTTGGATAAATAAATAAAAATTTACAAAACACGCGTAGAAAGATGAAAGATCGATGAGAAATATGACAATACAGTGGTGTTATTTATAAATACTATGGTTACCTAAATGACATTATTAGGGATTACATCATCTTTATTGTCAGTCGATTAATCGATGTCAAAATATTCGAAATGTAATTTAATAAAATTAGCGTAACGATTAAATGGTAATTATAATATATTACATAGTTTTGATTTATATGGAATACGAAAATATGTAAAAAATAAATTAATATTATAATTATAATCAATAAATAATACATAAAATATATTATTATGTTCCATCAAACAAACACACACACACACACACACACGCGCGCACACACACACACACACACACACGCATGCATACACAAACGCACACACACACACACGCACATCCACACAAATATGTCATTGTAATAGATTTAAGGTATTTTTTGTATTTCTTGCTTCTCCGAGGTGGGCGTAAACAGCGGCGACACAGTCTCAACTATTGTCGTTGTTTACAATCATAATATTATGTCTATTGTAAAACTGTTTTTATGAAAAATAAAAACTTTTAATAAATCTTTAATCTTTAAATCAATCGATCAATATCAATCGATTCAATCGATTATAAAATCGTATGTAATGAGGTAAATACTGTGACAACTTTTTTGCATTATTTTGTTCATTTGGCAACAGCAGCTGAAGCTAAGATTTAAATATGTTTATCTTATAAATAAGACGAATTTTTTGGTATATAGTTTACTCTTGTCTAGTCCGATGTTCTAACACAGATTACATATGGTTCGAGGCCGAAAATTGGGGTTCTCCTTTATGTGGGACTACACCACAAGCACCAGCTTTCGATTAAAAAAAGAATCATCCAAATCGGTTCACCCAGTCCAAAGTTCTGAGGTAACAAACATAAAAAGAAATACAGTCGAATTGAGAACCTCCTCCTTTTTTTGAAGTCGGTTAAAAATAAAATACATACTTTGTGGTAGCCTTGGTCCAATTGGACCAATGAAAGTGCCACATTTTGGTGAGCATATTTACGGCGTACTTAATTAATTTGGAGAAAGGATTTTTTTTTGTAAATAAAGCAATTCAAAATAAGACGTGTAACTTTCTTAATTAATGTTGTACTAATAAAAAGGCGTCCTGATTGTTTTATTCGGAATTTGGATATTATTATTATACTTGCAAATTTCCAAGTAGAAATTATCTGTACCCTAGTTGGTAGCGAGAGCGACTCTGCCTGCGAAGTGATTAGATTCCCGGGTGCGATTCCCGGCTGGGGCACATATTTATGAAACAGTTAAATATTTGTTGGTACTCGAGTCATAGGTGTTATTGGGATGTGTTATGTGTCATCTATGCCACCTACGATATAGGTAAAAACTTACTACGAGGGTGTGTATAAAAGCGTATTACAAAAAATTGGAATAGTTAGCAGCGTGTAGGTACAGACAGCAGAGGATAAAAATACAAATTTTGAAAAACCCCTCCTCGTATCACGCTACTGCAGCGCCCTCTGGTGGCATACCGACATAAAATATATCTATAAAACCGCTCTTTAGTGATACCTTTTGAATGCAAAAAACTGCAATGAAATTGGCCCAGTAGTTTTCATAAAAAACGGTAACATACATACATACATACAAACTAACTAACAAACAACCTCTAAACCCTAATGCATATACCGCGTTCGTTTCGTTCCTTCCGCTGTGGGTAAAATACTGGTGTGGTAATATACTGGCATACTATAACACTAATGTTATATTATTAATATTATATTTATTATTTATTTGTATTATTAATTTTATTTTTCTGTACACGCACTACCCTGTCCTTTATTTGTGTAAGTTGAATTATTCCAGTCAATGGTTGCCTGGAAGAGATCGCTGTTTTAGTGATAAGGCCGCCAATTGTACGTTCATATTTAATGTGACTATTTGTCATTTGTAATTTTATGTGTACAATAAAGATAATTTGTATTGTATTGTATTGTATTGTAAAAATTAAAATAAAAAAGGGATAGATACTATAGTAATAAAATAAGGCACAATGTATGCAGTATGAGTTATTGGTAGAAATTACATTTTAACAATTAAATATTAAAATAATAAAAATAAATTAAAATATTCATATATCTTAAAATAAATCTTGAATGCCCTTTGGTTTACTAAAAACTAATGATCAACAACGCAAAGAAGTTTACGACTTGCTCACAGCCTACTTAATTACTTAAGCATTTTGGTAAATTTTAACTAAATTTTAAATAAAAAGCCTAGTTTGGAAGGTTAGGTTTGAAAGGAAGTTACAAAAACGGCAAAAGTAAGTATACACTTCCAATATCATTTTAATGTAGCCATGACAATGTCTATTACATGTGTACAATTGTATACATGTTATAGAAATTGTCATGGATAGTTAAAAATGATATTCGAAGTGTGAATTTATTTATGATTTTGTTTCGATTACATTAATGTGGAATAAACGTGTATACCTTATTTTGACATCGTTTAATGGTTACTTAATTTTGAACGAATTGTCGTTCACTTCTTTCTGGATTGTTACAAGTTTAGATATTTTTGAAAACGTGACAATGTATACATATTATTACACGTGACTGTACAATAATGTACATAGATAAACAAACATTTCATGTAGGTTCGTGTTTAGTTCACCGAGTAAAATAAAAAATAAATAAAAATAAAAAACCGGCCAAATGCGAGTCGGACTCGCGCACGAAGGATTCCGTACCAATATCTATACAACAGTAGACAATATATTATGTATTATATAACCTTTTTTAGTTTCACCTGTCCCGCCTGTTGCCTGTTATTATTATAATAACGAGCAAAAAATAGCAAAAAACTCACGTTTGTTGTATGGGAGTTGTATTTATGTTAATTTAATTTAATTTAATTATTTATTTTTGAAGTAAATATATATCTAAATATTCTGTGAATATTTCAAGCGTGTACCTGTTGCCGTTATTAATATTGAGCAAAAATTATGTTTACAGGGCAATAGAAATATTATATATCATCTGTGAAAATTTCAACTGTCTAGCTATCACGGTTCATGAGATACATAGAGCCTTGTGACAGACAGACAGACAGACGGATAGTGGAGTCTTAGTAATAGGGTCCCATTTTTACCCTTTGGGCACGGAACTCTAAAAAGACAGACTAGTAAGTGGTCACCGGCACTTTAGGATATACGAGTATGTAACCCCAAAGACCCAATATTTGGGTGATACTGTGCGCGATCTCAGACAGGCGCTCTTATCAGTAGGTGATATACTCGTATATTTTTTTGTCACACATGGACATCAGAAACACATCCGGGGCTCGTTTATTTACATAAGTAATAAGTGCGTATCAAGCCACTACTGAATTAGACTTCCATAGTTGTTAGTCCATCGACTATTACTCATTAAGTAATGAGGGTAACCTAGCCCTGATACATTTTTTCTACCGCTTTCTTAGTTTATTATGCTGTCAATCCATGTACATTACGGCTTTCTGGTTCAAAGGGTCTCTGTGCTATACTGCGGACGGACGGACATGACGAAAGTGTTTTTGTTTTGACTTTGTACCCCTAAAACCTGTACTCTTTAAATTAAAGTGCGAGTAATTTCCTCTTATCGATCTGCAGTCATGAAACCTCATCGTAGGCCATCGAACTGTCGAAAAGCTTTCGAGGTTACGAACTAGCTTCATCTATTCAAACTGCAAAGACAGTGTCCAGAGAGCGCTATTTAGTTATAACGTACATATGTTTTAAACTGTACTAATTAGTATAATGGTGATTGATGTTACCTCGTCATATCGCTAAGCAGGCCAATTCTTGTCTTGTCAGCTGTAAAGTCGATGGCTGTATTCTGGCCATAATTAGTTAAATTAGATATGTGATAAGGACCTAATATCACTCTTATTATATTTTAAATTTTAATTCCATTAAAGTTGACGGAATGCCATACTTTAAATATCATATTAAAAGTATTCTTATGGCGAAAGGGAAATTAGATGAAATTATTTTAATGACAACACTGCTTGGACATGAGTTTTATAGACATAGATTGTAAGTAGTTATAAGTGCTATCTCCTGTCCGCGTGAAACTGTAAAGGCCACTAGGGCCAACAGCAACTAGCCATTCGAAAAAAAGTGCTATCTGTGAGTAGAAAAACACAGTAGAACCACACACAGTAGAGACACCTTGGTGAACCAAGGTTCTACATTGGCGTAGCTTGCATGACCTTTAAAAAGTGTTTGTAAACCAAACCAATTTTGAATATACTATTTGAATTTTTAATTTTTGAATTAAACAATTATATTATTATGATTATTGTTATTTTAATGATTTGCTATTTAGCTTGTTCGTAATATCTACGGTGTCAGAAAAAAAGGAAAATTTATAGTCATTGTTCGCAGATAACGGTGAACTACTGAAGTAGCAGTTAAAAGGATTGTCCTGTGGTCAATTACATTGATTGTTGAATGCATCTTAATCTACATTACAAAATTAGTACCTATTGTCACACAACATTTTTGGTAGAAGTCATACCGAATAATTTGCATTGGCCCATTAACCCAACTGTTATATTACTAATAGCCCATCACAATCTTAAGTAATACGACTTACTGTCCTTATTATTTTGAAATTTTCAAATTACCGTAAATAAATTTCACAAGTAAAAGAGTATCAGTGATACCTACATGAATAAAAGATTATTTCATTTCATTTCATTTTACAAGTCATAATATAAACTCATAATAGTTTATTGTTAACAATTTTATGATGGTTCATATCTGAGACTCCAGTCTGAAGACTCTATTTTCAACTTTCACATGTTCTCACCCTTAGTTACGGCGGGTGCTTCTCACCCTTAGCTTTGGTCTACTACCCACCACGACTGAAGCAGCTGATATTTAGATCTCGTAAGTACTAGGTGAATCCTCTTTTACTATCTAAAATCAATTTAATATTATAATTTTACTCTGTAAGTAAAATACTCTTAATAAATAACACAATGCAAACGAAATTGTAGGCATGAGTTAGTAATTAAATGAAGCCACACGGGATAATTATTAAATAAATATATTTGAAATTGTACAGAATCAGGCTGCATGCGCCATCTCATCTCGGTAATCCGTCATTGCTAACAATGCATTTGTCATTATCGCCGACTACTATTAATTAATTCGAATTAGTTTACCATTCTCATTGCGGTTATATTATTGACGGAATGGTTATTTTGTGATGAAATATTTATGCATAAATTTTTTGTATTGTAGCATCTGCTATAAGCACTCATTTATGTTTATGTCTAGCTTTGCCATTTCTGTATTCTGTATTTATGATGTGATAAATTCATAACCGTCTCTCTTCTGGTCTTTGATCCATTCTAACGTTGAGTTTAAGACCACAGTCCATCACGGACACTAAGTTTAAATTGACAAACTTTATACGATTGCGGGCACTATGGAAAAGGTCACAGTAACGAAATCTTTTGGAAGGGTTATAAGTGACTTTAAAAGTCACGCTCTTCCATGTTAAGAGATGATCACTTAGCAGGTGATGGAGTATTTTAATCCTTTTTTAGCTAGATAACTCAGATCCAGCCGATAACGCGTTTATATCTTATATTAATACCTAATTTCCATTTATAATGTTATAATAAATTATGTTCCGTAATCTCGTCCTCATATTTTGTACTATGTAGTACGTGCTCTGTGCTACTTGCCGTCACAATGTTTAAAGATAAGCGCGTTCTTCATTCTCTGTGGTGCGTCCCTAGCTCCATCTGTCCACCACTGGCAATGTCATTGTGCTTTTTTGTGCAAAACGTGCTGTCACGAAATTTTATTTTCATTTTATTTTCGAATTTTATAATCGTTTTTACAGTCCTTTTACAGTACTTTTTCAGTTATTATAGTACGCCCAATTTGAATTAAATATGGGAAAATATGAAAAGGGAAAATGAAAATAATTGAGTCAACGGATTCTATAGTTGGAAAAACGCATGAATAGGTCCCGTCTTAGAAACAGCGGTATGTTTTGATAAAAAATTGGGTCTAGGATGAGGACGAGATTACTTCACATAATTGAGGATCGGACGTCACTTGGTAAGTTAGTCCGATCTATTTAATTATATATGCAAATGTGGACTGAGATTGTCCGTTGTCTGCATAGGCCATGGCACTAACGTTCACAAACAGTAATCGATTTATCCTACCCATTCGAAAAAAAAAATCGTTTATTCGGAAGTTTCTTTTTTAATTTTTTCACGTTTTGCTACTTCATCCATCTAAGTTGTTCTGTTACGCTGTATATTCAAAAAATCACATCAAAATCCGTATATTTGATATCGTGTTCAGACAGACAGAGGGCGAATTTATTTTCCACCATGTAGGTGTCCGTACGCTATCTTTTACAAAGTTAATAGTCACCGAAGCATGCCTGGGGTTCTGTGACCATTCCTAATTCGAGCCGGCTCCGAACTGGAGGATTAGCAGACATTTGAATGGCGATCCGTCGCGTCTCCGCACTAATTGAGTTAATATTTGGTTATCGGCGGCGCGCACTCGCCTCCGAGACTAATCCCCACGAATTAATGACTCAAATTTATCATTATTAATGCCTACATGGACCCCACCTGCGCTTGGTTTTACAATGTGTGCGCTGCTATGTATCACTGTACCATTCCCGTACCTTTACACATTAAATTACTGATTTGAAATCCTTGTAAACGTAAAATTTAGCTGAAAACTAGCGATTAATAGATAGCTGAAAAACAGCCAAGTGCGAGTATGTTTCGCGCGCCGAAGGTTTCGTGCAAACTTGTATAACTGAACATTGTTTTAATGAACTGAATGCAGTTACAAACTTAACTTGTCCCTTGAAAAACCTCCCCATACATCGACATTGATCGCAATCTACTTGCCAATTGCAATTTTTTTTGTGACAGACAGATAGACAACAAAGTGATTTTTTAAGGATCCGTTTTCCCCTTTGAGGTTCGAAACTTTAAAAACAAATGAAGTAAAAAGTGGCCCCAAGAAATCTTCGTCCACTTTTCGATCAACGAAACATTTTAAAAGTCATCATCAGACAGACCACACGTCGTCAGGTGATCAAACAGATTAATAAAATGGGGTTATATGGAAATACAACTGTAAGTATCACAGGCGGTACTAATTCATTAACGTCACCCGTTACTGGCGTCACTCGCATCACCCCATACCGTCACCCGACGGTCATTAGCGCAGTGTGATTGCGCATTGATCGCTCATTATCATATATCGAGTCGCACCAGATGTTTGTGTGTCTTGTTGATCTGCATTCAGCAAATACTCTCATGGTTTAACATGACATAACGTACTAGTATTTTCAAAATAGGGTAAGCAGTTCAGTTGGCTCTTTAAGGTGATCATCAACTTTGACGAACTCTTGTTACAAAATAAGGTTCCTAACAATGAAACGTTTTTTGTTAAGTTGTTCCTTGGAAAGTTGGAAGTGGTTTATAACTATAATCATATTTTACTTCATTAATAACTTTAATTCAATAAACAAAAAGGAGAGGTAAAAAGTCTATGATTGGCCTGTGGTGTATAGCGATTGGCATACACATAGTATAATGATTGGGATGCTAATCTTTGTCCATCCATCCATCCATCCATCAGCCCTTGGAGGTCCACTGCAGGACATAGGCCTCCCCTAACTTGCGCCACTCTGACCGGTCCTGAGCCTTCTGGATCTAGCGGATGCCCATCGTCTTCTTCAGGTCGTCGCTCCATCTTGTCGGGGGGCGTCCTGTACTCCGTTTTCCGAGACGCGGGCGCCATTCGAGGACCTTTCTTCCCCAATGGTTATGGGTCCTTCGCACTATGTGGCCAGCCTATTGCCACTTCAGCCGGCTAACTCTTTGAGCTATGTCGGTTACCCTTGTTCGTCTACGGATCTCCTCGTTTCTGATGCGATCACGTAGAGAAATACCGAGCATAGCCCTCTCCATAGCCCGCTGTGCTACTCTGAGCTTGTGGATCAGGCCAATAGTGAAGCACCACGTCTCGGATCCGTATGTCATCACTGGCAACACACACTGCTCGAACACCTTCGACTTAAGGCACTGAGGTAGTGTTTTGGACGACAAGATATGACACAGTTTCCCGAACGCAGCCCATCCGAGTTGGATTCTACGAGTGAGTTCTTTCTCGAAGTTGGACTAATATTTGTACTTTGCGTTTATTGGCCCGGCCAATGTTTATACTATGTAGGTGCCAATCTTTATCTATACCACAGTATAAGAATCATTTATGATGTATACTGTGTCTATTAGATACTAATATCACAGCTAATATTATAAAGAGGCAAGATTCAAATCAATGTTTGCATTGAATAAGCTCCGAAACTACCGAACTTAAATTAAATATTTTCAACCTACTAATTAAGGATTTTTTCAGCCAATCGACTCTTGTTACATTTTTTGGCATACTAAAATGGATATAAAATACTTTTCATCCATACAGATGAGTGAAGGTCGACCCTAGTTCGGATCTTAAACCATGTACTTAGCTTTCTATTGATGGAAGAATTATAAAATTTGGTTCAGTAGTTTTTGAGTTCTTAAATCCATTACAAGCATACAAGCAAATATTTTCTTTTTGAAATAGATTGATTGTATAGGAATAGATTTGTATCGTTTTCTTAAACTTCGTTAATCTCCCGCCCGTGGTCAATCTCTACCGTGTTTTACAGTACCTAACGTATCCTACAGTGTTCCAATGTCCGATGTCCTAATTCATTAGTGCATGTCAGTAATTGGAAGTCCCGTCACATGACTGTCATTAGCGACTGTGATTGTGCACTCACCGGTCGATACGTGATATCCGATACCTACTAATGAGGACGCTTTATGTCGCTTTAGATAATTAATTATAAAACACTTGGGTTACTAATTATTGTCTGTTATATGTATATTGCTCGGACGTGGTGTGTTTACTCTATATTTAAATCTAAACAGATGTGTATCGTACATTTACTTACATAAGGTACTAGGTACTTTTTTGTACATTTTTTTCCTTTTTAATGTAACCTACAAGGCCACGTTAAACTTTTATGGATAAAAGGACACAGAGTAATCCTTCTCATACAGACTTTTAATCGTTACGCCCTCACTTATGTAGTACACATATTTCCTTTTTATACATAAGTAAGAATTTATTACAAAGTACTTAAGAGTCTATTACAAAGTTTCAAATAAAAGACAATGTTTATTTAGTGACCCCATACAAACTTTAAATCTTTATTTTATATCCTTAAGTCCCAGTGCCTATAATATTTGGCTCATTTTATTGTTCCAGTGGTCAGTTTTAGTGTTGTATGAATTACAAAGGTATTGAGTTTTGTAATAATTGCAGGAAATCAGACAAAATTATATTTGTTACCGTCTCAAAAAAATGTCACCAACAGATACACCACATGTCATATCACATTCACATGTCATATCACATACACATGTCATATCACATACACATGTCATATCACACGAACAGAACACCACGGGCGTGCCAGTAATTTAATGACTGATTACCGTACAATTAGTCAATAGGATGCATTATCTCTGACAGCAGATAACACTGAGCGAATCTCCACGGGCCTTTGTTATTAGTGAATCGTCTGATTGTTGCATGACGTCTTTTAGCATTTCAAATACTAATAATATTATAATAAACGCTTACACACTCATATCCTTGCAGTAGGTTTTCACCTGTGTCTTCGGTGGTATGGACAACACATATAACTTTGTTACTCTTTCACGCTGAAACTGCTGAACAGATTTTCATGAGTTTTAGTACACGAGTAGACCATGATCTGGAATACTTAAGTACATAAGTACTTAGCTTAAGTTACATAAGTACTTAGCTTGTCATCACGGAAAACACGGGCAGAGCGCTAGTTATAGTCTGGCCAGGAATTTATTAGCCTCACGATAATTATATTTTTTGGTGTACTAAATTGGATAAAAATAACCTTTCATCCATTAAACACATGAGTGAGAATCGTTTCTAGTTCAGATCTTAGACCAGTAGATAAATAAAAACAAACACTATAATATTGTCACTTTTTGATAGTATCTCGACAACTAAGTTGCTGTGGTCCGCAGCAGTGGAAATGCTTGAACTAAATATATACTAGTTAGTTATAGTTAGTAGTAGACGTGACAAATTGGATCAAGTGACTGCATAATGACGTCACGGGCCCACAGCTAGTAATTGACGACTGATTAACGCACAATTAGGCGCGTAATCACTGATAGCAGATGCCGCTAAGCTCTTTGGTGCAAATTACAGCTATTGTCTTCACTGCCTGGTAGGTTTAAGATTACTCTAGTGAGTTTAGATTTGAAACTGTGAAAATGATGAACATAAGCTGAAAAGAACAGATACTACACTTTGATCTTAGCCAAAAGGCCGAGAAGCGATATTAAGTTCGAGACAGTTTTCTATTTGTATGATGCTGAAATAGCATAAAAAGCATTCAATGTAGTTTTCAACATTAAAGCCTCAATTGAAATACTGTCTTGATCTAAGTCGGTTAAACAGACCTGAATATCTTAGGCAAAATCATAAATAGGAGATAAAGTTTGTTATGTTTGTTTGGGGTACTAGTAGATCTGGGGACGCGGTGGTGCCCCTGCCCAGACGAGGGCACTACCTAGATTTTCTTGAAGTGTTTCGTCGTTTTTTTGAATCTTCATAACTTGGGTTTGGATTATAACAGGGAAACAAAATTCGCGGGACATGATGTCAGTAGTGTATTTATTAAACATGTAAAGTTTCAATTGCATAGCTCTTATAATTTAAATCATTTAAAATCAAAATCAAAATATTTTACTGCAGACTGTAGGTATACAGATGTGGTACAGTGTTGATAGTTTTAATTAGTTTAAATTTTATTGATACCTAAAAAAACTCGATTTCGTCACTCACTGCTGATCATCAAAATTCATTCGTACTTCCTGAAGTCCTAGAATTTGTACACAAACAATAAAAACATTCTGAAACTTGAAACTTTTACCCCCCAATCCCTTAAACTAGGAGATAGAAGTTTTTTTTATGGAAATAGC
The DNA here is from genome assembly GCA_963932265.1 of Thymelicus lineola. Taxonomy (NCBI): domain Eukaryota; kingdom Metazoa; phylum Arthropoda; class Insecta; order Lepidoptera; family Hesperiidae; genus Thymelicus; species Thymelicus lineola. The sequence goes on along the minus strand of OZ010687.1, from coordinate 11,871,072 downwards.
CGGCAAACGAGTTTATATGAGACATTTGATTATGGTGTAGAATTTGTGAAGATGGAACTTGTAGAGTTAGGGCGTGTATAGTATAATTACATAGATGCTTGGCGCTGTATGAGATCTGATAACTTTTTGATGTAGAACTATACGGTCTCATCTGGTAACATTTTACATGAAAATGTTTTTGGTGGGATAAAATAATGTTCTAAATTCATAGCAGTAGAAAAACTGAAAAATGGGTTAAACAACTGACAACAGAAACAATATTTATTGGAACGAAGTTCCTTATCGCGCGTTGTGAAAGGGGGCTAGACGGAAAATTACGACACTTTTTGATTCTTACGAATGACGACACTTTTTTTGAAGTGATTCACAGAGTTTTACAGAGATGGCGCTGTACAACAAAACAATACTTAAATCGAAAGGAACTTCGTTCCATCCGGGTGTCCCTTGACACCTCTCATGGTTTTTTTTCTTCATTAGTTCAAATCTTGCGTAATTTGACGATCTGAATTGAATGGGGCGTAATGTTTACCATGCCGGACCTCCGTGCCGTGCCAAGGTCCTGGTTTGACAAGTTTGAATTTCTGTTATGAAATGAAATGAAATAAGTTTTATTCCAAGCAGGTTTGTTATAAACGCTTTTCGAAAGTCACTCAAGTGAGTGGTCCCGGCAGAAGAAGCGGCAAGCAACTACCGGGGTTATTTTTTTCCTACTCACAGTTAAAGACAGCACTTAATACTACTTATGGCAATATTTAATATGAAAAACTCATGTCCAAGCAGTCTTGTCATTTAAATACTCATCAATTTTGTAATTATGCTTTCTTCATGAGTATACATTTGACATGAGTTTTAAATTTACAGTGTGGCATTTCTGTTAATTAAATGTTCAACTGTTCTCGGTCTGGGTGTGTATTAGACTTTTTGTGTAGTCTATGGCACCCACGACACAGGGACCTAGTGTGGGGCTATGAGTATGTTATTATTATTATTAGTTAGTTATTATTATTAATTAATTATTAGGGCAGCCTAAATAATTCCCATTTTATGTTGGCTAATAAAAATTAATGAGTTACAAAAATGTATAGTAGGTATACTTTTTGTGGACTTAATTTTCATGAAATCATAAAAAAATGTATTGCGTAATTTTTATTATATTTTTATTGGTGAGCAACGACTATTGAAAATGGACAATTAATTAAACGTGAAACTTAAAAAGGCAAAAGGAGAATTTTAGCCACAAGAATTGAGATAAGTACATCAGAGTTACAAAGAGCAAATGTCTGAAGCTATTCTCGTTCGGGTTAAATAGTAACCTTTCTTTCTTTTAGAACAACACTAGGACGCAGTGAGGTAAGTAGCATACGCAAAAATATTTTGTAAAATAGTTTTTATAAGAATTTTATTTATTTATTAAATTGATCTTAAGTTATAAAGTGGCATAGTTAGCTTAAAGATAAAAATATTTTAAAACACAGCGACCCGTGACCCGTGACGACCCGTGTGGCGCAATGGTTACCATGCCGGATCGCCGCGCCAAGGGTCCTGGGTTCGATTCCCAGCGAGGCAGAAATTTGAATGATGAGTTTGAATTTCTGTTCTCGGTCTGGGTGTGACTGTGAGTGTCCTTGTCTTGTGTGTTGTCCATGGCACCCACGACACAGGGAATCCTAGTGTGGGGCTATGAGTGTGAAGCGTTACTTACTTACTTACTTACTTACTTACTTACTTACTTACTTACTTACAGCCATCTGTTCACCAAAATTTATACAGAGTTGTTATGTTTGAGTTTATGTAGATATAGTGACTGTATATAAAAATAAAAAACATAATATTTATAACGTTAAAAATACAATTTTATAACCACTCCATTATTTTTCTTATAATAAATACTCGCTAACGTTGATTACATTTATGTCATTGTAATTATGTTGTATGTTATTTTTATACATCATGCATATGAAAATTATTTTTTTCCAACCTGTTGTTTATCATAACGAGATAGATAGATATACCGAGATATTTCCTATTTAACACCGATGGAACGATGGAGGAATTTTGAGCATTAACAATTTAATTATTTCAACAATATCAAATAATTTAGGTAATTTTCTAAGCAGTTAAATACCTGCTTGGAATGTCAGTGGAAGAATGCGAGATGGCGTGTCTGTGCCAACAATTTATCAAAGACATTCCGGAGACGTTCCCGCCCCGCTATGCTTTGATAACCCTTTGAAGCACTTCAAAATCTCACAACTTTTTGTGATTCTACCTTAAATAGATTACCAGCCGCGCGACGTAGCTAAAAAAAACTAAATGAGAGTTTAAGTTTGTGAGTTTTTTTTATATTTACCTATGTATATCTTATTATGGTTAGATATGTTTATGTTAATGTGGGCTCAAAGTATTTTTTATTCAAAATCATTTATTCATATACTATTGATACACTTATTATTAGTATTAGTATTAGCATGTTATTGTTAATGTTATTTTTTTAATCTATCACCATTTCAGAAGGTGCTTTGTCATGGAGAAGAAGAAATATTTACTTGGTCATATTTAGTCGTTTAGGTAGTACCTATGTATGTATATCCTAATGTGGTTAGATATGTTTATGTTAATGTGGACTCAAGATATTTTTTTATTCAAAATCATTCATTCATATACTATTGATACACATGTGCACGTATTTTTTTAATCTCTCACCATTTCAGAAGGTGCTTTGTCATGGAGAAGAAGAAATATTTACTTGGTCATATTTAGTCGTTTAGGTAGTACCTATGTATGTATATCCTAATGTGGTTAGATATGTTTATGTTAATGTGGACTCAAGATATTTTTTTATTCAAAATCATTCATTCATATACTATTGATACACATGTGCACGTATTTTTTTAATCTCTCACCATTTCAGAAGGCGCTTTGTCATGGAGAAGAAGAAATATTTACTTGGTCATATTTAGTCGTTTAGGTAGTATTTGGTCGGTAAGGACCTTTCATTGATTCTTCCTCTTCACGGCCGATACGCCCTTGACAGAGCTGGTAATCATCCTGGTACAGTCATATAAGGGGCCCCCTACTGCGTTTTTATCTGGTCAGTCCATCGTATAGGTGAACAACCGTGAAGTCTTGAACCGTCAACCCTGCCCTGCATAACTAGCCGTTCTATGGATGCCTCATTTCTTCGCGAAACGATAACACCTTTCATTGATAGCTAACGAGAAAAAACGAGATAGTGTCTGATAGGAAGTAGTCACTGATGTCCGTTACATCTGTGACACCCAAAGCATCTCAATAAGTTGCTGACGGAGACGTGAACTTTTAAATTTGCTACAACATTAATATGTGAAGCCAGATCTAATGATCTGGCTTCAGATAATGATCTAATGATCTGGCTTCATCCCATTAATAATCCACTACTGAGCACGGGTCTTTCTTGAGGAGGCCTACAGCATACTCCACCACACTCCAGTGCAGATTGGTGGAGAGGTAAGTAGTTAGTAGAAGCCAACCCAAATGTCGGACGATATATTTATAACTATCTATCGATGGCTTTACATGCTCTCCGAATGATGGAAATTCTCAAGAAATTATTATTAATACACATACAACACATTAAAACTCAGTATAACACATTAAAACTCGGAATCATGTGAAACATTAGTCCGGCTATAGAATTAGATAAGAGTTGGGTTACTTTCTTCTTTTGTTGCAATGTTTCGGTCATCAGTTACGATCTACCATCTGGTGGTTCATTTGATTCTTTTTCGGCTAATATCCATAAACATATTATATTTACAAATACTATTGTAATTAAGAGAATTTTAATACCATTGTAATAAGACCTAGGTCTTTAAACAGTACCTCGATCACGAGTTTTTAAAACATTCGTAGCGTCACCGTATCGAATTGACGATACGTAGTTTACGCAGACGTTAGTTGGCATCACGAGTTACTTGCGTCACGCTAGCGTCAACTCGCAAGTTCAACGCAAGTGACGTCATCCTATCGTAAATAAGAGAGGGGTCCAAGTGAATGAATGAACGAATGAATGGTGCGTTCAAAAGTTACATGTAAATTGAAAAAACAATAATTATGCAAAGAAATTTCATTAAAACTATGAAATCACACTTTTAACACAGTTAATACAGCTTGTATTAACTTTTCAATAAAAATAAACCTTATATTAAGAAACATTTAGGTACTTAATGATATATTTTACAAAAATAAAAATATTTTCGTGTCTCTTTGACCTTGGTATTCGAACGCGTACATTGTCAAGGTGAATCTCTACCGTTTAAGTACTCTGTGCCTGTAACCTAGCCTGTGGTTTGGCGCCCTTAGCGGTCTGCCGTACTGCGTTTGTTAATTATTGTTGTCAAACTAATATTTTGTGAATTTTATAATTTTATATAAACTAAAGTAAATAACAAAATTCACAATGTAATACTTAATAGTGATTGCGGCGTTTATGGAAAAGTACTCATATATTATTGAGGACTTATTTGTATATACATTTATACAATGACCCAATGACCTATAAGATATACAAAGTTTCTCGACTTCATCTCCATTACATCGCGAAGGTCTCCAATGTCGTGGAGTAGTTGGTGAAGAAGACGAAGTACCGGTTGTTCCTCCATCATAAGTTGGATTCGCGTAATGCAGTGAACTTCAACCTATTACATAGTATTTATTGTGCGCTTTAAAACGGAGCTCTTGTCTACATTCCTGAAGTTATAGTGATATAATAATAATAATAATAGTGATAAAATGAGTGATTTAGTTATAAAAGACGTGTAATAGTAGTTTAAGTATGTTAGCCTGCATTTTGTAAGGTATTTATTTATGACCTCGTTGCCTGAAATAAAGATATAATTATTTATTATCTTCTTTTATTTGGCGCCTCAAGTATTATGTGTTATTTAATTACCTATATGGTGTATATTTTAGTCGTTTCTAGGTATTTTACTACTAAAAGAAAACTAATATTTGTTGTGATACTAATGGAAGAATTATTAATTAGGAAATGCATTTTTATTTCGCATAAACCTATTTCTCACTTCACTTAAGTAGCAGGTATGCACACAAGCTTGACTTTGAGGATAATTCTTTGGTTTGATTTTAAAGACGATTAAGTTAATTGCACTAGATTTTAAAACCTGCCTTGCTAAGAAGATATCAATTTTAAATACTATTTCATTGCACTTAGCAAATTAGTGATTATAATCTGCTTTGCAATTTATTTGGCTGGGACCAAATTAAATAAGACAATCATCATATGACAACATATTAATATATTATTATTATTTTAGTAATTGGATTACTCACACAATGTTAAGCTTATTTTCATATAAACAAATATTTTTCCCTTAGAAACTACTCTATATTTCATTACTCCGCTGCGTGATAGTAAAATAATAATAGGTAATAATAAAATGTGATACGTTCAATTATACGTTTTTCTTGCATTTTTACTTCAATATAGTTTTAAAAACAATTAAAACACTGAAATTCACTGCTTAAAAGTGATACGAAAGTTTTCTCATGCAACAATTCTCCGTGAAAAAACATTCGTAAGATGACGATAGCCAGCTAGCGTCCGTATGTCAAAAAAATATTCGTGCTGCCGTTTTCCACCGTTTTCCATACAAAATTCTCACGTAGCGTTACGCAGCTTTACGCCGATTACGCGGCGATACGCAAGTTGTAACGCAAATATTCGTGATGCCGATTTTAGTACCATTTACGCACGATAGGGGCGCTTTTGCAAAATGTCATACAAATTGCTTACGTCAACGATACGAATACTTTTTCGCAAATATTCGTGATCGACCTACAGGAGGGACTTAATGTCATAACTCGTCCCTGGATTAGGTAAATATATAATATCATTTTTGCTTTAAGTTTTAACTAATTTTAACTAAATCCTTGCTACGCCAAGAAAAAAAACTGGACCCTCAATCCAGACATATACGTAGTATGGTCGTGATTGAATGATGAAAGGTGCCCTTTGTTCTCATAAATATTCGTGAATAGACTGTAATATTACTATCATTTAGCCACTGCTAAATTAAAACACTTTTTCTTTAAAACTCCTTTTGATGACATTCTCTGTAATTAATTTTATTAGTCTGTAACAAATCGATTGGAGGTCATCCAGTATGAAAGCTCAGCGAGCAATTTAGGGATCGGTATAAATTTTAAATTCGTATCGAAGTTAACAAATTACTTGATAAAGTGTCCATAACGACGATACTTCAGGCAGGTCCCTCCCACCTGTCACTCGTTTTTCCTCTAGACAAGGCGGTTCCATGCAATGGGCGGGAGTTTTGTGCTAATGGGCGTTTGCCCCGCCCACCGCCGCGCCACGCCCACACGCTGATGCCTCAGTTTCCAGCCGAACGTCGCATGGGATGTTACTCCCAAAAAGGAAACATTAACTTGCCAACATACAAATATCTTGCATTGCCTTTTGCTATGCCTTCAACTAGAGTACAAGTCTTATTAAAGCTAAACTTATTTAATAAAGATATTAATATAATTATAACTTTTTTAATATAATCTATACTAATATTATAAAGAGGAAAGATTTGATTGTTTGCATTGAATAGGCTCCGAAACTACCGAACCGATTTGAAAAATTCTTCCACTGTTGTCAAACTTTTTCTCTTCTACAACAATATACTATAATACTTCTTACAAGTAATACGGCATACTCTACAACTACGTATATCAGTCGCAACAAGTACAAGCTTATCATGTTTTCTGTTGAATTTCGTAGAAATCTACAAAAATTAGAGACGAATATATAAAATTTTAGATTCAAAACAGGACCTTTTTTCGCTGGTTAAAAATTATAAGTATTTTAATATTCCACAGCGTTTGAAACTTAATTATGATAACTTTTACAACATTATACAGTTTCAGTAAAAGCATAAAAGAGCATTTTCATGCAATCGATATGAAATGTTAGTTTATTAGCAATCAATTTTTTCGTTGCTTCCCACTTCCATTTTTAGTTATTTGAAATCTAATAGTTTCATGAATTACATGTGGTTTTACTTTTATTTAAAACGTATTTTAATTTGTTTCACTAAGTTCGACTATTGTTACCTTCTTATTAGATGCTATAAAGTATTTTCATTTAATTTAATTTTCATTTACTATCATTTATTCAGAGTTAATTCACATTAAGTCGCGATAGCGATAAGTGCTGTATATACTAGATATACATACATATATCTTTTTGTATTGATTAATAAAACTGCAATAACACAGGTTTCAAAGAAGCTTACTTAAACTCGGCAAAGTGTTCTTAGTATTATCGCGCTCGTATTTTACATTTAATCAGCGGTGATTAATTAAGACGTCAGCAGGGGCCGCCGCGGACCTGCATACATCATAATGGTGTCTTGTAGCCGCAGAGATGGACTCGGGTTGAGGGAAATTGTATTGTAATAAAATATTATTTTTATTTAGTTATTGCGTGGCTTTCTAATCCAATAGACTACAACCATTTCAAATTGAATCATCACCATCATACTTTATATTATAACGCTAACCGTTACTGGCTGACACACTGTCTCAGAATACAGAACAAACCACACATCATTAACAACCAAGTAGTTTGAATTTTCGTACAAAGTTATTTGGTGTAGAGGAGTAGACTAAGAAGGGATTTTTGTAAATTAATTGACTACTGCTAACGCAGACTGCTAATGTCGTTTGTGTTCATGTTATTTAAGGTTTTGCCACAAATACTCCGAAGGACCTATTATCTTGCCTATTGTATTTTATCTTCCTCCTGTATCCTAATTAATTTTAAAATATAAAAGTGTCATAAAATCCTCGGCATAATACTTGTTTATTTATAAAGAAAAATGACATTTCGTGCTAGAATTCCTTCCTTTTCCTTTAATTAATTTCGCAAAATAGATATGTATATCATCTTAAACTTTACATAAATACTTTAAAAATTATTACACACAAATATTTCAATTAAACTTTCAGAAAAAAAGACAAAATTAATGAAGTAAAAAAGTTGAAATGCCTGTTAAACTATTGTAAAAATTGTTCTTTTGATTTATGTCACCTATTTAACCGACGAATTGTGTTCTTAAAAAATATTTTTTAGGATAATTAGTTGACCAAAAATATTTTCTATCAGTGTTAATTCCGTGAAATCAGATATTTATATAGGTAGATACATATGACCGCTCCTACTTTGTTTTGTTAAAATACGAGTAATTATTATTTACAGCAACTCATGTTTAAAAGTGCATGTGGGCTAGACCTTTGGTTTGTTTTTAAAATAATCCAAAGGAACTATTTTACGCAACTGTAATTAGAGTAAGGGTAGTAACTGACTGCATACAGATACTGCGCGAAGGATTTGGACCTAGGTAGCATTTCAGAGACAGATAAGATTGTATGCTTGATGCTTCCTGAAATACAATAGTTCTTTCATTTAGGCCCGTTTCCACCTAAGTAACGTGGCAGAACGGTATTTTTTGTGTCACTAGTTGTAATTGTTTTGTTGTCACTGTTTGGCATATCCTGTCGTGCCACATGCCACGCTACACGAATCGCCGCTACTCCATAGAATGTTAATATACTGGCAAGTTATGAACCACTTAGATCACTTGTCAGGACATGTTACACGTGGGTACTGGACCTTTGAATGTCATCAGCAAAATGGAGCAATAGTGGACATGTGTGTGAGCTTTTGTTTTGTTTAGATAATAAATTTCCAAGAAGTTAAAGTCCGTCCCACTATGAAAAATTAGCAAAAGTAATTCATTAACCGCCGCAAAGATTGCGCTAAGTCCTTTATTTCAGAGTGGGCTCCGGCAAAGTATTTTTTAATTCCGCAGCATTAGCATTGTCTCGTGCGTGATTTATGCGACGCGCAGTACGCAAATAGACTAAGATAATGCTTTTTTACACCTTCATTAAAACGAAAATCTAATTAATGGGAAAATTTTGTTTTGGTTTTCTTGCTTCAGCTGACAACTGTAAATTTTCCATATCTTTTTGTCCACGTTTAGGAGAAATATAATTAATATTTAGCTAAAATTTATTACTTACAGTCGCTGTGGCCTTTGGTTTATGAATCATGAAACCATAAGTAAAAAAATTGCATGAATTTTATTATTATAATAGTTTTATAATACAATAAAATTAAAAGTAAAGAACTGATACGTACATAAATAATAATAAACCCAAAGATACAAAAAACAATTATACATTTTATTATTGTTTCAACATTTTCATTGCACTACCAAAATAGTTTTCTTTAAATCTAATTTGGTATGATGAAAACACTTTTGGTTTACCAAAGCGCTTCTGAAAAACTTACGACAGTTAAATATTGAGTAAAATGATTAAATTGGTACAATTCTTTTTGTAGTAACTTAACGTTGCAGCCATACCATATTACATACTTATAGAGGAAATCTTTGTAACCCTTTTATAAATATGCACGAACGTGTAAAATTTGGAAAGAAAGTAGTTGGTTTCCATGGTTTATAAATTATATTGTATTGTAACATATTGTATGTTCATTTACGAAATAAAATTATAAAACATTATTTTGTGTCAATGTATCATTACGGTCGAATTTCGATTGCAGAGCAGCAATCACTGTTATTTTACCAATGTATTCACATACCTACCTACATAAAAGGATCCTTACTACGAAGGTTTTTAGTATTTGTAGGTGTAGTTTAGTAGTCCTTGCAGCCCCGAGCCCATAAATACACCCCGCGGAGTATATCGCGCCATCGTGTGATCCTGGCTTTACTTAAGCACCTGCATATATCTCAGCCGATCAGATAGGAATTTCAGGTGTGGGGACATTGAAATGATTTGAAATAACTTGGCCATATCGCAAAACAAGAGGTGCGATATGGCCAACTGATGCTTAGGTTTTATTTACATTGGTATGGCAAAGGTTGGCATTTAACAGAGTTGTTAGCAGATTTTACTGGTTAGTATTGGAATGGGTGCTCAATTTTTTTGATGAAGGAAATGAAATCATGTTTTAAGGTCAAAACCACTTCAACAAAAATGTTTATTTCATTAGTTTGAGCATTTATCTTAATAATTGTAGCCAATAAAAAAAAAGAATTTTAAATAAATGAATAAGTGGAGAGAAAAAGGAGGGGTGTTGTGTTTGGCTACAATATTAAAAAAAGAAACAGAACACAAACCCACCAAAAGAAGTATACCCGAATGTAGGCGAACTTTGCTCGGATGTTAGTGAGCCGATGATCTCCTAAATAAGAAAATAATTAAACCAGGAATACGGGCGCCAAGGAGACCATACACCTGCCACACAGTACGGATAACAAAGCCGGATAAAACATTGAACTATTAATCTCAAAGCGGGACCTAAGTGTTGTATGTAAAACTAAATATTAAACATGATATTGTGTTGAGGAGTGAAATAAAAAAATTTAAGTACCAAACAGACTTTTATTTCTTCAAAACAAGACTTTGCATTGAATCATTATAAATACAGGAACATTGCAAAAGTATACAAAGTTATAAACAATCTAAATTGTCCGTAAAAGTTGTATTGTATGGTAGAAAAATATCACAAGCATGTACCTGTATAACAGAAGTACTTAGTCAAAATTAGGGCACGTCCTCTCCATGAGAATCCCCTCCTGACAGTGGACTGCAAGGCTGCCTCATCACTGCTACGGTATGCTTCAAGGTAAGGGTCTCCTCATCTTGAGTTCGTAGTCCAGGCTCGAAAGGTAGATGGGTAGGAAGGAATATTCCGCCCTCAATAAGGAATAAGATAATGGATTGACATCAAAAGGTCAAGAAAGCCATTATGGAAAAAAAACTTACTCGCGGAAAGCGAAGTAAGGGAAAAAAAATATGGAAATATCAGTGGAAATTAAATGAAAACATCACTAAAGTGATGATTAAACCACAGGTCCAGTGTGGAACACCGCAGGAAAATAAAGGAAGAGGATACAAACATCCTCGTTCAACTAAGTTGTTATAGGAAGGTAAGTTGGAAAAAAAAGAAAGGGAAAATTTTAAATACCGGAAAAAAGCTGGAACAACGAATACCTTTACGTTATTCTCATGTAAATGCATTGCAAAATGCTTTACTATATCAATTTCTAATAGGAAATATCGATAAATAAGAAAAATCTTACCGCTTATAGCGCTTTCCAGTTACGTAACATTGTGGTCGTCATCCGACGCCGGTGCATTTACATGCTACGAAGGAAAATACATCGCCCCCATCATGACCAGGACGCGGGAACGTACTATTAGTCCAAAATAACGAATTTGGAAAAAACTTCTAAAGAAAATCCCCAAAATAACAAATTAATAGTTTTGACGCATTGTATCGCCGTCAAGAGCCAAAGAGAAAAAAAAATATGGACGCTTGTGTCATAGATACGTAATGTCTATGCAAAATTGCACAGAGTAATAAATTTTAAATATGGCAATGTCTATGATATGTTCTACCAAACATAATTAAATAAATTTCGTAAAATAAATAAACAATTAAGTCTTATAAGTAGTTTTATTTCCAAAAACACCACTATCAAATTTATATTTATATTGAAATTAAATAAATTGAATTAAGAACAAGTTAAGTTATCTGGTTGGGGTCCAGTCTCAATATCACGACTAAATAAGCAACGTCAAAGGCGATCCCCAATTTTCGGCCCCGAACCATATGTAATCTGTGCTAGAACATCGGACTAGACAAGAGTAAACTATATACCAAAAAATTCGTCTTATTTATAAGATAAACATATTTAAATCTTAGCTTCAGCTGCTCTTGCCAAATGAACAAAATAATGCAAAAAAGTTTTCACAGTATTTACCTCATTACATACGATTTTATAATCGATTGAATCGATTGATAATGATCGATTGATGGAACATAATAATATATTTTATGTATTATTTAGTGATTATAATTATAATATTAATTTATTTTTTACATATTTTCGTATTCCATATAAATCAAAACTATGTAATATATTATAATTACCATTCAATCGTTACGCTAATTTTATTAAATTACATTTCGAATATTTTGACATCGATTAATCGATTGACAACAATGATGATGTAATCCCTAATAATGTCATTTTGGTAACCATAGTATTTATAAATAACACCACTGTATTGTCATATTTGTCATCGATCTTTCATCTTTCTACGCGTGTTCTTGTATATTTTACTATCAAATATTTTCAGCGTATTTGGAGTCCTATTTACTATTGAAACTCATCGACACGTACACAGTGATTTTAATTTTCTATTGTATTCGCTTTCGTACTTGTGTTTTGGTGAATGTGTTTCGCAGTTTCGCTACAATTTCTTGCAAACCAATACTATATGAATATGGACTCCTTAATCGCCTGTTTTGTGACTGACAAAGGTTCAGAATAAGTCCTGAACACTGGATAACGTACCCTATACATCTTTAGAAGATCAGGAAGTTGCTGTGGCCATACTTACAATGAGTATATTATGGTATCTTGATTGGGCAAGGTACTAACGAAATATAACGCCTCCTGCACAACTACACGAAATATTAATATATTATAATGATAACTAATAAAATCTCTTGAAATATGCAATAGCTTTTATTATACAACCTTTTTATGACATTCGTTTTGGGTGAAAACCATTGAAGTAGTAGATATTATAATAGACACCCGCAACGTAAGTGTAACATACATATTAAATAGCACTGTGACACGAGTATGACATAATCATAACCTATAATTAAGGTGATTCGTTCTAGGATTTCCTTAGTTGGCCATTGCTGACAGCCATGAAAATTGGAGAAATTGAACTTTTTGCAATAATCTAATTAACAGCCAATTTCCAGTCTTGTCTTCTTAGGCCTGAGTTTCTATGGAAACTGGGGTTCTCCTTTAGAAGTTATTAATCCATGGCAAACATGTCAAACGGGTGAATGAATAAGTAGTCTGTGGTAATATGAAGAGTTAAATTATTTTTTTTATTGCAAAACAATAATAATGGTTCCATGTAACGGGCGATGTACAAATCGTACGTTACATAATCCATGTTCAGATATTTTTCAGTCTGAGAAAATTTGTGTACCTACTGTGTTTGTGAAAATTTATTTACTGGCTTCCTTTCTTTAGTAAAAAAATAAAGAATTTGCTCACAGACCATAAAAGGAATGGCTAAAAACTTTAAAGCAACATAGGAAATCCCGCCATCTTCTTAATTTTTTTTGTCAATATGTCAAAAGTGCAAGCAAAACCATCAGTCCTCAATTAAATCCAAGAACAATAAATAATGTCATTCAAAATTAGCCAAAAAGAACTAACGAGTTTTATTTTATGATTCTTAATAGCTTTACAATCGGTATTAATATTAAGCCTGTTTTCAAATTGTTATATGTTATAACTATTTGACGGCATTCTTTTGAATAAAAAAATAAAAGCATCTTTTTATTCACACATTCATATCACATTACACTTTACAAAAGCAAGGCAATGTTAGGTTATTTTTGTGGTATTTACATCTTATTTACCGAGTCAATAACAAAAAAGGCACTAAAAGCATATTTTATTCAGAACTGCAATAACATCACATGCAAATGCCTATTTAGCACCAGTTAATTACGAAACAAACACCACTATTGCAAAACTGTTCGCCTATCGGCATAAACGAATTGGCGCATACTGATTGCCTAATGAGATGCTATAAAGATAATACACATTATAGAACATTGTAGCGACTGCAATTAAATTTTAGCGAGGTTACCTGCAAACGCAATCGTGGTGTTTTGGTGCTTGCCTATTTTAAGTTTTGTACTTTTATTGCAGAAGGGAGCAACGAAGTTGTTTTTAATGAAACTTTGACGGTATTATTGATGCGACCTTATCTGCCCAACGGAAGGTTCCTGGTGATAATCGTGTGTCAATCAATAACGAAAGAAAACAAATTACCAATGTTTAAAACTTTAAACTTTAACAAATAAAAATTATGAAACATGTTTAATGATTAGGTTTATCTCAACTAATCCCTACATGGAGAGAAGGTATGTGCTTGTGTAGGCCTTAAAAATGGTAAATAAATAATGGGTAATCTATCAGATTCTAGCACTAGATTATCATACGTAATATTATGTATATCATAAAGTTCTTATAGAACCTACAAGAAATCTCAAGGAAAAATCGTAAAACATGCGAAATACAAAAAACATATTTTAACAAATAAAATAGAGTTTAATAAATAGAGGTGAGGCAGATTTTGGTTGTATAAAATTTAAAATAGCTACCAACACAAGCCCTCAAGCTTCAGCCGTTAAAACTACGCCGGATTCAAAGTGGCCGCGCATTTCGAGTTTCGCAACCATGAGCGTCCTTAGGAAAAACTCTAATTAAGGTAAACGATGTTTATAATTAAAGTAGCACTCGTGACTCTTGGGGTACAAATCAAAGCTAAAATAGCCGACGTGTACAAACCTCTTCAATGCGCTTTGTAAACTACTTCTCCATTTAGTCTAAACTATTTTTTATAATTCAGTTATTTATTGTAGCATAATTGTATTATTCTTGCTCTGTTTTTAAAATACGATTCATATCGCTCAAAAAGTCATTCATCCTTTGGAGGTCCACTGCTAGAGTTGGGCCTCCCCTAATATTCGCCACTTTGACTGGTTCTGAGCCTTATGAATCCAGCGGGTGCCTATTGTCTGACTTTGACGCCATTCAAGAACCTTTCTTCTCGTCGTCGCGTCAGTCCATAGAACTATCTGGCCAACCCACGTCAGCCGGCTGATTTCATGATTTCATCTCATGCGATCACGTAGACAAATACCGAGCTTGCACTATGCATGTACTATGGCCCGCTACGCGACTGGAATGACAAGATATAGTACAATTACTTACGTAACTTTTTTCTCGAAATTGAACTTATCCATTTGGATCACTCTTGGGGCTCAACCGGTCAGAGTGGTGCATGTTAGGGGAGGCCTATGTCCAGCAGTGGACTTCCAAGAGCTGATGTATGGATGAATGGATCACTCGTCCCATTTTTCCAAGATAGTGTTCTAATATTATTAATATTATTGAAACGATAGTGTAACGACTGGTTTTCAAGGCTAACCAGATAACTTGTCCAAGAAGTATTTTTTTTTGTTATACAACCATTTTTTGTTTGAAGTTTTCTGTATAGAGGCCCATTATAAAGTATGAGTAGGAAAGCCGGTGAGTGAGCAATCAATGAGCATCAGATAAACAGTAGCGGCGCTGATTGCAGACAACTGAGGTAGGGCGGCGTGGGCAAGGCACGCACGGATTGCACGGGCTCATCAGACAGCGATGTTCAAAGTTCACGGGTAGTAGCTGAGACACTTTAGTATAGTTTAAGTTAAGCATAATTAATTAAAGGGTAATAAACACATCGTCATCAACATGCTATCCTTTACGTTGAACCAGAGGACGGAATGCCGTGTCGGCAGGTGTAATTTGTGACACGCAACGATGTTATTTTATTATAATACGATTTACACATTGTTATTGATGATGAAGTCCAAGAGAATTAATATTGCTTAATATTTCAGTATTAGTTTAGTACTTTGTTGTCTTTACACATTATTATTATAAGTACATATTTCAAATTAAAGACAAAATTAAAAAATACAAATAAATTCCCCAAATTTAAATTTCCCAAATCTATATATTAATACATGAATGAAAAACTTTGCACTCTTTTATAAGTAAAATGCATAAACGTAGGAATCTGATTTGGTATAATTAAAGTTTACACTGCGAAGAAGTGCAGAAAGCTAAAGTTTTTTTTAAATATGTTATGTTACAAACACATAATACATATATTACACACATAGAATTAAGGTCAATTTTAAACCAAAGTGGGTCTCAAGTATAAAATCAATAGCTTTATAAAATTTCTCATCGCATTTAGGTTGAAAGCCGCTGACTTTAAACCGAGGGGTTGTGAGAATACTAATGACGTTCTACACATAGCATAGACCGTGTTAAAATAAAAAGAGGTAAGTTCTCTAATTAGCTTTTACATATTTCGAATTTTGGTCCCTGCATTTTGCCTTTATTCTCGAGAGGAAATATTAAATAATTAAGTGCTTCTTCTCACGCGTGGCTGATGAAAGTTTATCTTTCTGACGTAGGTGGCAGTTAATTGGTGTCGTTTAAAAAAGGGTCGGAAATATAATGATGTAATAAGCACCTTTTACGTTTGTAAAAGTAAGCTGGTTCACATCACTTAGGTGCTTTTTGTAGCGATTTGTAAATTTTGAATAGCTTTACTAGATAATTTTATGTTATGGCGTAGTTTAATTTTAATTGATTATTTAAATCTAGTTCTGTAAAACTTGTACTTACATTCAAACTATGTGAGATTTTTGAACATGAGGCACAATGTGGATTGTACTTATGTACAAGTTATGCGATTTGTTTGTATGTATACTTTAAATTCAATAAGGAGTTTTAATGTAATATCAGTCGAAAAAAATATTATATTGTATATTTCTACCACACTATACTGTAAGCAAAAAAATATATTAAAATTTACTTAAGAAGCAATGATTTACTTTAGTAAGGTTTTGCCGGAAGGCGTGCCACAATCCATTTGTAAAGTCAGAGGTACAATGGAGCATAATCGAAATGTAATTCACAGCTTTTAAAATGTAAAACTAGTATTTAATTTTTAATTTTTATTAGTGTGAGGATAGGACAAATTAAATATCTCTAATATTGATGAATGAAGGGTTTACTAAGTATTTACATTTATTTGGAAATTCGGACTGTGAAAGTTATGCAGCCGCTTGGGAAAGAACTTGAACTGCATAAAACCAATAAGGAAATATTTGGGCCACTTAATCAGACATAACGATTTGCTATAGTTACCCCCACTCGTGTATCATGTTGACAGCAAAAAATGATCCATAACTGGATCAAATCGATATCGAATACAAAAATCGAGTAATTGTTACATGTAAAACAGTACTAAAAAACGGTTCGTTGTACCTCCGCCTTACCCGAGTGGTTCCGAATCCGCCGGACGTGTAATTAAAACCTTAAAACCATCCTTTAGTGATTTATCGCGTCCACAATTTATTCCTTTATCTTTGTTTGCACCGCTAATATATCTTTATTCAGTGGAGTTCTGCAGATAAAATTAGCGAATTTGTTCATCGCACCGTTCTTTATGCTCTGTTTACTTAAAGGGTTGGAGGAAATTATTTCCACCCGACGAAGATACAAGACGGCTTGACTGTAAATGAAAAACACACCTGTTATAATTATTTTAAGACATGTGAGAGACGTTTTCTAATTACAGGTGCTGTTTAAAACTTTTCCAAGCGTGTTGACGGGAATTACGTAGCGTCTTAAAATATACCGAATGTACGATAGAAGCCTAAAGCATGGCAAAGGTCTCGTCTGGATAAGTGAGCAACCCGAGTATTGGAAAAGTATTTAAGTACCTTCCCTGCTTGTTGTGCTCTCTGCTAAATGAGGGATGAAGTGCTAGTGCCAGGTGCCTCCAGTTTCAGTTCAGGATTTTCTGTAAAACCCATTTTAATCTCAACGGTAGTCACTGATGGTTACTACTTAGGTTTATAAGTTAGCTGTTGTCCGCAGCTTCTCACGCGGAAATTATGCTTGTCATATGTATCCCCTATTTCACCCCCTTGAGGGTTGAATTTTGAAAAATCCTTCCTTAGTTGATGCCTACACCATAAGAAGAATACGTGTGCAAATTTTTAAGTTTCTAGCCCTAAGGGTTTGGGCTTTGGCGTTGATATATCAGTTAATCACTTTTCTCTTTTTAACCGACTTCAAAAAAAGGAGGAGGTTCTCAATTCAAATGTATTTTTTTTTGTGTTTGTTACCTCAGAACTTTGGACTGGGTGAACCGATTTTAATATTTTTTTTTAATCGAAAGCTGGTACTTGTCGTGTAGTCCCACATAAATTTGAGCGAGATTTGACAATGGCATCCATGTTAAAAGCATATAAGTCTTAAATTTGCATTAAGTATGTGCGTGATAAATGGACGAATAACTCAATATCCAACCGATTTCGACGATTCTTTTTTTATTGGATGTACTTTATTTGAAGTCGGTTATTTTTTTGTTAAAATTTTAGATTATATATAATATATACAGCACAAACGTAAAATAGAACAGACGGAATGTTAACAACAAATTTAGGGAGGCACCCATAGTAATACCAACTTCTCTATTCGTACAAGTATCACACGCACACATTGACCACCACTGTTATTGCCAACCATGCTGTTATTAATCGGCCGCCATTACCGCGTTGGACCGCACTAAAAATTACGCCCACATGGTAAGCGGCGTCACTCTCGATAAGACAAGGTGACGTCCGGTGTTATTTTCACGTCCTTGATATACAGATAACCTGGCTGGTTACTACCCTCCTTATAATATTGACCATTACAACATTATTACCGGGTTCTCCGGTACAAAATACTCCGGTATAAATAATGCAAATTCCCATCTTACTTTTGGCCGACAACGCATCGATAATACATTGTGAAAAGAGACCCTAGTCCAGCAGTGGGAAAAATGGGTTATGATTATTGTGAACTAGCGCTCTGCCCGCGATTTTGCTCGCGTTTTACTGGATTATAAGTATCCTTTGTCTTATTCTATTATAGATCATGGTCTGCCTGTGTTCTAATTTAATTAAAATACATTCCGTAGTTTTTCCACCAAAATGTAACAAACATCAATACAAACTTTCGAATTTATATTATTACTAGTTATTTTGAATAATTATAAACAAACAAACTCATTCAAATTATTAACCATTTCTGTTTGGCCAAACCCATGAGCATCCGTTAACTAAATAAATATGTTTTGTCGGTTTATTCCATATTCCATACAGAATAAATATTTTACAAATAGTAAATAAATACAAAAATTTCAATGTTTCAATACAATTCGTAACATGAAGTGACTATAGTTGGATAAGCATTTCCCACACGCCGAAGCGTGTTACCGCGCCATATCCGTTAACAATGTTTATGGATGGCATTACTTAATTACAATACCAGAAATCCGTATTAATAAACTCGAAGGCGAATTATTAAATTTTTCATGAAAAGAGTCATGTCGGGCCGTAGCTGGCTTCGATAAGATTAATAATTCACAAGTTTACGGTGTTTAGTGAGGCTTTGTTGCATGGTAGGGCCCTATCGGGGCGATCTCGGTGCAAAATGGCACCGTATAAAATGCATCTAGAATAAAGGTTGCCTCGGTCGTTGTTATGACACCTAATATGCATTTAGCACGCAATCCCGTGCGCTCACTCTACGTGTTTATGTGCGCGTTACTGTAAACTGTGGTGTATTATTACACACATCACCGATATAGCCACTTCCATTGAATAAGCTTTGCTTTGCGATATGGTAATTAACTATAATAATTATAAATATCATTGGTATGGCCATAAATATATTTAATTGTGCTTGTAGTGATAATGTCTGCTGAAATAGGGATCGCTAGTTCGAATGATGATTGATGAAGGAACTGATAATGTAATAACGACTTATAAGAGTTTCTTTTTTCAATTGTGTTTGGTATTTCAAGTCGTGTACATGAGCTTTCTTATCTGAAGCACTTTTAGAAGTAGCTCCAACCTCACCGAAAGCATTAATTCTTTTAGCGAATTATTTAAAGCTCATTGCCATTCTATTTTAATTTGATCACTGGACATAAAATTACATGACCTTTACCATGAGGAAAGTTAGTCTATTAGAGAGGTTACGATATTATGGCATAAAACATATATCTGGGACCATTAATCTTTCTCATCTCTATTTTAAAACTATGCTAAAGTACTCTGCTGATCTCAATTACGAGAATAAAATCGTGTTTATACGCTGAAGCAATGACCTGAACCTAAGACATGTGTAAATGATAAATATATATAACAAAATAAGGCAACCTTTTATATAGCTAGCCCGAAATGTTAATTAGCGTAATGCACAGTAAATTTGAGACAAGCTGGTTTTAAAACTGCCGCGGGCCGTGTGTATTAAAAGCACTCGTTTCAGTTTCCACACTGCTAATTGAACGTTGCAGTCGATAATGTAATTATACAATTAATATTTGTGGCTTTGTGCTGACATTTGAATTGATTTATTATTGGATATTTTTACATGTGAGTACATACTCGTATTTTTTGTTACGGAAAAATACACTATATGAACAACTTTAAAGGTTCTTTTCCAGTTTACATGTAGTTCATCTACATCATTGTAGTGCTCACAAACAAAAGTCACTGCCCTATGATTATTTGTATACTGTATGCATTATAACATACATATCTCAGTTCGTAATGAAAAAATACACTACGAGAAAGAGGTACCGTATTCCATTTCCAGCCGGGACAGATATTTATGTAGCAGTACACTAGGTATTTGATTTGTTTTCATGTTTCTAATTGCATGTGCAATTATGAGAAAAAGTTAGAATCGTAAGAAGGGGGGGAATATTTTCACCATCACTAAAACAGTTTGATGAATATTACTATAACATTCTGTTAACAGCAAGTAATGAACTTAAGCTGGAAATAATAAAGGAATGGAATTAAAACCGGGCAAGTGCGTGTCAGGCCACGTGCAATGTAGGGTTCCGAAGTAGTAAGTTTATCGACATTAACTACTTATGCTAACATAGCCGTGATAGTTTTCCTTGTAAATTTATCATATAACCTACTTTTGAGAATTTTTTCACATGTCCAACTCTAACCGTTTAGCCAGCAGGGGGACACCAAAATTTGAACTTTAAAGCTAAATATTTCGCAAGCGGACCCCTAATTATAATATTTTTGAAGACATTTTCAACGATAGCCCATACTATAGGGTACGCGCCAAAAAAAAACTCAACCGCACGTTACCTGTAGGGGAGGTATCTTAAAAAAAATATTTTTCAATATTTCATTCTACGATTCTAGAGTTTTAATAAATATGTATAATGTACATATATCCATTCCAAATTACAGGTTTCTAGCACAAAGTGTCTCGGCGCTTTGTTCGGACAGATGGAAGGACAGACGGATGGACGGACGGACTTGACAAAACTATAAGGGTTCCGATTTTGCTTCGGAACCCTAAAAACTGTGCAACATTTCCGTTTCCGGTGCTCGACTTTTAAATAAGGGTTGTTAAACGTACGCGGCAAACAGAATCGACGACAGTTCGCGCGGTCGTCGGTCGCATGTCGCATGTCGCCGGTCGCATGTCGCAGTCGCGCACAGTGACTCATACCTACTTATTAAGTACATATTTACTCGACAACGGTCCATTAATCAATTTTTGCATTTTTAATTCGCCCCTCATTATTTGCCCGCGAATTTCATTTCCACTGTTGTTCCACCATTTTAAATTTTAAACTCGTCGGGGCTTCAAAACGCACATTTCCAAGTAATTTACAATTTATCGCGTTCGCCTGCAAATGAGCAAATATTTTTCATTTGTTAAGCCACTTGTAATTAAACATATTAAAATTTTATTTGAAATTGCGGTTTGCAATCTGTTCACTGTTGGAAAAGTTTTCATTAAAACGGTTCAGAACTCAAATTTACGTAGCATTGAGTACATACGTACTGCGATTGTACAGAAAATGCGTCACTACTAAATATTTAACGGGTACCTTACGAAATAGAGTTGTATGAAATATCTGAAAAATATTTGTATTGTAATAAATGTTTCGTTAGTAAAACTATAAGCTTTACTAGTTCTTCAAATATTCGATTTTTTTGAGCCGCGTTCGAATTTATTACCTGTGCCGAGGAAATAAATGGACGAAACAGTTAAAAGTTTAATAAAATGTGCGCACGGCTACACAAGTTTCCACTTTTATTCGTTCAAGTGTTGTCGAGCGCTGCGATCGGAATACGTACAGAATTGTCCGACAAATTGGTCAAAGAGCGAAAGATAAGGGTTTTGTAAACGAGTAGTTGATAATGAATTTCATGTTATATTGATAGAAATATCTGGAACAGTTCCCTCCAGGAATGTGATGGGTAATCGATCCATCGTTTTGTCCATTCAACATAATGGATACATTGTTTATGAAGGCTGTTTGTACAAATAATATTGGAAGATATTGGAACGAAGTTCCTTATTATTTTTGACCAGGTGGTCTATTATGAATTCTTAATTCCAGCCAAGTTCCAGCGTAAAAGTCAAATTCGTGTTACGAAAGCGGTCACGTGACACTTTTTAGCCAATCATACGTCGTTTAAAGCCCGAGAAATGAATTGCCTGGAACATGAATGGTTTTAAAAAAGATCATATTAGTCCCGCAGGTTTGCGAAACGCTACGTTAAAAGTGCTGATGCTTTTATTACATTAGTAAAGCTACTATTGTTTTCAAAATCTATTTTTTTAGTCCGTGTCCAGTTTAGGTTTTATCGTGATTTTATATAAACGTTATCTACTCAACGTAACTTTTACTTTTTCACAAACTACATACATAGATATGTGCCTAACGCAAACCTAACGTAAGGGCCAGTTATCATGCAAAATCGAGAATATTTTTATACAAAAACGAACATAACAAATATGGTAAACGCTTAATTTCCCAAATTAAACGTGATTAATGCTGTGAGTAAAAAGTTGTATTATAACGCAAACGCACACGATGTAAGACAAAGAGTGCTAATGTGCGACTAAACATCTTGTCACACCGCTGGCTTATTTTTATAGCACTGTGAAAACTACCTACACTGCCTACAAAGTACACACTTAACTCATCGTAGACTGAACACATTACTATGATACGAGCGAGTACAAAACATATTTATTATATACATACTCGTATAACACACACACACACACAAACGCGCACACACACCCACAAACGCACACACACGCATTAAATTAAACAACCGTTCTTAGAGTATGTAAAAATATTTTATTACTATGTAAAATAGCCCTTAATATAACTTAAGTTACTAACTGTGTAATCCATTTTTGGCCGTAGTATATATATTTTAAAATTGTATCTATTGTTGTACCTGTAACGCTGTTGGATTGCCTAATAAACGATTAAATAAATAAATAAATAACATATTTATTATACGCCAATATTTCGACCCAGTTAAATCATGGTCACGGCTGAACTGCAAAATAAATATTGTACCGTATCATAGTAAAAATTAGAAATACTGTACATGTATTTAGTAGATGATACGTTAAAGTACACGTTTATTTTATTTTAATTTGTTTATTGTTTCATAAGACACTAAAAGTTGTCTTTACAAAAAGCAAACTAAATGCCTAATGTCGTTGTCTACCAGTCCCCGACATGACAATAACGTGTCCTGTATAAACAATGGAAAAGACAAACCGTTTTTAGTGGTCGATGAAAATAATACATGAAACCATTTTAAAATATTTTTAATGTTTTTATTGATATAGTACGGCGAGTTATTGCATTAATCGCTGGCGGTTAGAAAAGTGTCTAATGCGCGAGTAAATATTAAACGATCGTTGGTCGGCCTTTTTGCTTTACATTTTTTGACGTAGGTTCCGCTGTAATTGATAAAGGCGGGACGCGGCCGCTACCCATGACATGTTGTATTTATGCGAATTTAAAAGCTTCCGACTCTCGTAGTTTAAATCGGAATTAATCGCCGTTTTTGTGATCGCCCCTGTCGAAAATGACGGCGTATTTAATAAATCAGCATACATGATTCATCTTTTAACAGAACTAATAGGTGAATCAAATTTAGCCAGGATTCTGAACGCTTTACTCCTTTTCAAAGGATTTCTCACAAAATTTTTCAACGTCAATAGCTTGGGGAAAAATATTTCTTACTCGTTCAAGTTTTTTTTGTGCTCGCCTAGCCGAATATACTTATAATTATGTGATTACGTGACGAGACATTCACCATTTTCAAGCCAAAAGTTTAATCTTATAACACATTATAGTTTTGACTATAACTCGATCCTAAACACCTTCATAATCACGACAACTTGATTCAACGTAGGTACAATGCTAACTAGTCCGAGCCAGCTTTCAAGCAGATCACCATTTTGTGATTACTTTAAAATATCTGCAAAACATTCAAATTTGAGTCTTATTCTCCAAGAGATAGAGAAGATAGGTAATTTTCGGGGTAAGACGTAAATATTGTTACATGTACAAACTTGGGCTAAGTTGGAGCTGTCAAATTTGTTTAGCGGTGAGGGAGCGCCGTATTGCCGCTAAGTTGCGAAGGCGCCTCTGGCGTATAACTAAGTGCTTACTTGCCTACAACTTACTAAACTGTTACATTTGTGTTGTAAAATTAATGCCGCGATTTATGCGAGGTGGCTCAAACCCCAAATACGTCTGTTGGCTGAACGATAAGACGTAATAAACGTAGTTTGTCTTGGTTATAAAAGGTCAACTGTTTTGTTTTGTACCGTAGCTTTAATATCAATAAGATTATAATATAACTGTTACTCTCGAAATTAACACGTCTTAATGGTTGATTAAGTTGTTATTGGGCATTACCTACTAGACAAAACTAGAATAAAACCGATTTAACAATTTTATTAAGCAATAACCTAACCAATCAAAACAACTGTGACTATGTTACAGAATAATGAAGAAACAACGCAACTTTTCCATGTTAATCTAAGCAACTATTTAGTAATGTAAATACAATTATTAGTTGATATCGATATATCCAAACACACACTATAGTGAAGGTATTTAACAATATTTAGGGTGCTGAAACCTTTGAAATCCTGGAGAAACGAGCCAAGAGAAATGATCGCGTTACACCCCGTCGGATTCCTTGGTCAAAGTTTGAAGGAAGCCGTGCAGTGGACGGTACTAATTGCAAAATAAAAAGGTACCCGATACTCATTCAAAAAACTTATTACCTGTTTAAAGAAGTCTTTTGGAACAACAAGTAATTTAAGTCCATTTTTCAATCTTTTATTTATTTATTTATTTATTTATTTGCTATAACATGTGTTACATAGGTGTTAGAATAACATGAAATTGGTATCAACATGACCCTGGCAGGGCACAGCAAACTTGTCATGTGAGTTACGGGTTACATTCAAGTTACATTTTAGTTAACTATACAACATCAATCAATTTAATATAGTAAAAGATATTTGAAATGTATTCATTGAAATCGTGATATTATATATCTTAGGTACTATGTTTTACTACTTATATTATATTATTTCTACTATTAATAGTTCACGATAACTTAAAAAAAGAAAATATAAAAACAATAATAATAATCCGAATACTGCATACAATTCTATATTCTTATATATATATATTGTTTAGCTTATAATTATAATTTAATTTATTTGTATAATTTAAATATTAAAATGTCATAGTTTTTTTCATTATCATATTATAATTTTATTAATTTCATAATTTAGTTTCATTACTTTAAATTAGTGACTAGTGCTCCCGCTAAAATAGCGTTCGTTCCCATCGTCCGTGAGTGTTTGTCCGACTTAGTTTAGTGAGGGTATGTAAAAAAAAATATTTATCCTAGTTTGCGTAGGTCGTCAATACGTAGCATTTAATATTTATTATTATTATTATTATTATTTTATTCATTATTTATATTTGTAGCAAAAAAATGCCTGGTCGGTGGGTGGTGGTTCGGGAAATAATAACAACAGTGGGCGTTTACATCACTTTAGTCAGAAACTCATTTTAACACAGGTTTTACACTGGTTATAATTAAATACGCGATTAGGACTGATTGTCTTCAATTATCCGAGTAACAACCAACAAATAATAGGGCACGACGGCCCAGTGGCCTCCCATCACCCCTTACAGCCACCCCAATGCCTCGCATAATCGTCTGATCCTGTTACTCGTCAGTCTGATATCAAAATACAATTCACACGTCGCGTTCCGTCTTAAAAGTAACAACGTCTAGGCGTCTGCTCAGCTCGAAGGCTATATCCAGAACGTCCGTTCGTCGCTGGCAAGTCAATAGCTTTCCTCGGTTCTCCCGCCACGTCACCGCGTGACCAAATGACAGTAGTCAATTCACATAGTGTTGCCATCTTCACAATCCGAATACACCTAAGCCTGGCCCGGCTTGACGTTCCATTTTATGATCTCCGACACGGCCATCGTGACAATCTCACCGTCCTCGGTGAGGCAGCAGGGGACCATCTGGAAAGGACATAACCTTCGCAAAGTAAAAGTTTCCCACTCGGCCTCCCTGACCTCAAGCCCCAAGGCTTCATAATGAAAACACATGTAGCAGCCAGAACGGGATAATACCAAGAACTACAATCTGATAACACGATCTAGCTTTACAACTAAAAGGCTTCATGGCACTCAAAGATAAGTCAGCAGTTTGTATGCAATACTCTGATCATCATCATCATCATCATCATCATCAACACCATCATCATCATGAGCCAACCGGGCTACCTCCAGTACCCAGTTCCACATCACAACAACAACAACTCACTTCCTCCCTCCGGAAGTTCCAACAGCGACTGCTTACAGCTCCAAGCCAAACGCACGCCACTCACAGTCGTGGCCGCACTGCGGCGGGATATCTAGTGCCCGTTCTTACGCCTACGCCTACGAATGACTGGAGTTGCATGCTATCTGAGCGACTTGCATACCACTTACTACTCATCAAAAACAATCGACAATCGGTTCACTTACTGTGAAGAATTTACGAAATTCTTAGTGTGTTATCCCGTCTGTCTTAAAGATTCTCAAAAACAGTTCAACAAATCAGTAAAGGAATTATTATCTTTGCATGTCACTTTTAAATAACAAAAAGGTTATTTTTCGCTCACTTTGCTCACCAAATTCTCTCTGTGGCCTTCATTACCAAAAATCGTCAAGTACACAAACTCAAGTACCCATCAAATGTCATATGTTGACATTACGTAATATCAGCACAAACTCAACAAAGAACAATTACTGTCAGTGAGCAGTAATCAAAATTAGCTACAAAAGTATCAATACAGATCACCTGTTATATCATGTCGCCATACAATCACCGACGATGCTCATCGTAAGCCACGGTACAAGGAGCCGCGATGCGCTCCCGTCAGTATCAACAAAATTAAATGCAGGTAGTTAACGCCAGTCCCCCTTATCTCGCATTGATGTAATTTCTCGTCACCGTTTAGATATTCACAGGTTGCATGTCCATACAAATGTCACTTAGTTTGTCTGAAACACACAAAAAAACAAAAGACAAAAACACGAAATGTCTAGTTGTTATTTTTCTGAACTGAGGGCAGACGATAATTAAGGAATATCAAGATGTTTGAAAATTGAATATTCTTGGTATCATTTACAGAACGCTTCTGGTGTCACAAAACTTGCACTGACTTTGAATAACTTTGTTAATCATAATTACGTTGAAAGATACTGTACAATGACTTTATAATACTTCGTTGAATCAAGCACAAATACGACGAAACGATTTGTAGTTTACGCAAACCACCATTCTAATCAGTTCTTTCTAATCAATCTTATTTTAAGGAAAACCTTGCATGTTCCAGGATTTCGAAGCACAACATTCTTACACAAAATAAAATTTACAAAATCTTATCTTAAATCTTAACTCTGAAAATTCTGTCAGGTGTTTTTTGACAGTTCAAGATGACGGCACCATTTACACTGCTTGACTTCCAGTGTATACTACACTAAAACACTATCGAATTATCCAATCTTGTTAATAATAATGAAAAAATATGCCATACCAAATCGCTGTGTTACTTTCCTTTCGTGTATAACCTCAAACCTTAATCACAGAGTACTCAAGACATTATTCCGATCCTTTGTATTCGAATTTTACATGCTTGCCGTCCACCGTTTGTAACATCATATCTGAAAAACCTGAAATGCGGATTCTTGCAATCCGAATGAAAAGATAGTACTTTTCCCTCAAAGACACGTCTTATGAAATTTTTTTTTTGGTTTCTTTGGTTTGTTGATATAGTTTGGTGTCTTGGATGCTATTACTCCCTCGGCCATCTTTGACAAAATGAACACGTCCTCGTGTTCTGTGTTCAAATACTCGTAGTAACATACTCTGTTCCACTATTCACTTCCATCATAATTGCTTCTCGACTAATATCGACATCTTGCGTGAGGCGAATATCTGGGGGTAGGTTCACATATTTTCTTTGTAAAATTCCACGGTTCTCATTTACTCGCGTTTACTGTCGTTACGTTTCTCATTGCAACCAATTCATTTCAAATATCATCCGAACCACCGTCATTCTTCATTTATTTTCTGACATATTATGTGGGCGAAATTTTTTCACCATGTGGGTCCATTCCACTTCCGATGTAGCAAAAAAATGCCTGGTCGGTGGGTGGTGGTTCGGGAAATAATAACAACAGTGGGCGTTTACATCACTTTAGTCAGAAACTCATTTTAACACAGGTTTTACACTGGTTATAATTAAATACGCGATTAGGACTGATTGTCTTCAATTATCCGAGTAACAACCAACAAATAATAGGGCACGACGGCCCAGTGGCCTCCCATCACCCCTTACAGCCACCCCAATGCCTCGCATAATCGTCTGATCCTGTTACTCGTCAGTCTGATATCACAATACAATTCACACGTCGCGTTCCGTCTTAAAAGTAACAACGTTCTTGTCTAGGCGTCTGCTCAGCTCGAAGGCTGTATCCAGAACGTCCGTTCGTCGCTGGCAAGTCAATAGCTTTCCTCGGTTCTCCCGCCACGTCACCGCGTGACCAAATGACAGTAGTCAATTCACATAGTGTTGCCATCTTCACAATCCGAATACACCTAAGCCTGGCCCGGCTTGACGTTCCATTTTATGATCTCCGACATATTTATATTTACTGTTTACTATTTATTATTTACATTGTTTTATTTAGAATCACGTATAGTTACGTATTTAAAAAATGTTTGGATGTTTTCGTTTTGATTTTTTTTACATTAATGTATTGTTATTTGTACATTTTCCAATAAAACGGTGGACAGCCGGTCACCAGCCTGATATCTGAAACGGAAAGTCATCAAAATGTAATAAGGTGTTGTTTATGAGTATGCCATTTTACGGGGAACCCTTTCCTTACATAAAGTACAAAAAATGTTGCTTTTGAGAACACCTGTGTTATCGTAGTAACAAAATAAAATGTACTGAGTGTATTTTTATTATATCTGAACTATATTATTTATATTTGTTAATAAAAGTTAAATAAAGTACTTAAATAAAAGTCATTAGACTTTATTGCTGTATAGATAAAATATACATTAAAATGACAATATTCGGGCCTGGTAGGATCACTGAACAAAATAGAATGTTGGAATGGTACACTACCTTGAGAATTTTTGTTAAAATGGTTTTAAAGTGATTATTAATATCACGGAATATAATTAAAATAATATAAAATAGGTAAGGGTTTAGAACAAAGAAACTAATGTAATGGACACTCAGCCGTTCTGTCACTATTCTATAAAATTATCTACATATTTGTAAACAGATGCCAAGTTGGTATTCTTTTATCAATCTATACCTGTTAATCTTATGGTGTACTTATCTAAATACTTTATAAGATACCTTCTAAGACACCTTTTTTTTCCGGGGGGGAAAATGCATTAGGCATACCACCCGGGCGCAGGGGGTACCCAAGTGGTTATGTGGGATTCCAGTATAGGCTAATGAGACCCCCCCATCTTCCTCCTCGCCGCCTTGTGACGGGGTTACGGGAACGCTTTCGCACACATCCGCGACCCCGCCAGCGGCAGCCGCCCACAAGCGGCTCCATCGCGAAGGAGGCCATGGATACCAGATAACTGGTGCCCGGTGGAAGATTAGGTCTTTGGTTCTTCCACCGACCACACCTCGGCCGCAGAGGATAGGGCAAGCGGCGCACCGTAATACTGACATGCCTCTTCCTCTGCGTCCCCACCAGTGCCGTTTCGGCGGAACGGCCCCGCCAGCTCGCAGGGGGTAGGGAGAGTGGCGCACCGTAATACCAACACGCCGCTCCCCCTGCGATCCCTCCACGGCCGCAGAAGATAGGGAGAACGGCGCACCGTAATACCGGCACTCTTCTTCTTCTGTGGTCCCACCTCCACGCGCGTCCGCAGCGGACTTGTTCAGCCCGCTGGGAGCGCCCTCCTCGGGCCAGCCGGCGCGGCGGCCCAAACTGGCCTTCTAAGACACCTACCTACACTACAAGATTAGAATAAACGCTCTTCCAGTTTTAGCTAAAAGCTTGTTCGGTCTTAACATGTCTTTAGAAAACTATATACAGGGTTAGGTATTGGCTATTGGTCGCGATCCGTAAAATTATATCTAAAAGTCTACCGTTTCAGAGATATGTTCATTTTTAATGATTTCTCAAAAAGTAGGCTAGAATTTATTTTTTATACACTTGAAGCAGCGGAACGGTAGATTTTCATATAAAGTTTTATTGGGATTTTATACATTACATGATCTATCCTACTACCCCGTCACAGGATCGTGACCAATAAAAAATGACCTTGTATCAAATGTATCATGTACCTTGTAACAAATGTAAAAAATCCTGTGATACACGAGTTCAGTCCACAGAAAGTTACCTCCTATAAAACAAAATCAGTAGGGCGATAAGGGCCGTTACAGACTGCGTCATATTTCACAAAGAGCCGTAAGTTCGGCAGTTAACTCACACGGTTATGGCGCTGT
Organism: Thymelicus lineola; assembly: GCA_963932265.1. Classification (NCBI taxonomy): domain Eukaryota; kingdom Metazoa; phylum Arthropoda; class Insecta; order Lepidoptera; family Hesperiidae; genus Thymelicus; species Thymelicus lineola. The sequence continues at coordinate 11,840,359 of OZ010687.1, read as the reverse complement.
TAACACGTGTTGACGCTCTATATTGTTTCTACTTTGGATCCAACTAAATCATCGACAATGAATAAAACGTGGAAAAAGTTAGCTATTTTCTTTTAACGGCGATAAAAGGAACTGTAATAAATACCTGTGAAAGCTGTTTCATTATTTTTTACTTAATGTTGACTAAGAATAACCTGTTTATACTAACTTTGAACCTCTGCATCCGTCGTATGTAAATTGTGAAAATATTAACTTCTACTATCTATCTACAGGTGAAACACTTAGGGATAGAAACTTAAAATTTTGCACACGTATTCCTCTTATGACGTCCACTAAGGAAGGATTTTCAAAATTCAACCCCCAAGGGGGTGAAATAGGGGATAAATATGATAAGCATAATTTCCGCGTGCGAAGCTGCGCTCAACATCTAAAATAAAAAATAAAAATAAAAATAGCCTTTATTTTCTCTGACCTCCTTTACAGTTTCTTGATAATTATTAATTCTAAAACTAATGTACTCTATCTGACAATTTATATATATATCTTATTTTTTTTCACTAATAATTATAAAAGATTTTGTACTTATCACTTAAGCTGTATTTTATCTATGCTTATACTAATTCTTATATATTATCAATTATTTATTATTTATCAGCTACCAGGTCAGGCTGTCCTGCGACATAGGCCTCCTCAAGTTCCCTCCACATATAGCGATCTTGCGCTGTCCTTCTCCAACCCTTCGGCAAATCGTCTTCCGCTCAACATCTAGCTTTTATTTATTTCGGATGCAGAGTTGTATAAGTTATAGATTAATTGGATCCAGGTAACAGCTTTGTAACTATCTAATACTTTAAAAAAATCCCAATCACATTGTAGCCAAATTAAATGTTTCTTTAACCTCGTAATCGTACGTCGGTGTTAAACTGAGTAGTACAAAGCCTCTTTACTTTAGGACTACCTAACCACGGGCCCTGACAGCATTGCTTGCTTCTTCGATCAGATATACCACACAGACAATATATCACAAGTAGAAGATGCTGGCTTGACCTCGAAAATGGTAACCACTGTTCGTCAATTATTCTTCACCTAATCGTACTTGCAATAAATTGAAAGTAACTGTAATAAATATTCGTTGCCTTTTTTCGTTTACCTTTATTTCCTAAAACACTAATAAACTTATGTCCTTTGTCAAAGAGGAGACAAAACGATGAAAAATCCCTCTGTGAACACTGCACATAGCTTAAACAATGAAGAAAGACTTTGCAGAATTACCGATAAAAATGAAAAGCTATGCTGCTGTATTTTCCGGTAAGCTCGGAAACGGGACAAAACGTATTTACGTGTCGCCTGAGAAAAAATCGCCAATGGTTTATCAGTAGCCTGTATTGTTACAAATGGCGCACGTGCCACCCCTAAATAAGGGTTGTTAAGTGCCAGGTTTTTATTGTAAAATTCCATTGCTCTGTTTCTTGCAGAGGAGTTAAAGGATTTTAGTGTTTTAAAATTATTTGGAGTTTAGTTTGGATAAGTGAATTCATTTGTTACTTTAGCTTTGTGATTTTATATAATTTTGTTTTCTTACTTTTTTGATCATCCAATAAATTAAAAAGAAAGTAAAAACGATCACAACATTACCGGTGCATTTTTTTTCTTCGTAAGTTAAATTCACATGGTACATTTTAAACAACATAATCGTCCAGTTTTCCAGACTCCTTACCACAATGAATATATTATATTATTCACAAATACGAGCTTGTAGATGTAGAATATGGCCTGAAGTGAAACAAGATGTAAATACGAGGTAAGTGGAATCGGAATTTTTATAAGAGAGGTAAAGCGTTGCCCGGAGCGACGAGCCTTCGAGTAGAGATCACTTTGTATCTTTAAACGGGTCTTTATCAGAAACACGACCAATAGGATACTGGATACTGGACACCGCGCCGCCGCGCCGTAGAACGTAACTTTACATGTAGGAAATAATAAATAAATTTGGAAAATCCAAAATCCTCATAACGTTCGTTTAATTTAAATGTAACGACTTTATGTAACAATAACAACTTTAGTATTACCTACAGTAAGAAGTTAGTTGTCTCGAAGTGCTGGAGTTATTATATTACTAGGAAATAGCCCTCGCATTGCTTCGGGAAAAATAGTAAAAAAAAATATAATATAGCCTATGTCACCCGGGGATAGTGTAGCTTCCCAACAGTGAAAGAATTTTTCGGTTAAATCGGTTCGGTAATCTCGGAGCCTATTCAATGCAAACAAACAAACAAATCTTTCCTCTTTATAATATTAGTATAGATAAAACCAGACGATAAAGGTTATTTAGTCTGGAATAATCCAGTAACTTGTACACGGTATATTCATCATCATTTTAAAACAATCAATGTTAATTAACTCATAAAACGATACAACCGAGTTGAGAACCTCCTTGTTTTTTTTCAGTCTTACATGAAAGTATATGTTTTCACAATACAAAAGTAAGGCTTAGATCTCGAATTCAAACCGTGTAAATAGGAAACAAATGTGTTATGTACGCTTTCTATCCTTTTTCATTATACCTGACAGTGAAATGACAATCGCGTCTTAAGCCTGTTACGTTCTACGTATAAGCAGAATTTCTGTAAAGACGCCACCATGAATGAGTGTACTGAAGCGAACAGGGAACTTGACAGTATCATATCTGAAAGGTCTGCTTTGTACCGAGTAGAGTGGACGCCAAATGAAACTTTATTGGACATTTTTTATTCGTCGGACCCTCGCATTTCATGTAAAACCTCAAAGAAATATCGCTTCAGGAAAATGATACGAATTGTCTATTAAACCTCTATTATATCTATATATATAAAATTGAAAAGAGACACACCACTGATTAAACAAAAAATCTCAGAAACTACCGAACCGATTATGATGAAATTTGGCAGGGAGATAGATTATGCTAAGGAGACGTCAGCTAAGAACGGATTTTTGGAAATTCATCCCCTAACTAGCAAAAATAGGGGTCCGAAGTCATTTTCATACAAACCAACATCGTCAGTTTTAGAGTTATAAGTATGAATTTTTTTATGTAAGTTTATAGTAATAAACAAAAATTAAGTTTAGCACATTTTTTTGGAAAATCATCCCTTAAAGGGTTAATTAAGAGGACAACAGTCAGTACTCAACTTCGTCATTTTTGAAGTTAAAAACATGAAAATTTATATTTTAGCTCTAAATTAGAAAATAAATTTTAAAGTATTACGTTTTTTTGGAAAATCATCCCCTAAAGTGTTAATTAAGGCAGCATAAGTTAGTATGGGAACTTCGACAGTTTTGAAGTAAGAAGGGTGAAAATTTGTATTTAAGCCTATATTTAGACACAAAAAATAACTGTATCACGGTTTTCTCGAAATTCATCCCCTAAAAATAGGGGTTGGTAGTCAATTACATACAAATTAACCTCACCAGTTTTCGAGGTATAAATATGAAATTTTTTATGTAAGTTTATAGTAATAAACAAAAATTAGGTTTAACACATTTTTTGGAAAATCATCCCTTAAAGGGTTAATTTAGAGGACAACAGTCAGTACTCAACTTCGTCATTTTTGAAGTTAAAAACATGAAAATTTATGTTTTAGCTCAAAATTAGAAAATAGATTTTAAAGTATTACGTTTTTTTGGAAAATCATCCCCTAAAGTGTTAATTAAGGCAGCATAAGTTAGTATGGGAACTTCGACAGTTTTGAAGTAAGAAGGGTGAAAATTTGTATTTAAGCCTATATTTAGACACAAAAAATAACTGTATCACGGTTTTCTCGAAATTCATCCCCTAAAAATAAGGGTTTGTAGTCAATTACATACAAATCAACCTCACCGGTTTTCGAGGTATAAATATGAAATTTTTTATGTAAGTTTATAGTAATAAACAAAAATTAGGTTTAACAAATTTTTTGGAAAATCATCCCTTAAAGGGTTAATTTAGAGGACAACAGTCAGTAGGCAACTTCGTCATTTTTGAAGTTAAAAACATGAAAATTTATATTTTAGCTCAAAATTAGAAAATAAATTTTGAAGTATTACGTTTTTTTGGAAAGTCATCCCCTAAAGTGTTAATTAAGGCAGCGCATGTTAGTATGGGAACTTCGTCAGTTTTGAAGTAAGAAGGGTGAAATTTTGTATTTAAGCCTATATTTAGACACAAAAAATAACTGTATCACGGTTTTCTCGAAATTCATCCCCTAAAAATAGGGGTTGGTAGTCAACTACATACAAATCAACCTCACCAGTTTTCGAGGTATAAATATGATTTTTTTATGTAAGTTTATAGTAATTAACAAAAGGTAAGTTTTTAACACATTTTTTTGGAAAACCATCCCTTAAAGGGTTAATTTAGAGGATGGAACTCAGTACACAATTTCGTCATTTTTGAAGGTAACAACATGAAAATTTATATATTAGCTCAAGATTAGAAACGAAATTTAAAAGTTGTTTAAGTTAAGAGAGTGTAAGTTAGTATGGCAACTTCGTAAGTTTTGAAGTAAGAAGGGTGAGATTTTGTATATAAGCTTATAGTTACACACAAAAATAACTGTATTACGGTTTTCTCGAAATTCACTCCGGGGCAAAACTAAGGGGATGTAAATGTATTTAAGAAACTTCGTCATTTTTGAACTCTGAAGTAATGTAAAAATTTAAGCTTATAATAAAAATAATTGTTACAGGTTTTCTTGGAAATTCATCCCCTGAGGGTTTTTAACCCAGGGATGTAAGTTTGTATGACGCTTCGTCAATATCGAACTCAGAAATGTGAAAATTAATCAAAAATTAACCTTAACAGGTTTTTAGGAATTTGATCCCCTAAGAGGCAAATAAAAGGGTTGCAAGTTTTACAGGAACTTCGTCATTATGAAAATTAATATGTAAGCTTATAGTGAGAAACAAAAATTTAGTATAGGGGACTACGGTTGGGAGTGGGAGGGAAGAGGGAAAGGAAGCAGAAAAGAGACCATGACCGGGAGAGGGAGAGGGACAGGAAGTGGGAGAGGGACCGGGAGTGCGAGAGGGACAGGGAGCGGGAGAGGAACAGGGAGCGGGAGAGGAACAGGAAGTGGGGGAGTGACCGGGAGTGGGAGAGGGAGAGGGATAGGAAACGGGAGAGGGAGAGGGACAGGGAGCGGGCGAGAGACCAGGTGTGGGAGAGGGAGAGAGAAAGGGAGCGGGAGAGGGAGAGGGACAGGAAGTTGGAGAGGGACTATGAGTGGAAGAGGGAGAGAGAGCAAAAGAGGGAGAGCGATTAATATTCAAATTTTTAACCAATAAATAACACTTCAATAACATGTTAGAGCACCAAAAATTTGTTTTTAAAATTATTGTTTGTCTGTCTGTCTGTCTGTCTGTCCGGGCATCACATCAAAACCCTTGGACTGATTACGACGGAAATTAGTTTTGTTTCTTATACTTTTGGTCATATTTTAGAAAACTTTTCATCCAGAAAAGTTAAAATATTTCCCTGGAAACAAGATGAAACTTTGTATGGATTATTTATTTTTAAAATTTCAACAATTTGCTTTAAATTTGCTTCAAACGTTTCTCCTTTAATTGATGGAATACATGTTTTCGAATTTTTAAAATTTTTCATGAAAAAGAAAAAAAGAAAATTACTTAATGTTGAATATTGTTTATTTATTTATTTATTTTTATTACAAAATCCACAGCTCTTAAAGGAAATAGTATAAATGCATTTTACGAACTATCTTACAGCCAATAACGGATTTACATTTTTTAGTCTACATTTATAGATTATCACTAAGTACATCAATTAAATATAATTATTCTAGTGTGTTGAGTGTAAATAAGCGAAACAATTTAATATGGTGCGTGCATGCATGAGTGTGTGTGTGTGTGTGTTTGTGTGTGTGTGTGTGTGTGTGTGTGTGTGCGTGTGTGTGTGTGTTTATTTAGTTTTCAAAACCCACTGCCGGAGGAATGATTTGTGATTGTATCGTAGGTTTTACTTTATAAAGTCCTAAATTCAATATACATTAACCTGTTATTAAATTTTCTTCTGTGAGGGTTACAAATATAATTTCATAATAAGCATAATTTCCGCGTGCGAAGCTGCGGGCAACTGCTAGTTTATTTTATAAATGTAAAGAAATTCTGTACATTTTCTTAGAAAATACTGATTGATATTCGATAAATAGTAGTTAGAATAGATGAACAGAAAATAGACAGTATTCAGTCTGACACTTCTGAATGAATCGGGACACAATTTTATCATTTTTACGATGAAAAAGCGTCATAAGAATATGAAAATTATTTTTATGTTTATTCACGGTTATTTTATGAATTATTGGCGCAATATAGTGTCTTCAAAATTTTTTTTCTCATGACCTATCGAGCGGGATATCACTGAATAAGTATTTAAAGTTTTCAGGTTCCTTTCATCATTTTTCATTTTAAGTAACACTTTAGGATATATAACGATTTAAAGTTGTTTAAACAACCATTCTCGCTAATTTATGAACTCCCTCAATGAAATGACAATATTGCAAATTTTTTCGTCTAATATAGAAGTCAATGAATTCTAAGTAACAAGTGTAAAATAAAAATATTAAAAAAAAACAAAAAACCCGACTGCGTAAAATAACTAAAAAGAAAAAAATAAGCCCAGTAGTTTAGAATGTTGTTAAAAGTAATACTGAACAACTAAACCATAGAAGGATTAAAAGTCTGGCCCATCTAAATTTTACAGGGCTGCTTGGGAAAATCAAGATTTGATTAGTTGAAGAATGGGTCCCAACTGTTAATCCTTCTATGGTTTAGTTGTTCAGTATTACTTTAAACAACATTCTAAACTACTGGGCTTGTTTTTTTTCTTTTTAGTTTTTTTACGCAGTCGGGTTTTTTGTTTTTTTTTTTAATTTTTTTTTTATCTGAAGGAGTCGGTGTCTGTAATTAAATATAGTAGTAGAAGAACAGATCTTCATTTACTGAAATCTAAAATATTATTCCTTTGTAAACAGCGGTTGCATAAGGCGGACTTTATGCATAGCATTCATATGAGGAGTTTCAGAATGTTGTCCAACAAAGGAAAATGCACGGTTCACGAAATAAAATTACTAAAACGCGGACGATTTCCGTCGTCGGACATATCGGAACGATTTCCGAAATGTGTTTACAATGAAGGCAGAGTTGTACGGACGCGACATATTTCATCATTCCCAAGAAATGTCTCCCTCCCAAAAAATGGACCGCCGTAAAACGATACTGTCGTCGACAAAATGTTTAAGTAAACAAGTAACATTGTTTTGATCTGTCTAGCTATGAAGTTTTTCCTTGCTTAAAATGAAATCAAAATTTAGTTCGGCCGATGCTTTAAAAATTAAATTACAAATTGACATAATTAATGCGATGACGACATTCAAGAGGGTAGTGGGGTGGTGGATATAGTTAATGTGATAAGTTTGGGTGGCAATTCGTCACACTCGTTTACAAACATCATCGCAAAAAATGAAGGAATTTGGTGTCTTGTTCAACTTATTTTTACAATAAAATTTACATTGCATGTTAAATCTTATTCAACTTTACACTCAGTGGATTACAGTCGATACGCCTGCTAATTCTGCATTAAAGCCAGAACCATTCAAGGAACTCTATGTTAATTCAAAAATGCACTGTTACGAGAAAGTTAGAATTCCGTTGGAGAAAAGAAAGAACATTTCGATCACTGAACAAGTCACTAGAATTTATTTCGCCAGAGGTACTGCCACTACAAAACTTCAAATATTAGGACTTAAACTACATATTTAAAAAACTACAGATTTTTTGTCTTAGAATGTATCCAAAAAGTCCAAGTAAAAAATTGATATCACATCACAAAACTAATGGTAATTTAGTGCGTAGATAATCACTTCTGTAAGTGACAGTCCACCTCCTTGTTCCGGTCACTATATAATAAAGTTATTCCCGTTCTTTCGATAAACTTCAGTTTGTCCGACGATAAATTACCCGGTCACATTCGCGGAAGTCGCTCGCTCGCCAAATATTGGCTTAACTTTGAAGAATGTTCCGCTTTCTCGTAGATAACTTGTATTTTGTAACTGAGAACAAATATGCCAAGAATAATAGCGATATTTGTTACAATTATATTATGTTGTTATCGGCAACGATTTTTTGTAACTTGTAACATAATTATTGATCCCATTTAGATCAAATATTATGTAATAAATAGCTTTTTGTTGTTTGTGATTTTGTCGAATACAAAAAGATAGTTCAATAGTTAGGTCAATTAGTTCTGATAATATCTCTTATTTGATGATAAAATCTCTTATTTAGTTGAATATTATTTTATTACATTGGTAAAATATAAAACAGTCGAAGAAATATTCAGATAGTGTATTAAATAACAGCAAAAAAATCACACATTATATTTTTTTAATGACTTCTAAACAATTTATTATGTTAGTTTCTAAAATACTACAATATATTTAATACGTGTGTTTATGCTATTATTTCTGAGCCAATTTCATTTGACCGGGTAACGCTTGTCTGAATTTGAAGGGAATCATTTCTTTGTGGATGCTTAGTTGAATTGTTCGGTGTGTGCGGCCGCGTAGCGAACAGCCGTAGCGCCGTAGCACCGCTACGCCGCGTCGCACTCCACAGAGTTAACAACATTGATATTATAGACACGATTAAATAAAAAAAATATTAAAAATTTACATTTAATGTAAAGTTCATTATCTAACGCCCCAATTCTAAGTCACTAACGGTTACTTAAATCGCTTCTTAATAAATAATTACTATTCAAATTCTGTACTAAACAGTGATTTAAGTACCGTTAGTGACTGGTTGGGGCGTAAGATCCTTCAGAAGATCAAGAGGGAGATTAAATTTCAGTTATAGTCCGGTCAAATTAGATCAAAAAAGAGTAAGTTTACAATAATTCGATTTAATAAAACTGAAAATTGGTAAGAATGTTGGGAACATCATTTTAAATTAACTGAGAACAGCATCCCACATAATAATATGCAAGAAAAATATTCATGGCCAAATTTTGCAAATATGTATTTTACAATTTTCAGCCAAACGGTATTTTTAGTCATAATAAAATTATATTATAATAAAATAGTCAAACATTCTACACGTTTTCACCATCACCTTTTCTGAGATATAGTAAAATATAAGTAGAGATATCAATCTTAAACTCTATCTATGTAAACCAAATATTTAAGAAATATTTTACTTCTCACATTATATAACATGTTTCTTTTTCAACAATGTTAATAAGATATTTTCATCTGAAAAAACTGCCTGATCTGTACCTTCCTAGTGCGATTGTTTGCGGGAGCTATCCCTGTATCTGATGGCGCGGCACTAATGCCGTATGAATGAAATTTACTGTCAATATCTGAGGCCCGCATGCGGCTTTGTGACGCAAACTGTCCTCTTTTATATCCAACATTATTTCCTTTTTATTTTACCCTTTGCATTTTTCAGCATTTCACTATTTCCGTGTCGGTGACCGTTTTATTTACAGAATGCCAGTTAATATGTATATTGGATAGTATCCGATCCATTTTATTTGATTTGTGCGTCGAGTATACCACAAAATTCGAGAATCATTTGTGGTTTTCTTTGATAGCTTGTGACTTAAGCTGAGATCTATAAACCGTGTTTACGCTTGCTGAAATTTAAAATTATCCAAACAAAAATAATGGTCTAAAATCATCCTTAACATTAGCCATTTTATATGACTTTATTTTTGTCGCTTTAACAAAGTGTCAATACATTGAATGTTGTTTCAGCAAGTCCAAGTCTAAGTTCGCTTTATAGATCTTACCAGTGTCTTCTATTTAAAAAAGGGAGCTTGATATTGAGCAAGAACCCAGAGTGTAATAAATGTCAACATTTACAACTTTGCATCAATGCGTACTATCAATAAAACTATCAATCAAACTCAACTATCAACAAAACTATCATTTTCAGAATCCTCCAGAAAAATTCGCAGTCTACAGAGATTTATGTAAAAATATCTTAGCTTAAACGACCACGACGAATGGAAAGCACCATTTAACGCCAAAGATAACAAACCTTCAAAAGTTTAAGAAACGTTAAGTTAGATAAGTAAGAAATCCTTTTATTTTGCAACTCATAGCCTCTTTACTGCTGAATAATGAGGACAAAACCTCGAGTCGGCTTATGAGCGCCCCTATAATTTGTCTGGGATTATCGCGAACGAAGCGAGCTGAATCCCGGCGATTAGTCACAAGTATCGCGAGATGAATTCACACGGCGCCCGGATCTTCGGCTTATCGTCGTAGAAACGAACTGTTTCCGAATACTGATTACAATACCCATTACGCATTCAGGTAAAGGTGCGGTATTATCAAGATTGACTATAAATGTACGAGGATTAATACTTTGGGGCCCATCATAATTTTAGATGGGTTCATTGTTGTATAGATAGACGTAGTAACATAAAAGGAGAATCATTTTATTTATAAACTAGTTTCAACCTCCGCTTCTCTTCGGGAAACATGTATCCTTTACCCACACAGCACTCACTCGAAAAAAATGTACAAGCGCGTTTGGTTAAACCGACATTAATCATTTTGCCTTTATCTCAAACTAATTAATCTATCAGTAAAAACCGCACCCCAATCGGCTAAGCAATTTTTGAGAATAGCAAGAACAAATGCACAGATAGACAAAAATTCTATGTACCTAATTCTATTGCGTTATTGTTATGTATTCTGAGTGTGTTAAATAGGCCCAAAAATTGTTAATCTTTATAATAAGAGTAATAAGGTACGACTTTATTATATTATCTGTTCTGCCAGAAGTCCTGGCGAGCCACAAAGCTCGACCCACGCGCCGTCTCGACTGCGGTGTGCTGTCCCCTGCACTATCCTAGGAATCCTGTGTTAATTAACCTCCACACCACTATTATTCGAGCTTCGTATAACCTAAGGCATTGTCATGACATCTACATAATGTGCGTCATCTGACATTATATTTTGAGTGGGTACACATTTATGTCTGTGGGGTACACGAAATTTCGGTGTGTATAAAATCATATTTTAAGAAATGATGTTGATTACAGCTTTGAGATTTTATGATCCACATGAATATTGTACTAGGAACAGATAAATAATCAAAATTTTATATAAAAATAACTGACTTCAAAGATCTAGCCATCAAAAACGTATCTAATACCACATAGTTATACCTATATTTGAGGAATTCAATCATCAGAAAATAATATGGAAATAATATGGGATCAATTTGGAAGCATACCGTTTTGTGTAAAATAGAATTTTTGAAATCGGTTGACATTTGTTGGTCATTCGGTCATTCCCGTGATATTTTTTGTCCAAATTGTTCATGACAAAACATCATTCTCAAACGATCATAGAAGAAAATCTATATGCTTTATTATGCTTTTACTGGTACCTTCTCGTTGAATTAAAATAACAAAACACACATTTCAATATACTCTAGCCAACTATAATAAATCTAATCAAAATAATAATCTAAGGACACAGGAGAAATAGACGGTTATTGTTTTACCAACAAATTACACGTGTGTTCAAAATATCAATTAGCTAGATCCCCGACGTTTGGAACAAAAGATATTGCGTCCCTAATGAATTCGTAATCTCCGTAATCTGTTCAATGAGAAATGGCATTTTCCGAATAGCGGCGCGCCGGCAAACAAATTAAACCTTACCCAAAAATGAATTTATCACGCGGACTGCGGACCAGCTTCGCCTAACTATCCATTTGTGTTCGTGTTTGGACAATACTGCCCATTTACTGGGTCTACATACCTTTATGAATATATTGTATCATGTACTATCTAACTTTAAAGGTTTTTGAGTGCATTATTTAAATATCATAGTTATGCACCTTGGTGGCATTTGACCCGTGTGGCGCAATGGTTACCATGCCGGATCGCCGCGCCAAGGGTCCTGGGTTCGATTCCCAGTGAGGCGGAAATTTGAATGATGAGTTTGAATTTCTGTTCTCGGTCTGGGTGTGAATGTCCTTGTCTTGTGTGTTGTCCATGGCACCCACGACACAGGGAATCCTAGTGTGGGGCTATGAGTGTGAAGCGTTATTTATTTATTTATTTATTTATTTATTTATTTATTTTATCTTGTAATTCCTTAAATATATAAACAGGTTATTAAATTAGTAACTTAGTAAAGTGTAGAAATAGTTTCTGTTGTAGTTATTCAAACTGAGCATCGAAAGTTCTTTTGCTACTGAACTTCTTGGGACACCTAACGAACACCATATGACAAATGCCATTTGATCTTTGTATTTCCTTAAAGTTATAAACAATTTATTAAAATACTAACATAGTAAGGTAAATGTAAAAACAATTTCCATTGTACTTATTCAAAGTGAGTGTCGAAAGTCCATTTGCTACTAAATTTCTTGGAACACCTAACGATAAGACAAGTGGCAAATTCTGATCTCCATTCCTCACCATATTCAAAATATTGTTATCAAATTGTTCAAAGGTGATTAAAAGAGATGATGAAGAGGTGATTAAAGATTATTTATTTATATAAATTTATTTTTTATGTATCTGTATATATGTATTTATTCTAATATTATCTGTATATATGTATTTATTCTAATATGTTAATATATATGTATTATATTATTATATATCCTTTTTTTATATACCGCTCATCGGGTTGTTTGGCCTAATGGTTAGCTGGTAGAGAATGCAATAGCATTAAGCTCGCCATTTGTACTTCAATATTTTATATTGTGGTCAATAAAGTATACATAAATAAATAAATAAAAATATCAGTGGCGTTGGTGACCGGACTATGACCACCAAATGTTGCAAGATCCTTGAAGTTCTAAATGTTTTAATTTAGGTGGGTGTCCGTAGCCCGGTAGCCGGTGGTCACGGCGTCAGATGGCATTGATTAATATGCAGGACGGAGATTGGCACGCGCCGTCCTAACCACTTGTTTGTTTTCCTACGTTTCATAAAACGATGTAAAATAAGTGTACAAATCACTGCGTCGTTCAATTGTTTTGGTTAAAACTGGGACGTACACTGTAGCAGATAATGGATATTGAGCAAAAAGTACTTAAAAATAAAGAGTTATCTAAAGAAATAAAAAATATTAATTGGCAGCCATTCCAACAGGAAGAGAGTAAGATCATTTTAGTTAGATTTATGTGTTTCATATATGAAATCAGGTATATTTTGTGCCTTTAAATTATTGCTAGCTCATAACTGCAAACATTTATTTTTAGTTTTTTCAATGTGTTTTCTCCGAATCCTTATATAACTCTATTTCCTGCGAAGTCTCCATTATGTTCGCGAATTTGAAACTGTTTTTCGCGCTTGCCCAGCAAGGATTTCGCTATTCATTCATTTAGAATTATTGTTTATTAGAACTATTAAATATTGAACCAAAAACACTAATTTACTTTTCCAGTTCTAAAAATTGAAAATAATTTCTTACAGTTTCTTTCCTACTAAAGAAAATTGTGTTATGAATTTGATGACACAGCAAATTTGATTAGTGCATTTTTGAAGCTGGCGTGCAATATAAAGGGTTACATAATTAGAGTGACGTGGGGAGTGGGGAGGGGGAGGGGGAGGGGGAGAGGGCAGTTAGCGGCACGTGTCTCGAGCGCTAATTTGTGCCCACGCTAGATTTTACCGGTGTGCTGTTGAAGTGTTATTTTATCTGATAACAAAAGCGTTTGAAGTTATAAATGAAAATAATAATGTTACAAACATTTGGTCTTTGGGTTGTATCCTATTAGATAAAAAATGCGACGATAGTTATTTTATAATACTAGTTATTTTTATCAAATTTTAGTGTAGAATTAAAAAAAAAAGTGTGGTTTTATTATTTCAAGTAATAAAATACATGATATTAAAAGTAAAAAAGGCCAAAGAAACAGACAAGAAACGTCATTACTAGGTTGTACAAAATACTGTATCTTATTATAAAATTGTATCATTTGTAATTGCTTGGGTAAAGCTGCACACGAGGAATACACCAGGAACATTATCAATATTATTATTAGGTCATTAAATATTATTACTGGTATTATTTCCTTTTTGTGAAGTCTGTCTGGCTAGACCACGTAGTGTTCTGGATGAGGGATTGGGAGCTAGAGATTTCTTTCTTTGTCTTTCTTATTTCACGGTCGGTAATGCATCGATGATGCCTATAGTGTTACTGATAGGTGACGATAGGTGACGGAGACCACCTGCCATCAGGTGGATCGTTAACTCGTTTTTCGATTAGTTATATAAATATTACTGTATAATTTTTGACAAAAAATTACCCACTTCAAAATCATACTCAACTCAAAAAAATACTCGTCAAATCTCGCTCAAATTTAAGTGAGACCCTATGACAAGCACCAGCTTTCAATTAAAAGAAGAATCATCAAAATCGGTTCACCCAGTCGAAAGTTCTGAGGTAACAAACATAAAAAAAGAAATACAGTCGAATTGAATGTTTCCTCCTTTTTTGAAGTTGTTAAAAAATTTTTCGTAGTTGATACACTATACGTGTCTATTATTTATTTATGTTTATTTTTAACCCCTTTGACCATAATAAAAACATCACGGCTCAACTTCTTACATAATCCTCGCAATTTTGTGAACATTTTGTCCATCTTGTTATCTGGTGGAGCAATTTAAAATAAAATGTGAGTTAAGACTCAAGTTTGCACAATAAATAATTGTTTCCCTAGACGTAATTGCCGTAATTTCATGAATAATTACCGCCACAGAGCAATTAAATAAATTACAGTAGGAATAACGACCTCCTTCGGGCTTTAGTTTAAACTTAGGGCGCCGGCTGTTGCACGTCGTGGGACATAACTCTTACATTTTCGGCCGGAGCTCGCTACACCAAACAAAGCGCAATCATAAACTAAAACTAATACCAGCGAAACTTTTGAAGCGATAAACAACTAACAATTTATGACCAATTTTTTAGGCACGTGACAAATTGTGCGGCCGTGCAAAATCTAAACACGTAACCGCAAATCGTAGCGCCGAGCGCGGTTAAGCCGAAAATTTCAAAAAGAGAATAGCTGCTGTCATACGCGATATGGCTGGCTTCCAAATATTGGGATGCGGGGGTGAGGGGGGAGGCTTCCCCACATGGCCAGTTAGTTACGCCGCGAATTATAGGGGCCATTACGATTCATTAAGGCCAGTTAGGCTTAAACCGGTGTTTACCCACGCACACCGACGCACTCGCGTTCACACATGAGCTGAATTTGCAACAGTTGGTGGGTATTGTTTCAAACAGGACAGAAAGGGATGACTGGATGCGATGTACTGTGATACGAAATTTTAAGCTTCGAAATTGTGGGTGTAATTAGTGGCAACCCTAACGAGTTAAGGGATTTGGGTACTGAAATACTTAATTATGACTAATTTTTATCTTGTTATTGGGAATACCAATATCATTAAAATACATATTTGAATTGAAACCGTAGCAGGTAAAGAATTCACTTATGTCTATATACCATCACTTTATGGTACATTAAACACATTTATCTTACGATAAAATAAAATCCATATGACGGACATGTACATAACTGTTTCGAAAAATATTGATTGTTTGGTAAAGTAAGTAGAACGCAATTAAAAATATTATAAAATATTATTACAATTTTAGGCAAATGTGAATCACTATACATCGTAGAACCCTCTACGCACGGCTTCATTGTAGCTTCTTAAAGCTGGTCATACACGATCAAGTGTACTTGTCAAGTTTGCAGTTTGACTTGATTAGGCATCCAGTGTGCATGAGACAGCCAGATACGCATACCGTCGCCATACACCGTCAAGTTTACTGGATGCCGCGTCAAGTATGCTGCAAACTAACAAGTATTACTTGAACGTGTATGGCCAGCATTATTATGCAATTAGCCGATTTCTCCGTGATAATAAGTACCATATTATATCATTATATTCTAGATCATGGTCCATCTGTATACTAATTTCATGAAAATCTGTTAGTAGTTTTCATAAAAATTTTCACATTTAAAATATTAGTAGGACTATTCTATTATCCTACCTTTAACACTTGAATTTAACAGTAACTTCAGTATCATTATTTAAGACTAGGAAATCGCCCTCGCTTCGCTTTGGAAAAAATAGCAAAAAAAGATATAATATAGCCTATGTCACCCGGGGATAGTGTAGCTTCCCAACCGTGAAAGAATTTTTCAAATCGGTTCAGTAGTTTCGGAGCCTATTCAATGCAAACAATCAAATCTTTCCTCTTTATAATATTAAGTATACATTACAACTTTCAAAAAGCAAAGCAAAGCAAAGCAACAACCCATAATTGTCCCACTGCTGGGCTCGGGGTCTCCTCTCACAATGTGAGGGGTACAGGCCATAGTCTACCACGCTGGCCAAGTGCGGATTGGTAGACTTCACACACCTTTGAGAACTTTATGGAGAACTCTCAGGTGTGCAGGTTTCCTCACGATGTTTTCCTTCACCGAAGCAAGTGATAATTAACTTGTAATACGCACATAATATTTGAAAATTAGAGGTGCGTGCAGGATTTGAACCCGGGCCCCCGCGTTTGGGAGACCAACGTTCTAACCACTAGGCTATCACAACTTTCAATATATCTGAAAATAACCCCTTGTACCAGTTGACAACAAAAACAAGACAATTCAAAGAAACTAGGCTTTAGTTTGATAATTTTAATGCATTTGCTACCATTACCACCAGTGGTCACCATGCCGATTTGACTTTGCAATTTCAAAATGATTTGGTGACAGACTTCACTTGTAAACGTGTCGCCACTCTCATGGTTCGTTTCCATAAAAAGAAGTTACTACGCGTATAATATTGTATCGCCATCGCCGTCAAAGAGATTAAATATATAGGTTTAATAGCCGTGTTTAAATATGAGCCATGAAGCTGGCTGTTCTGGCGGTTTGCCAGTATTGACAGTATCGGAGCCCGGCGGCGACGTAAAGTTACTGCTGTATTGTGCGAGATAAAACAGTTCAGTGAGGAAAAACAGCAATATGAATAAATGTTCACGCTTTCCTATTATAGCATAATCAGGCTACGAGAGCCAAAGAAGTCTAAGTACATTTTTACAATATTGTGTTCTATTTTTTAAAATAGTTGGATCAATTATTTATTTTGATGGAGCCCTTAAGTTCTTCCATGGTAATTCATTAGATACCTTAATAGGTATCTAGTGGCCTAATGGCCACCCTTGTTCCATCAAAATGATTAATTTTAACTATTTTCAACCGATATCTCGGTGAACAATGCAAATTAATCAATATTTTAAAAATACTTTTATTATTTTGTTTCTATGCTATTGACCGCTGATAAGTTCCCTCACCTGAAGGAACGTAGTATCAGGTCACCGTTATCATAAAAATGCATTGTCATCCGAAACAAATATTCAACTCCGTAGGATGAGAGGAAATAGTTCTAATTCAGCTAGCAAGATTGGACCCGTACTTATTATATGCTAACAAACCTATGTAACAAAGTAACGAAAAATGTAGTTAGGCTTTTTTGGTTTGGTTACATATAACCTTGATGCCTTAACACAATTATGAACTGAACTTTATGTCTTTTTATGAGTAATGCAATAATAATAATAAGAACTTTCACCCAATACAAATAATAAAGTAGCATAGAAACAATGAGCATTGAAGAGTTTTCTTATCCTCAAGAGATATTAAGACAGCGCTTGAGGTTTTGACATACGATTTTCAAAGATTATAATCTAATGTAAGCATAAAACTACGTTTGAAACACAAAATTAATAACTAAATTACTAGGTTTAATAGGAAACTATTACAATAGTTTATAATTTTAATTTCTTTTTTAAATTCGTGTAACCAAACAACTTTTAACATTTCAAAATAATGGAATATTTTATTTTCCATCCAAGAAGGCTTATAAAGGCAATACCGTGAATATGTTACTAAATATAAAAGCAAGTGGATTCATATGTAAATAGCAGTAGAAGCCCGCTGCTGGAACCGTGCCAGTATTGACACTATCGGCTATCGGCACTCCAACTAACAACCCGTAGGGATCGCGAAGTTTAACTCGTAACAGACAACGCGTTCTGAATTTCCTTCAACTACCATCGAATTTACAGTGTTGTGGTTCTAGTATATCTTTATGATATCTGTTAGTTAATCTGTAACTGATCCATGTCTATACATAAAGTGTATTTGAGAAAAACTATTAGTGGGGATATTATTTAATGTGAGAGATGTGATAAATATAGTTTTAGATGTTTGTCTATTTGTCTGTTTGCTTAAGCATCTGGTACTAAAAAATTTTGTATGGGAAAAGTCGAACATCGAGAATCGACTTCATGAGTGGATCGAAAAGCCTAATACATTGTTTTGGTGGTCTCAAACCATTTTCACATTAAAGCCTTTCAAATAATTAAAAGTAATTAAAGTTTCAAAGTATATAAAGTACATTTCCAAAAACAGATAAATAGGTAGGTATAGAATACTGTATATTTTAAAAATTATATTGAGTACAATAAGTATACAATTTCAGTACCTTATAGAAAGTGGCATTTTGTTCTAATACAGTTGTCAATAAGCTACAAATATATTCTTCATGGTATCCATCCATCCACCATTCAATAAAGTTAGCTTTATATTTTTACAAAATATTATTATATTTTCCGACAAAATATTCAATACTTATCTGCGAAATAATGTCTGTAAAAACACCAAACAGAATTTTAAACTAGTTCAGAATTGGCAATGTAACTAACAGGTTTAACTCATGGAAAAGTCAAATGGAGCGTTTATTTATCGCTAAAAGGCCGTGGGATATAAAACTCAAAGCGATATGGCTAGTGGGCAGCTAGCTGTTCAAGCGTGCTACCAATATCGTGATTCGTGTCTGTCAATTTGTACACTCGACAGTCAAACAGGTTAATATTCGTGCGACCTTCTAGTTTACTGTCAAATAAATATTCTTCGTAACGATTGAAATGTATTTTGTGATCTGTACTGATATTATAAAGAGACAAGATTTTATTGTTTGTTTGCATTGAATAGGCTCCGAAAGTACCGAACCGATTTGAAAAATTCTTTCACTGTTTGGAAGCTACGCTATCCCCGAGTGACATAGGCTATATTATATGTATATTTTTTTCTATTTTTCCCGAAGCGAAGTGAGGGCGATTTCCTAGTCAATAATAAATATATTGTAAATTAATCATATCGTACACACAAACAAGTAATAATAGTATTATTACTATTATAATTTTTTCATGGGGTCTGCCTGGATAGCACCATCTTGCTTGATTCAGCCACCAAACGACTCTGTTCCGGCTGGGGCTTGAGAGCCAGTTCTTTCTTTCTTTTTCTTCGTTCTTTTTTGACCTGCAAAACATCAGTGATGTCTTTGGTGTTGCTGATATCCATAGGCGACAATAGCCACTTACCATCAGGTGGATCGTCAGGTCGTTTGCCGACTATTTCCATAAAAAAAGTTTTCAAACACAAACTAATCATAATAATGTTGTGATTTATTTATTCATATAATGCATATTTACGTATACTTTATAAGATTTATAAAATACATTCACACATTTCTCACAGGATATTCTCACATAACCTTTAGCTTTGTTGTTGAAAAGAGAAAACTGAAAAGTTACACGGAGTTTAAACGTTTGAAAATAAAGTACGCTACGAATATCGCTTCAGCCAATTTGTCCCCTTCCACTCGGAGGTAAATAGCCATCGACGATCGTTTACCGATGCTTTTGACAGCCTGCAGCGTTGAGCAAACATCGATTATGTGCGCAAACAATTTTTTTCAGCTCCACAGAGACGTTTTCGTTTTTATGAATTCTTTAATGATTAAATATTTTTTATGAAATGGACAACCAGTGAGTAAGCGTTTCATATACTCAAGTCAGAAAGACTATCATATAGATATTTGTAAACAAACACATATTTGAAGCTGATACGTGAGGCCTAACAGAATATCTCTCTCTATCTCGCGTCTTCAGAAGAAAATATTTTGTGAAAATAAAATTAATAGTCTGAAACAAATCGTCCCTAGAAAACCACAATAATGATTATTTTTACAAATAAATAAAGCAACACAATACAAGTCAATCAAGGATAAGATCTTTAGTAGTGTTAGACGGAGTACCGCTATGACGGACAATGAACAACACTACGCTCGCGGGGATACGTTCTCATCCCTAGCGAGAGTTTGACAGCGGGCTCTTCCCGCGCTTTTGCTAGCGATACGAAGTTGTGTTTGAAGAATAAATTGTTAAACTATAAAATAAAAGTGTTCCTTTTAGTTTTCAGAAGTGGATCTCACGTGCTTAAGTATAATTTAAAGTTTGGCGAAGAAAATTACTCAAAATACGAGTAATATTGTCAGAATATGTACCGTGAAATTGCTGTACTAACTTACTAACTTATTGCGATAAAGACGCTTACAAAGTTTTATCTTTTGTTACTGTTAATGAACACCGTAATTGTGCTTAAATTGATATAACTAACTTTATTTTGTGCTAGTGCTACTTGCATTTAACTTTGCATGGAGTTTTTGTATAAAAACGCAGTTTTGTTTGATCTTGAATAATTTTCAACAAGTGTCGACAAGTTTATTTTGTGTGATTGATGTGTTGTGTATGGTGCACCAAGACCAAGCAATTGGAACTAAATTTAGTCCAGTCAAGGAATGACTCAAAAGAGGGTATAGAGTGCGTGAGCGGGAACCTAAGCGATTTCTTCAGAAACTTATCCAGGGTGCTTAGGGGGATAACATACTAAAAGTCCCCGCGTCTAGGGGGTGAGCCGGAGGGAGGGGGGGGTTACAAAGGTCTCAATTTTAGGTTTTTCGCCAATATCTCAAAAACGGTGCGTTGTAGCGAAAAATGTTCTAAGATGAAATGAAAGCTTATAAAATTCTCTATAACTTTAATTCTGTACACTTTTTCCATATCTCCGACCGTTTTTGAACTATACGCTCCAGAAATGTAGCAATTTAAGTTATTCAGCGTGATAACAGCGTCATTCACATCAGCTGTAGTAAAAATGACACCCGAACTGATACCATTAAAAAGATGTTAGGCAGGCATCTTTATATAATGAAGAGGCAGTTCCGTTGCAGCTCAGATTTTCTGCTCCACCATTTGACTTCAAGAATCATTGTTTTTATGTACATATTGCCTTAATGAAGATATAAAAAAGCCTTTGAACAAAAGGCGGGTTGTACATTCAGTTGAGACTCTAGCTGCTAAATATTGTATCAAGCAGGTATGTTCTTTGAGAAATGATGCCTGGGGTAACGAAGTTCTAGATATTTTTTCCTGCATTACCGATATTGTTGCTGAAGGAGCAAAATATCACGAAGACACTATTACTCACTTGTGAAGCCTGTCAGTTACCCAAAACTCTACAAAACTGTGATCTCTAGAGATACCCATGTCGTAGAGGCTATGGAAGAAATATTTGCTTAAATGGATTACTTTCCCACGATGAGATACTCGTTTTTTTTTGTTTGTTTTTATTAAAAGGCTTTTTTATATCTTCATTAAGGCAATATGCACATAAAAACAATTATTCTTGAAGGCAAATGGTGGAGCAGAAGGTCTGAGCTGTGACTGCCCTGCCTCTTCATTAGATAAAGATGCCTGCCTAATGTCTTTTTTAATGGTATCAGTTCGGGTGTCATTTTTACGACAGTTGATGTAAATCAAAAGGGATGTCAAGTCAAGGAAACTTCGATATTTGCCGTCTCTCCTTTTCTTACTAGCTTTAATATGACCCAGTATTCCCTTTCCCTTCCCTCAGAGACATCGTTACTTCCTTCAACGACATTCTCGTCATACAAAATGCATACAGGACTCTTATTAGTACTCATGTTGGATAACCCAATTGTGTTACTAATAACAGTGTATGTATATCTGAAAAGAATATTTTGTGGCTGCCCCCCTGCGTTACCAGCTAGGCTACCGTGCCAGACAAAATAAAATTGCGAAAACCTATAATAACATAAGCCCGAAGGCAAGTATACAATATCAATAGGAGTTTTAGCCAATAAGGTCGCGTTTCCTACAGCGAGCATTAGAGATATTGAGCGAAAAGAAATCTTCATCAATGTCATGATTGTTTTCCCGCCTCTGCTCAGTTATCCACTGTTATAAAAAACGCGATTTCTTACTGTTACTGCCTTTACTACGTGGAGGTACTCAAAGCTTAGGTTACTATAAATTTTAAGATAATTATCGCATCAGGTAATGGTATCACGCTGAATTACTTTAATTTCGACATTTCTGGAGCGTGTAGTTCAAAAACGGTTAGAGATATGGAAAAAGTGTACAGAATTAAGTTTATAGAGAATTTTATAAGCTTTCATTTCATCTTAGAACATTTTTCGCTACAACGCACCATTTTTGAGATATTGGCGAAAAACCTAAAATTGAGACCTTTGTAACCCCCCCCTCCCTCCGGCTCACCCCCTAGACGCGGGGACTTTTAGTATATTATCCCCCTAAGCACCCTGAATAAGTTTCTGAAGAAATCGCTTAGGTTCCCGCTCACGCACTCTACAACTACTTTATTGACTGTACTAATTGGGTTGTACATATCTAATGTGCATGGCATGCTGCATGAAAATTTGGTGAGCTTATTCCATGTTGTGCTAAATTATTAACTTTTTTTGAACTGACAGTGTAATACAACTTAATGGTGGGAAAAATAATAACTTACGGAGATATTCATATCGTTAATAGTTTCATGGTGAAATATCATTGTAAATAATCAGAACTATTGTGATTACAAACTGTTTAATTAAATTTACCTACTATAATTAATAATTTACTTACCAAATTAATAAATTGGGCTATAGTGGAAAGACACTTAATCATAAGAAATAAATTGCTCTACAGTGAAAGACACTTTTAATTATAAGAAATCTTGTGCAATAATGAAAAAACATTACTAATTATAAGAAATAAATAGTGGAAAGACGCTAATAAGTAGACTTAACTGTGCATAATAGTGTATAAAATATAATAAATTGATTTGAAGTTTAAATAAAATACATTAACATGGGCAAACATAAGAGGAGGCAAAGGTCTCCCAGTAGCAGTAGCACAAGTTCAGCGAGTGAACAAGATTCTCAAAAGAGAAAAAAATATAGAAAGCAAATGAAAAGAAATAAAAGTCGTATTGATGCATTGGAGAGCCTTGTGAAGGAATTGAGTAATAAGGAAAATTATGCCAGAGAAAACACCGTAGATGTTACTGTGCCATCAGTGCGATATGTGGGGAGAAATGATTTCATCCCTGAGTTTGATCCTCAGAAATCTTCCATTTCAATAGAACATTGGATAAGAAATTTGGAAGGCATATCCAAAATGCATGGATGGGATGGACAGACATTAATTTGTAACTGTACAAGTAAGTTACGGGGTTATGCGAAGGAGTGGTATGAGCAGCAGGCATCATATGAATTTAGTTGGGCTGAATGGAGAGACAAATTAATCAGAGCTTTTCCATTCACAAAAAATAAACTAGCACAGATCAGAGAACTTGTAAATAAGATGAGGCTACCAAATGAAAACCCTATAGAATTCTATTATAACAAACTTGGCATTGGCATGTCATGCCAGCTTAGCGACGATATCATTACTCAAGCTATCATTGGTACAATGGGTGATAAGCTTATGGAAGTGGGGGCTTTGTCAGCTGGTTGTCAGGATACCACTTCATTGCTGAAATTTTTGGCCAGTTTTATGAATTCAACCAATGATGTCACTAGGGCAACCAAGATTAGCACAAATAAAATTATTAAATGCTTCGAATGTGGTAAGGAAGGGCATAAAGCTTATAATTGTTTATATGGAAAGAAAGAGAGAGAGGTTCAGAGAAGGTGCTCATTTTGTGAGAAATCTGGCCACAATGAAGCAAGTTGTTATAAAAAGAAAAATCAGGACAAGTATTGTTCATTTTGTAAAATGAAAGGACACACATTAGAAGAATGTTGGAAACGAAATTCTGGGAAATTGTAATATTGAGATGACAATTAGACTCACAGAAGATAAGGTAATAAATTATAATATAAGCCATAAAGGAAAGGATTTCATGAAAGAGAAATAGTTTAGAAAATTATTAATAATTTATTGAAGGCAGGGATTGTTGAGAAATGTTATTGAGCTATGTCACCTTATGCAAGTCTTGTACTTTTAATTAAGATAAAAAAGGGAGATAATTATATGTGCGTGGACTATAGAGCTCGGAATAAAATAATAGATAAGGAGAGATATCCCCTACCGATTATTCAGGATTTATTGGATCGACTGACAGGTCAATTGATGTTTTGTTATTTGGACTTGGTGAACGGGTACCATCAAATCAAGATTGTGGAGAACTCTAGATAGTGTACTGGGTTCGTCACACCTGATGACCATTACTAGTATTGGATGATGAGTTTTGAGTTGTGTAATGTTCCTGCAATTTTTCAAAGAGCTATGAATAAGATTCTGGCCCCAGTTATTCATGAGTGTGCTGAAGTCTATTAATGATGTGATTATTTGGGGTGAAAATATAGCGGAATGTTTAATACCAAGTTACTTCGGCCGAAAGGGGCAAGAAAGCTTACAAAATATAGTAGCCCGAGACAAGATAAAATTATGACATCATAGATGTGAAAGTACATCTGTCGAGGACGCCATGGTGGAATGATTTTGTACAAAAAAATATATTAAAAAAAAACATACCAGACTATCCAGTATCCATAACAGTACAATGATTGTTTAAATGCCGTAAGGGGCTAAATTTTTAAATGCCGTTAGGGGCCAAAGTATTAGAACGCCGTAAGGGGCTAATGTTCTAGAACGCCGTAAGGGGCTAGATGCTTAAATGCCGTAAGGGGCTACATGTTTAAATGCCGTGAGGGGCCAATGTACTAGAACGCCGTGAGGGGCCAATGTTCTAGATTGCCGTAAGGGGCTAGATGTTTAAATGCCGTGAGGGGCCAATGTAATAGAACGCCGTGAGGGGCTAATGTTCTAGATTGCCGTAAGGGGCTACATGTTTAAATGCCGTGAGGGGCCAATGTACTAGAACGCCGTGAGGGGCCAATGTTCTAGATTGCCGTAAGGGGCTAGATGTTTAAATGCCGTGAGGGGCCAATGTACTAGAACGCCGTGAGGGGCCAATGTTCTAGATTGCCATAAGGGGCTAGATGTTTAAATGCCGTGAGGGGCCAATGTAATAGAACGCCGTGAGGGGCTAATGTTCTAGATTGCCGTAAGGGGCTACATGTTTAAATGCCGTGAGGGGCCAATGTACTAGAACGCCGTGAGGGGCCAATGTTCTAGATTGCCGTAAGGGGCTAGATGTTTAAATGCCGTGAGGGGCCAATGTACTAGAACGCCGTGAGGGGCCAATGTTCTAGATTGCCATAAGGGGCTAGATGTTTAAATGCCGTGAGGGGCCAATGTAATAGAACGCCGTGAGGGGCTAATGTTCTAGATTGCCGTAAGGGGCTACATGTTAAAATGCCGTGAGGGGCCAATGTACTAGAATGCCGTGAGGGGCCAATGTTCTAGATTGCCGTAAGGGGCTACATGTTTAAATGCCGTGAGGGGCCAATGTACTAGAACGCCGTGAGGGGCTAATGTTCTAGATTGCCGTAAGGGGCTGCATGTTTAAATGCCGTGAGGGGCCAATGTACTAGAATGCCGTGAGTGGCCAATGTTCTAGATTGCCGTAAGGGGCTAGATGTTTAAATGCCGTGAGGGGCCAATGTACTAGAACGCCGTGAGGGGCTAATGTTCTAGATTGCCGTAAGGGGCTACATGTCAAAATGCCGTGAGGGGCCAATGTTTTAGATTGCCGTAAGGGGCTAAATGTTTAAATGCCGTAAGGGGCCAATGTACTAGAACGCCGTGAGGGGCCAATGTCCTAGATTGCCGTGAGGGGCCAATGTCCTAGATTGCCGTGAGGGGCCAATTTACTAGAATGCCGTAAGGGGCTAATGTTCTAGAATGCCGATGGGGGCGTAATGAAACGATAATGCAGCTGCTGTTGTGAAGGTTGCTGCCGGGAGCCTACACTGACAAGAGGATCCTTCGGGGCCGAAGGATTTGTAGGATGGCCGAACTGTTAGACGGAGTACCGCTATGACGGACAATGAACAACACTACGCTCGCGGGGATACGTTCTCATCCCTAGCGAGAGTTTGACAGCGGGCTCTTCCCGCGCTTTTGCTAGCGATACGAAGTTGTGTTTGAAGAATAAATTGTTAAACTATAAAATAAAAGTGTTCCTTTTAGTAGGTACCTTGTACAGAACAGAAAAGTACAAAATAATATGAACCATTAATGTTTCAACATAACCTTCCTCTTAATTACCGTGAATCTGTACAAAAAATCGGTGTTTAACCCAAACGGGCGGCTCATTTAAAATCGTCCCCGCCAATTTATTTCCGGGGCCAGACGCATTAACAAAAGCCTGCTTTGGGCCAAAAGAAGTCCGAAAAAACTGGGGCCGGAACTAAGCCCAGCGGCTATCTAATAACATTTATTACTCGGGTCCCCAGCGTCCAGTCCGACCGGCTGATAAACTGCCGCCATTTTTACCGCCATATTTATTTATAGGTGTTGGTGCGGTGATAATGTCGATGCGTGAATCGTTTATTACGAGGAGCCCACAACCCGCAATACAATACAACTCGCTTGCTGCGTTTATCGCTGATTTGTGATAGTGCCTCTATGAAATCACCACGCAACTACCACGGAAACACGATTGTTGCATTTAACTGGTTAAAATATGGATATTTAAAAATCATACAAAAAATCGGAGTAGTTTTTTTCGGTCTTTTTTCTCTTCTTGAATGAAACACCTTTCCGAACTAATCGTAAGTCTATTGACAATTCAATGAAAAACAACCTGTGTCAGGCCGATTAATGGTGTGTGGCCATTGCTTCCGAAGAAAAAATTTTACTTGGATTACTAAATGTTTACTATTGATTTAATTATTATATTTCTTCCATAAAGGTTTAATGATGATGCGCCATGCGATATCAACAGAAGGAAAACTCTTTTTTATTACAGTGCTACTGTTCAAATCTGCTAAAGAATAGGGAGTCAAAAAATCTAAAGTGGAAAAGTATTCTACAATCCCTCTTGGATTGTAGAATACTTTTCTATGATATGACAGTCCATAATTAGCTTCAACCCATCAATGGCTCACTACTGGACACGGGTCTCCTCTTAAGGAGGCCTAGAGCATACACCGTCCGCCACGCTGCTCCAGTGCGGATTGGTGGAGGGTTTAGTGGCCAACCCGAGTGTTAGAAGTTTTCAAACCGCCCAAGGGCCTTCGACTATTATCTTATGATAACAACCGGGACCGACGGCTTTACGTGCATTTCGAAGCAAGGAAACGCTCGAGAATTTTTGCCACTAGCGGTCACCCATCCAACTACCAACCGCGCCCGCTGTTGCTTAACTTTATCAATCACTTAGGATCGACGCAAGCCGTCGGGCTATGAGCGCTTCAATCCGTACATAAGTACAAGACAATCCGTAATACCAAATACCATTACACATTAAAATACTATAATCGAATCATCCCAATATACACATTTTTATTTATCTGATAATATTGTGATATAAGTGAGGAAAACGTAGCTCAGTACTCATCACGGAAGGACTATTAATCATATCGATGGGAACACGCAAGTGCGAACAGGATTTATTTCTTCGTAAGTTTTGTGCCACGTTCGCTTTTCTCAATGGGACCGTTATCTATTCATCACCATTTATTTATGCCAATTACTACGAGTATTATTAGTCAAGACAAACTTACATCATACATCAACAATATCACACATCAAAAGATAATTTAATATGATTATTTTCCAAAGAAAGAAAAATAAATGACTTCTCTTCACTTTAATCTATGAAGTAACTAAGTATGTAAGTAATAAGTATCATACTTTTATTGCAATCATTAATTACAGGACACATTACTGAGTTTGATTGTATAATAACAATAGGAGCCATAACACAATGTTTGTTTGAAGTGGACAGCGAAATCCTGAACATAAATTGTGAGAAGAGGATCGGGCTTCAGCCCCTCAGGGAACTCTGTACACAAATCATGACGTCTTTTACTTGCGACCTACAACCCAGACAATAGTTATAGTTAGACATATTTATAGTTAGACAATGTGTTTTAATTGTTATATTAGTATTACAAGTAAAAACAAAATAAACACTTTTAAAGTGTCAATATAATATACTAAAGTAAAAAAAATTGTGACTAATCGCATAGTCATTAAATATTTTGCTACCGTTAATGAGTTCCCCCATTTAAAACCAAACCTGAGTCATCAGGTTATCCTAATCACAAAAATGCATCGTCATCAAAACTAAAGCAATATGCAAAAAAAAATCGACACAAGGAAAATAGTCTAATAAAGCTTGCAAGGTTGACAAAATTTTACAAAGTTAACTAAAATCACGTTTTGTTTTGCATTGTTGTTAATTTAAATGTCTTTTTTGCAGTTCTATTGTACCCATGTCGGGTTAGAGAGACCCATTCATACCCGTGGGGCCGCTCAGTCTGCATTAACCGGCCCTCGTCTTGCCACTTTGATTTGTGAGAGGTAAGAAGACATCAATCGCTTGCGGTTCTCCTAATGTATTTAAGCTACAACATTCTCTTGCAAAATATTTAGCATTTTCTTACGCGGATTTTTGTTAGTTTTTCATGATAGATGATTTTCATGTTCAAATAAAGAAATGAAATATATCTGGGATAATAGAGATGATAAAAATACCTATGAGTGCAAAATAAGGGTATGTAAGCAAGGCTATTTTACTAAATGCGTAATCTAGGATTTTATGGAAATTACTACCACAGTAAACATTATCCTACCTGATAATATTTTATAATTTTATAGTAATTAATTGTATCACGGCCACTTCTTTGCCAGTGGTTCTACCAGTTGTACCGATTCTGGCCATACACGGTCAAGTATACCTACTTGTCAAGTTTGAAGCGGACTTGACGCGGCATCCAGTAAACTTGACGGTGTATGGCCACTGCAAACTGGATACCGCGTCTAGTCAAACTGCAAACTTGACAAGTAAACTTGATCGTGTATGGCCATCTCAAGAGAAAATCAAGTTACCGGTAAGTCAACTGTCAACCGGCAATTTTAAGTTTTTGTGGTTCAATCAGTTGAACCATTTTGACTATAATGTAACTTACATTGCCCTTAGTTCAACTTGTTGTTGTCCGAGTTTCATTCAGTTTGAGCAAGTCATATCGCCTGTCGTTTGTCTAGTAGTAGTAGTAAGACGGAGGTTTGTTCCAACGAGTTGAAACATCTTATTGCCTTCTAAAACCATTAACCCTTTCGTCACACTGTAAGAAATCAATCTATGTAAGAATATTGCATATGGAAAAGATTTTAAACCAATACACATTATCTTATACGATTGCGAGGAATGTGAGGTTAATTTTGTTAAGTTTATAACCGTCACAGAATGACTGGCTCGTAACCTCGTGATCTATAATTAACGGTAGGTAATATCCGGCGGACGCGGATTTTTCATCCAACGAGAAAAATTCTGAGCGACGGAAAAATAATCGACGAGTCCTTAGTCATTTATAGCAGGGATTCCACCGCCCCGGTGAAACTGCCTTTGTAATAATTTATGAACCCTTTTATTTTTGTTTTTTTTTCTGACAGTCACGTGGATGCCAAGCATTTCAGTTTATGAATTTTCTATATTAATAGGTAATGGTCCGTAGATGACGAGAATAAAGCAAAAGCTCATAGTGTGTGAAAATTGATACTGAATATCAATTGTCGTCAACTTGTTTCCCGGTGGTTGGTATAAATACATTGCATTGGTGCAATTTATAGTACGACATACGAGTATGTACTTAATTTACTGTACGATGCGAAGGGACAATGAGATGTTGTCACGTCGAATGCCGGCATCGCGGGCCGCGGCATGACGTTCACTCGAACGCCTACGTCATAACTCTGTATAGTCCTGATCTGTATGTATTAAATGTTTCAGTACTGTATAAGGGTGAATTTCCCAAGTGCATTTTTGAGACGGCGAGGTTGAAAATTAATGTGTGGAGGTAAACTACAATTATGCATAATTTTATATAGGTAGTTTAAGTAGTGATCTACATGATAGTGAAGTATTCAGAGGTATTTAATACATAGATTCTTAATAAAAAAATATCTAAGACCTAAAATCTAATTCCGGTGTACTGTCCAAACTGCGTTTATTTACATATTTTATTAATTTAATTTTTTTTGGTAAATAAATTTCATTGAAAGGAAATGTTTTTTAGAAATACATTAAATAACACAACTAATATATATTTATGGAGTAATTTAAGATTAAACAACAGCTCTTAAAACATCTTTTAAAAATGTCCTACAAAAAAAAGCAATTCCGGTGGCGCATTTTGTATACTTCATTACTTGTTACTTCACGATTTGGAAGACACCTTACTGGCTCTCCCCGCACCGTTCAGTTGTGCTCTTGCAAACTGCGTGTTAGGATGACCGCCTGGTTACGTAATTTTCCTGCCAAACACGTAAGTACTAACTGCGGTGGCGCAGGAATACAAAATCATCCAATTCCGATGTCATGTATATTAGTAAAAGTACAAAGCAGATTATCTAGAAATTTTATGGAGGGTTCCATTAACGGTTTTCAGCTACAATTGTGAAATAAAAGTTAACCTGTGACTAAAAGTTTTCTTTAAAATTCAAGTTTTGTCTCTGATTCTAAGTCCGGTGGCGCAATCTCGGTGACTCCGGTGGCAAATCAAAGCGTATAGGGAAGTATAGGCCATAGAAATACAAGCGTGTCTCCATCTATCCATCAGCCCTTGGAGGTCCACTGTTGGACATAGGCTTCCCCTAACTTGCACCACTCTGACCGGTCCTGAGCCTTCTGAATCCAGCGGATGCCCGCTGTCTTCTTCAGGTCGTCAGTCCACCTGGTCGGGGGGCGTCCTATCATCCTATGCTCCTTTTTCCGAGACGTGGGCGCCATTCGAGGACCTTTCTTACCCAACGGTTATCGGTCCTTCGCACTATGTGGCCCGCCCATTGCCACTTCAGCCGGCTAATTCTTCGAGCTATGTCGGTTACCCTTGTTCGTCTACGGATCTCCTCATTTCTGATGCGATCATGTAGAGAATTACCAAGCATAGCCTTCTCCATAGCCCGCTGCGCTTCTCTGAGGTTGTGGATTAGGCCAATAGTAAAGCACCACGTTTCGGATTCGTATGTGATCACCGGCAACACAAACTGCTCGAACACCTTAAACTTCAGGCACTGAGGAGTGTTTTGGACGACAATATATGACGGAGTTTCCCGAACGCAGCTCATCCGAGTTGGATTCTACAAGTGACTTCTTTCTCAAAGTTGGACTTACCCATCTGGATCACTTGTCCCAGGTAATTGTATTCGTCTAGAACTTCGAGAGCAACGCCGTCAACAACAACCGATACGGGTGTGACATGGACATTCGACATGATTTAAGACCCACCCGTTGTGAGGCGCTGTTCAAGTCCCCCGAGCATTTATTTATTTATTTATGTAAACTTTATTGACCACAATATAAAATATTATAGTACAAATGGCGAGCTTAATGCTAACTGCATTCTCTACCAGCTAACCATTAGGCCAAACCGAAATACACGAGGAGCGGTATGATAGATAGGTGGTAAGCTAAAAAGTAGATAATATATTTACAATTACTGTTCTTTTAAGAATAAGTAGTATACATGCATACACAAATACTAAAATTATATATATATATATATATATATACATAAACATATATATAATATATAAATATACAAATAATACATATAAAAAAATATTATAATAATATATAACTAAAGTAGCTTTAAAGACATAAGTGAATAACTATGATGATTCAATTTATAAGCGTTGTTTTAACAAGTAGGTGTGTACCCTTTTTTAAAAGTAAATTTACTAGCTGGCCTTCTGATTTCGTCTGGAAGCGCGTTCCAGAGGCGAATAGCCTGAATAGCAAAAGAATCAGAGACAAAACTGGATCGATGGATGGGGAAGGATAGGAGACAGGATTCTGTGGAGCGGAGTTGGCGATCGTGGGAAGAACATAAATATTGAAACAATGTTTTGAGATAATCTGGCACTAGAGGGTCGAAGAGGATAGAGGACAGTGAGCAGAGGGCTCTTAGGTGCCGACGTTCACGGATAGTTAGCCATTTGAGCTTAGAACGGTAGATGGAAATATGGTCGTATTTTCGAAGACAGAAAACAAAACGAATGGCACTGTTTATGAGTCGGTCCAGCTTGTCCAGTTGAGCCTCAGTAAGGTCCAAACAGCACACGTCACGATAATCGATGATAGGAAATATTAGCGCTTGTACCAATTGTACCTTTGTTGCAAGAGGAAGGAACTTCTTCAAGCGGTTTAGGAACGTAAGCAAGCATTGTTCCAAGTTCTTCCAGGGAACCCGCCAGGATGACTATATCATCGGCATACCGTAGGTGTGTGATGTATTCGCCATTGATGTTAATGCCATGTTGTTTCCACTCCATCAGCTTGATCACGTCTACCAACAAAGCGGTGAACAGTTTTGGGGATATGACATCCTTGTCTGACACTTCTCTGCAGTTGGATGGGGTTCGTTGCTGTGTCGTGTACTCTGACGGACACGATGGCGGATGAGTACAAACCGGTAGTCGATCCGCCACCGCTGGAGAGAATCTAGTACCACCCAGATCTCGATAGAATCAAAGGCCTTCTCATAGTCCACATAGGCTATACATAACGGCAAGTTATAGTCCTCGGTCTTTTGTATAATCTGCCGCAATGTGTGTATATGTTCTATGGTGCTGTAGCCTTTTCGGAATCTTGCTTGTTCGGGAGGCTGGAAGTCGTCAAGCCTGCGTGCAATGCGATTTGTGAGGACCCTCAAAAACAGCTTATAAACGTGGCTCAGAAGTGCAATGGGCCTGTCTAATTACCGCTAAAAAGAGTCCGTTCATCTAGACTCCTGTTCTTCAAAATGTACATAATATCTTTAAAGTATTGAATGATCCTGCCTTCATGATTTCTCATGGGCATAAATCAATTTCGGTGGATCAAATTCTAATTCCAGTGGTCCTAATTTCGGTGGCATTTGATAGTGTAATTTGATAATATCTCCGGAACAAATAATTTTTTTTTCAATCTCTACTATATGACTAATTATCACTACTATTTACATATTATTTATGCCAAATAAAGTGTATTAGAAACATCAAGTTCAAATTTAATCAATTTCGGTGGCTTGGATTTTAATTCCGGTGGTCCTTTAATAATTTCGGTGGCATTTGATAATTTCAAATGGAAATATCTCATGAACTAATCATTTTTTTTCGATCTCTAGTATATGATTAATTAGTACAACTCTTTATCTATTATTTAGGCCAAAAAAATTTATCAGAAACAGCAAATTTAAATTCGCCACTGTAATTAGGCAAAATTCGAGTTTGTTGAAATTCACCCATAAGCAGTATCGACTTGTAATTACTTATAATTACATATAATTATATCATTAGCTGGATGCGATATCTATGTAGCACCCCAGCGCCTTCCATGACTGGATGCAACATATTTATAACCCAAAAAGATTCTATTAATTAATATTGTTATTAGTTATTTTAAACAATAAAACACAGACCAAATTTGGCAGCTTAGTAAAAAATAATAAACACGGCTTAGTCAAAGTCATTTGTAGCAGAGGCTTTTTTCATCAACGGGTGCTTTAGGAGCGATATAAAAATTAAAAGAGCGTTTGATTCAACTCGTGTCCAACGCTGCGTGACATTGGCTTCTATGCTAAAACGGAAATACAGCCTTTAAAAAAGGAGTGCTCGCACCGGAAGCGGCGGGCAGGAAGACGACGACAGCGCCGCGTCGCCAGCCGAACGAATTAAAAATTAAACGAGTATCCGTTTCCGGAAACCATGATATTTTCTTTGCTTGTTTTTGTAAAGATAAATAAAAATATCTTTACATTCATTTTGATAATACAACTGAACATGACTTGTAGCTTGTAACTTGGTATCGATATAGAAGTTAAGATGACATTCATCTATTGTTTGATAAAAATCCTTCAAGCGTACTCGACTATATTGGATAGCAAAGCAAAGCAACAACCCATAATTGTCCCACTGCTGGGCTCGGGGTCTCCTCTCATAATGTGAGGGGTACAGACCATAGTCTAGCACGCTGGCCAAGCGCGGATTAATAGACTTCACACACCTTTGAGAACATTATGGAGAACTCTCCGGTGTGCAGGTTTCCTCACGATGTTTTCCTTCACCGAAGCAAGTGATAATTAACTTGTAATACGCACATAACATATGGAAATTAGAGATGCGTGCCAGGATTAAAACTCGAGCCCCTGCGTTCGGGAGACTAACGTTCTAACCGCTAGGCTCCCTATCATGATAGCCTATAAGGCTATCACTGCTCATATACTGTATAGACTGGTAGCTAATGCCACTTGGCATGAAGTCCATCCGTTCTTGTTCTACTTAATACAATACTAATAAAAACCACCGGTCCATGCGTTCCAGAGAAAAATGCCTTGACAGACAGACAGATAGGCAGGCAGACAGACAGACAAACAAATGGATAATGAAGTGATTTTATGAGAGTTCCGTTTATATCTTTTGAGGAACGGATCCCTAAACAATGAAAGCAATAACAAATATGAAAAAAATTGTTAGTTGCAAGCCAGTTTTTTCTATCTTTTCCTTCTTTCTTAGCTGGCAAGGTACCGGTGCATGCCTAAGGTGTTACCGATGTATATGGCTGACGATGACCATCAGGTTACTTGGCAATAAAATTATTTAAAACCCGTCGGCGGATTATAAGCTCACAGTTTTTATATAAAGTTAGATATTTATAGTTTCATATTAGCTTATTGGTGATGATGATGGCTGACATAATGATGACGTAGTATTTTTTGAGCATTCTTAGAATCCTGCCGTAAGGTCGTTGATAATTTAATTAGGGTTTCGTACTAAAGGATCACAGACGTTTAAGTATCATTTCGTTGCTTGTCTGTGTCGATAGACATGTCAACCCTCTTTTTTTCTCAAGAATGCGTTAAGATATCAAGTTGAAATTAATATCCAATACTCAAGTCTGAAATTCCTTTGAGTGGTGAAAAATCAAACTTCTAAGTCAACGCAATTATTACATACGGTCGTTTAGTATTTTCCTAGTTATTTTGGCACTGGCAAGTTAATCAAAACCTATGCTACAGGTACTTTCCCATTAACCAGGAATCTTATAGCAGAATCAAAAGAAAAATCTGAACACCGTTTTGTACTTATTTACCTACATTATTAATAAAATAAGATTTTACTTATTTGCAGCCGGTAAATTAATCGTGGTCTATGTTGTTGCACGGGGACGTTTGTTTTCCAACGGCAAAGTTAAGCTTGATACTCAGTTCAGTTTATTTTTTCGCTCGTTTACGGAAGTCTCATCGATCAGACTTTCCACCTAACGTTAAGTGGTAAATACGGCCCATGGAAAATGTCAATATCAAAAGGCATCACCGTAGGCACCGGTCCATTACCGGTTAAGAATGTATCTGTGTGATTCATCCGCTCGTTAAATTATCGATTTACATTAAAACTATTTTTGTAAACTGATGCATTGAATTGTAAAAAATCATTAATACATAGTATAGCTTTGTCACTATTACTCAGATATAAGAAGATGTATGTAAACACCGGGCGTACATTTCTATATACGGGTCGCGTTCTTACAACTTTATTTATGTAATATGAGATCCGAAGAAGTGTCTCCCTCTAGTCCTTTTTAGAGGATCTTGGTGGGCGTGCCGAGTAGAGGGCGGGGCGTGAGACGGACACTCCTTGGCTTTCTCTTTTTTACTTCACTGCGTATTTAGCTATGCGACGTCCAATTAAACAAGACCCACGTATCTTAGTAAAGTTGTTCCGCTCTACGCTATTACCGTAAATGAGGCGACGCGGCAGAGCTCAAGCTTACTGGACATGTTTATGTAAGAGGAGAAACAAAGCACCGAACAACTTTAGCCGTTATCGCGTTTATAAAGTTCTCGAGACGATTCAGTTTTATGGGGTGTTTTGCTCGAGATAAATTTTATTTCTTTTGTCTAGTTGCTTTTGTTTGAAAGCTATCAAATTATATTGCTGGTTTATTAGTAAAATTATTATTTTTTAAGGATTGGGTAATTTTAGGTTCTTTTAGCGCTTGTAAATTAAGTTAATGTATTTTCTACTAATTTAAGAACGTGATAAAATGAAATATTACAAACTCAACATCATCATCTCTGCTTAGCTTTCGTTTTGGAGCTAGCTAGCTTAAAGCCCTGCAATGTTTACCACGCTGAACAACGCGGTCCGCAAGATTTTGAACTATTAAGCCATTTTAAAAAGTACCTACCCAATAAGTAGGAACTTAAAAGACAACAAAACAACACAACATTAAAACAGTTTGGAGATGCGGTGAAATAATCATTATTAATTTATTTAAAATTCATTTTCATCAAAATAATGTAAACAAGATAATTTAAAAAAATGATTTTATTTTATTTAACACAATATCTTTCCTTCTTTCTTGACTTGCAACGCATCGGTGATGCCAATGGTGATGTCCATGGGTAATGATGAACAATTATCACCAAATTATGTGCCTGTATGACGGCTAAACAACAATAATCTTTAATTAAAATTTAAAAAACCCTAGTTTTATTTACACTAAATATACATATATAGCTACGAACACTTTCGATTAAGTCACCTTTCTTACGAAAAAAACTAGATCGAAATCAGTTCATCCACAGATATACAGACATTCAAACTTATAACGCCCCTCTTTTTTCATCAGGGGTTCTAAATATGAAATATCTATTTGCAGTACAGTAAGAAATTAACAGACAACTCAACACAACTCTGCTTAAATATTTCTAAGATAAAAGGCAACAAGATTGATAGTATAACGTCAATTCAGCTGGGCTTATCACGAGATAGCGAGGCTATTGAGAATGAGCGAGGAAAGAACTGGTAAGAAATCCCTAACGAGTGATTGATGACCATTCCGAGTTGGTTTCTAAGGAGAGAATTATTTGATATTCGTTCATTAAGTATAGCTGATTATATTTAGCAGCACGTACGAAAAGTGCAAAAGATGCAATAGAAAGTGACATAATGATGAATCTATGTGGAGCTTACGATATCTAGACAACGAAATTGATGGAAAAACCAAAAAATAAGCTCAGTCATACATAAATAAAATCAATAAAGCTCACACAGTCATAAACATCAAATTAAAACAGTATTATTTTTCAGTTAGTATTACGAAAAGTTACAATAAAACGAAGAGTTACGAGAATGAATAACTACATAGTACCAAGACGACCGAACTTTGTTCGGTTTAGTGTTGCTTAACAACGCCATCTACTGAAATAGCTTTAGTGTTGTTACTCGCCAATAGATGTCAGGAAGAGTCTATTGTAGCAGTTTGTAATTGCCTGAAAACACGGATAAAATGACATTTTCTAAAAATGAGTCCCAGCTAGATTGATTTATCGCCCTCAAAACCCCCTTATTATTATAAATTTCATGAAAATCGTTGGAGCCGTTTCCGTAACTCCGAGAAAATCCGTGAATCCGAGAATCAAAAAATTTAAATGTAAGTTGCAATGAAATATACGAATAAATACACTAGTAAGTACCTACTATCCTTTATTATGATATATGATTAATTTGGAAACCTTAATCAACTTTCGAGTGTCCATTAGCGGAAAATGGCACACGGAAACCGCGTTATCTGTAATATTACCTCTTGGCCGCAGCCGTAACATGAGCCACTGATGTAGATAACTTTGGGATAATATTACACACGAATAGGCGTTTCAATCACTTTCAAGTACATTAATGAATGTTATTTTTAACTGTCATAACAATGACATCACGCACCCGCGAAGAAAAACTTACAAGTCTTGAGTTCTGTCAATCATTGAATGATTACGTGCGTACGTGCTCTTGAGCATTGTCTCGACAAAAATATATTTTGAATATTTTACGAAAAATATATACATACTACTTCACTACTTCAGGCCAAACGAGCGTATTTTTGAGATGTGAGTCGTGTGAAATGAGTCGGATCTTATCATACTAAGGTCCAAACTCATTTTGCATCGCCGTGTGGTACAAACAGGACTTTAGTATGATAAAAACCCTCACTTGAAAAGTTGTTTGGGCAGTTTTCTAAACAATAAAAAAAAACTAAGAGGTTGTAGTTTATTAAAGTTATGCATTAACACTAACGTAATAAAACAAACTCAAACCAACTTGCTAAGACAAAAAATACAAATTTAATTAATTCACAAGCAATACTTAGTTGCCTTGCTATAAAGTTTTCAAATAAAACACTCCTTTATACGTGTTTCTGATTACGCCATATAAAATATACGTCTAACTCACGCTTAAACAAATTCAATTTAACCCTTACACTCCATTACAACGAATTATCGATGTCACTTACTTCACATCGTGTGAATTCAACCCTACATGAGCTATTTATATAACGATGTGTGCGTGTCGCTAAACATTAAGTTCCACGCGTGTAATTGTGTGCGTTATCAGAAAGATTCCACTTCATTTCCCACAACCCGCATGTGATGTTTCATATTATATAGCAAATATAAGTAGATGTAAGCTATAGTATAGTATAATTAGTAGAGAACAAGTTATTTAATGGGAGAAAACTCTACAGTTAGTATCATTACAACTTTGTTTGAATTTTTAATCCTAAACCAAGGCTAGGGTAATTTTCATGATTTATCTGAGTTTCACATCTGGTTATACTGATACTCGTAGCATCATCAGTCTGTTGTTTTCGGCTATGCCTAGCCCTCTGTCGGCGGCTAGGACCATAAAAAGTGTGTAGAAATATCTGTGTACTTTTCTCAGTATTCATTTAAGATGAAATCTCTATCTATAACTATCGTGAGTATATATTTCTACTAAGATTACTTGTCAAATCAATTTTGACTATCACCGGTGCAACTACCCTAACGTTACGTATCAATTATGGAAGCATAAAATACATACAAACTTTAATGCCATCGCTGGCGTCGTTTAGGAAATGACAGTCAGCTTTTTATCTAAATGGCGGTGCGGCAACGTAAAAATGGCGTAAAACTCCCGTTTGATACAATAAATAATGAAATAAAATGTGTCATTGCTCATGTAGTTACGGTACCTAATACTGAACAATAAAAGGCACCCTTACCTAAAGTAGTAAGATAAAAATGTTTTTTATCAGTTTAATTGTCTAAACATTTGATTATTACACAATCAAAATCAACTGTATAATTAGTCCTTTAAATTAAGGTAAATAAAATTATAATAGGTTTTCGGCACAAACAAGATTAGCGAGATTAGCAACCTGATGAACATCAATAACACCAAAGGTATCACCGATGCGTTGCCAGCCAAAATTCAAGCAGACAACCCGCATTAATCAAGTTTTTTTTTGTGATTGAAACATTAAAAATTCACGGTTGATTTTAGAAAGGAGAGCTTGCATGAATACCGTCGGGATCGAACCAGCGATCTCCAACAGTAAGAACCATTTGCCATAGCCTTTTCCATTTTTTGGCAAGATGTACCATGAGCACAGGAGTTCTTTACACTATCAAAATATTATTTTTGTCCCATTTTTTACATAGAGTAACGAGCAGATTAATCATCTGATGGTTAGTATCCTCTGCTGACCATCAATATCCAATACCAAAAATCCTCTTCTGTATCACCAGAAGAAAACATCGAATTTTGAACTGGAATCATCTCATTTTTGAATAACGCACGTTACCAACGCTAACAAAGAAACGTAAGCCAATACGCATAATTGAAATAGCCATACAAAAGCAGACTTTAATAAACAAAAAATAATTGTCGTAAATGGAGGTTTTAACAAACGGCCAACACAAAAGCGCGGTATTTCGCAACCTTTTCTACGGCGTGTAATGAAGCCGTATCTTTAATAGCCAAGATAAGGGCGCTAAATGTTTGTGCACACGCCAAATAATAAGCGACTCGATCATTTACCGCGAGGGGTGGTTTCGACGGGAAAAAAGAATATTCGCCGGCTTTTGATGGTAACCGCTTATCGATAAATGAGATAAGTGAGAATTGAATAGATCTTCGTACCACGCCGGTCATTTTATACCCCAAGGGTTGTGTTAAACAATGAACAACATAACTCAGTATGGTGTGTTTATGTTATCTCAATTATATGTCTGTATTTAGTGTGAGTATGATGTTATGTCACCGCTGCCACGTCAGGTTATGAAGGAAGTGAGACTTTATTTTACTTTAGAATTGTTCAGCGAAAAAGTAAACAAATTGGCTGTAAAAGGCGTACAGACGCAGGAGTGATCCTACATGCGCAGCCGCATATGTCACCCGCACTGGGCTTTCATTTTATTTCATACAAATGCGGTGCGTTTCGATGCGTACGGTGCTGAAATATGTGCGTTCAGCATGTGGATTCCGTTTTTCGTTTTTTTCATATGGAACCCTAAAAAGTAGATCAAAATCGGTTCATCCGTTAGAAGCCACGACGCCACAGACAGACTTAATGATCCACAGATACACTGATACACAGATGTAACACAGATACGTCAAACTTATACCTTACACTTTCACTTTTTACGTCGGGGGTTAAAAAGTGCACTACATGCAGGGCAAATTGCGTTGGGGAAAATGTGTGAAAACTACAATATACACTGACATTCACTATTGAAGTGAATACAAGGACTTAAAGAACACAAGGATCAGAATATAAAAGTTGAAAGTCACAATTACATACAATTAACTTATAAAAATTCTATAATATAATAAAACAAAAGTCTACTGATTTTCACTACGTGGGTGCAGCACGCAGTAACTTCCGTCTGAGAAGGAGACAGATGGGTTATGTTCAGTTATCGTCTATCGTTCGACAAACTTCTCGCTTTATGGTTATTCGCCCATAAAAGCAACTTTAAGCAAAAACAACTTTACAACCAACTTTATTGCTGTCTTTTTATGCTTTGCGCGGTTATTTTACTGGCAATGTAGGCTCATCGCGATCATCGTGAGGCATTAATCGATTTATCGCTACGACTCTATCAAATAACGTATTGATGTGTAGTCGTAACAAGCATTATGGCTGTGTTAGCTTCATATTAGTAAATATGTAAGTCAGTGTACGCTAAAAGTGTATTCAATATACCAAATTTTTATTATAATTTAGAAAAATGTGAAAAAGCAAACTGAACAAAAGGATTTAGATAAAACGCGACTTAGGCTAAACGCGAATTAGACTAACCGGGAAAAGGGACCATAGAACGAAACGTAAATTGGATGAATACCGTCTAAACACTGCGTTCACAGTAAATATATACTGTGGTCCTTGGTAAAAATTTGTAAATAAAAATAGTCAAACTTTCATAACACTGATATGCAGCGATACGTAATAGGTAATTGGGATGATTTCATTCTAGAAGTGGTTTATCCAACACCCTCACTTATCGTCAAGGGTATCATCAAAACCTAATCCTATATCAAATGAATGACGTTCAGAATAAACTCAATATAATAATATGTAGTTTATCACTATACATACAGGAGTACGTGAGAGATACGGCCCAAAAGTTCATCCAACTTAGACATTAGATATGTTTTTATATCAAGATATTATAAATATAAGGACTGTCAAAAATTGTCTATAATAAGTTATAATAATTCTAGGTATAATTTAATAAAAAAATTATATCAATAAAAAAATTATCAAATCTGTTTTGTATTTCATTAAGGCAAAACAAAAAAATATAAAAGCGGCATTTGTAAATACAGTAGAGCCTCGAATAACCGGACTAATTGTTGTCATTAGGTATTCGGGTAGGTAATCGAAAATCCGGATAGTCCAACGTACGAAGAAAAGCGGTTTTTGCACACGACAGATTATAGCATAATGTTAGTTAATTATTGAAAACAATAAAAATAAATTGAACTTTTCATCAAAAATCAATGTTTATTCAAAAAATATTAAAAAACAAGATTAAATATTTTTAAAACACTGCAACTTTAAAGGGTTAAAGTATTTGGTAATTTTCATTTGATGTGACTTATTTGATCAAGATTTATAGTCCGGATAATCGCGAATCCGTATAGCTGAGGGCCGGATAATCAAGGTTCCATTATTGACAAGGTAAAGTAGGTTTCATTTGAATATATTTAAAATAATTGGATTCCGAGATTTAGCCCTCTTTAATACTTATGGGGGAGGGGCTCTACTAGAAATAGATTACCAAAAAGCTATAAAATAAAAACAAATACTTTTTGTAGCTGTGAATTTGCGCAATGACTAACGGGATTCCAATGTCACCAGATTACTACTTATAAAACTACAAAAACAATTAAGATAAAATATTTTTTTATAACTGTTTGTGTAAATTTTATTTTAAGACTATCTCGCCAGTGTGTGTTACAGGAGAATCGGCAGATGAATATTGTTTCAAAGGGAATTAGGCACGCGCGGGGATGGGATCACTTATAATTGTTATTTTATTCATAGAAACAACAGTCCTGCGGGACGGTAGGTGGGCAAATATTTTGACTTGTCGAGCACCTTTTAGCACAGTGGAGCTGTGAATTACGCTCTAGTGTGTGTGGAACTTAATTGGAGCAAACCAGGAGCGTTAAGGGTGATTTTCCACCAGAGATGTGCTACGCAGTTATGCTGCGAAGATGTGAAAACCAATAAGTATGAATGGTTCAATAAATTGATTGATTTCCACCAATGAATATGACTGGTGGATATCAAACGCATCCATAGCAACGTAACATAGCACATCTCTGGTGGAAAAGCAGCCTAAGAGTATTTACGTGCTAGGTACAGTTTCGGCGTTAGGGGGGGCACGGTGGGGCGAAGGTCTATG
The DNA here is from genome assembly GCA_963932265.1 of Thymelicus lineola. Lineage (NCBI taxonomy): Eukaryota > Metazoa > Arthropoda > Insecta > Lepidoptera > Hesperiidae > Thymelicus > Thymelicus lineola. The sequence continues at coordinate 11,797,293 of OZ010687.1, read as the reverse complement.
ACGCCAAATATGGAGGGGCGCCACACTGAAGTGGAGGAGCAAAAAAAGAAAAGGAAAAATATTATAAAAATATAAAATTCTTAATAAATGTTAACATTGGTTCAGCAAAATAATTTTGGAGCAAAAAAGCTTTGATTTAATTTTCTTATGTGAGTGCCACAATATTTTTGCCCGGGGTGTCAGTGGCTCTAACGCTGGTACTGGCTATGTACCCGAATGTGGAATGATTATTCTGATAATTTTTACCTAATAATTTTTATTTGTAATCAAGGAAGATAATACGATCTTTAAGAATTACAAATTTTTTGTTTCAAAAATCACAAATTGAAAATTAATACAAACATTTGAGGTGTAGAGATCTAGTCTTAAAATGAACACCCATACATTTTCGTCGTAGCTTAAGTTCACCGAGTACCTAAGTTTTAAACTTAAACTGCAGGCTAATTTACTGACACAGTTAAACAGCATTATGCAAATCGGGGTAAGTACAAGTATTACCAGATTACACAACTGTTTTATGTCACCTGTAAAAAGGAGATAACCTAAGCTGTACGCAGTCAGACTTGATCCGCGCAATCATCCCGCAAATCCCTAATCATTAAGTATCGCTAAGAAAGCGATTCTCGCACCATTACCATGTTAATAACTAGGGGGAAATGGCGATTAATCAACTTGACGTTTAGTTAAACCTCGGTGTAACTAACCTCTGCGGTGACTGAGACAATTCTATGCATAGATTTTCGATCCGAAATCACCACCATAAAATGAATACGGTTCAATTACGCTTTGAAATTTCATGAATTCATTATTTAATTCATGAATTATTGAAAGAGTTTTGAGAAATATTTTATTTAACGTAATTAAATTTACAAAATACATTTTCCGATAGGAAGTTATGAGTAGGACTGGTACACAAAAAAAAAACAAAGTAACGCAATTGCGAGGGACGCCGACATTTTTATCCCCTTATTTAAATTATAAAACCTTGGATACAACAAATTCAACATAACATAATGTGCATAATCTGAGCGAAAGTTGCCGCGATGGTCAAAAGCTGATATTTCTCTTTTTAATCCCTGTCAGATTATTTAAATTCCCACCTGCGAGGCTCTGTTATACCTTTTCCGGAGGGTTTTTATTTAACAAAATAAAATATAAAAATATTCTCGTATTTGTTTTGGACGGCCGGAATCCTTTAATTTTCGGCGCCACTGCGTGACAGCTCGCCTGCTGGTCGCCCACTGGTCGCGTGCACTTTTGCTCGCTTTAAAGGTTTTTTTTTTCATTTCGTTAATTCTTTAACATATTTTGTATCATTCCTCATTCATTCCTAATACCGCTATGGGATAAACCATTCTTCTTAAGTAGGATGTACCGTTTTGTTCAAACATTCATTTTTGTTCATTTATTTCAATAATTTATCAATTGTTAATAATTTATTGTCTATTTTTGTTGGTGTAATTTTGTATTTATAAATAAAACAACCATTATTTCTAAAATTGTTCATCATTAAAACTGATTAAAAAAGCTGAAAAAATATTTTTGGAGCGGCGTTTAAAAGCAAAGCAAAAGCAAAGCAACAACCCATAATTGTCCCACTGCTGGGCTCGGGGTCTCCTCTCACAATGTGAGGGGTACAGGCCATAGTCTACCACGCTGGCCAAGTGCGGATTGGTAGACTTCACACACCTTTGAGAACATTATGGGGAACTCTCAGGTGTGCAGGTTTCCTCACGATGTTTTCCTTCACCGAAGCAAGTGATAATTAACTTGTAATACGCACATAATATTTGAAAATTAGAGGTGCGTGCCAGGATTTGAACCCGGGCCCCCGCGTTCGGGAGACCAACGTTATAACCACTAGGCTATCACTTGCGTGAGCGGCGTTTAGTGTCACTTTATTATGTCCAGCGCAAATCAAGTTGTACATAGTTTTACAAATAAAAAAAAATGTGTGCAATTCACACGTGGTAGAAGTGAAACTTTCCAAAATTTTGGTTTCAAGATAATGAGATGAAAAAGCAATAAATCGAATCTTCTACCTTGTTCCTCGCGCCATCTATGAATACAACTTAGCACTTTTTAAAAGATAACCACGAACATAAGAAAAAGAAAACAGTGGTAACTAACGCCATCTCTTAACATAATATGAAGAGTAAAATGAGCAGCTAGCGCCATCTATCTAGCAATAAAACGAATCTTTTATCTTATTCCTCGCGCCCTCTATGAATACAACTTAGCATTTTCACTGTCTGTATAATCGGTCGGTCGATCGACAGATATTAAACAACGAAAATGAAATTCTTATTTTTTGTTGATAAATTCTTTGAAAATATTTAAAAGAGCATTTGAAAGTATTTAAAAACAGTATAAAAATAAAACTAAAAAAAAGAAATACTGAGAGACGCGAACCTGCGCATCAGGTATTGTGTATCTACGTCCTGACCATTGAGCTACAGAGAAGTTAGATTCAACGACGAAATTAGCAGTTATATTATATGCATGCTTGCCGAGTATATTTCTGTCTCATTCTTTCCTACACATTTTTGTATTTGTGTCTCTTACCTGTCGTTTTTTCCGTTGCATCCGGTTTGAAATCACAACGATTCTAAAGAAGTTTCACTTCAAAAAAGTTATTTAAGCGTCGAATAGAAGAGTATATCAAAGCATTAGCACTAGCAGACTAGCCAATATGATAGTATTTTAAGGATAAGTAAAGTAGGAAAACCCGGGTCTGGAATGTAGCAAATACTGACTGTAACTCGCGACAGCGCCCGTTGTTTTATTTGTTTTTCTCCACTCAGAATTCTTTCCCTCACTCGGTCTGCTAAATGTAACTTTTTCGCGCACACTCGGAGCGCGCAGTGTACCGCGAGATCGTTTCGTAATAACAACTTTTTGAATTAACGTCGCAACGGAGTTTTTCCATTTGACTCTGAATTGAAAATATAAAACATCTGCATCGAGCACAAAGTTACGTGAGCCGGACAACGTCCCGTTTAAGCTTTGGACATTTATAAAATTTGTTTTTTACGAAAGGAAATCGGACTCTAAAGCTCTTTACACGAGGACAATTTAACAATATAGGTAGATAACAATGAGTTTGAATAAATTTCTTCATAATTTACTTCGAATATAAATATTTATATAATTTGTCGGATTGGATAAAGTGAAAAAATAAAGACATCTTATGTACAGAAACCTGACAAGTGCGTGTCAGGTCACGCGCAATGTAGGGTTCCGAAATAGTAAGTTTGTCGACTATTATTCATTAACTACATTAACATTAATGCTAACATAGCCGTGATAATTTTCATTGTAAATTGATCATAAAACCTATTTTTGAGAATTTTTTACTTGTCCAACTCCAACCGTTTAGCCGGCAGGGGAGGGAACACTTGACTCGAACCAAAATTAGCACTTCAGAGCCAAATATTTCAAGTAAATTTTTAAAAGTTCTTTTCTACGACACCTTACACTATAGGGTACGCAACGAATAAAAAAATCATCCTCACGCTAACCGTAGGTTATCCTGAAAAAAAAGTTTTTCTACACTATTTTTTTCTACACTTATGGAGTTTTAATAAATATGTATATACATGCCAAATTACAGCTTTCTAGGACTAAGAGTCTCGGCACTTTGCTTCGCACAGACGGACAGACAGATGGACAAACTGGCGGACGGACGGACGGTCGGACATGACGAAACTATACCTAAGAGTTTAGAGTTTACTTGGGAACGCTAAAAACCACAAAAATCCATTATGAAGCTTATCAAGCATTAAAGTAACATGTTTCATATGTTATCAATAAAATTACTGACTAAAACCGCGAGAAAGAAATATTTGAGGGCCTCTGAATTAGTCAGATACCTTTCTGACATAACCCTAAAGCCTGTAAATTGAAACACGATTCGGTTGCGAACGACACCTCCAATTGAACGAGCGGTTCACATGCGAGACCACAACAAGGCAACCGATAAATCACCCGCCAACTTCAAATAGAAATGTCATATTATTTCCACAAAAGATTTAACTCGAAAATAAATTATATTTTCCCCCTTCCATGCCATTGTTCAACGACGTGTGGAAGCCGCACCATTCTCTGCGATATTTAAAAAACCATTAAATGCACGCTTTGTATAGATTTACTTTGGATACTGTATCTATTAGTACGCTTGCTATATTAACGGTGTATGATTTCATTGTAATTAAATTTTCTAAATGATAATCAAAATTTTAAATATTGTTCTATGACATAGTTCTGTGGGGATATCTACGTCGTTCTCAATTCGCTAGATTTCGTTATTTTCTAACTCATAAAAAATTATTCCTAATGCCAACAAAATAGTCTTTTTAGTCTGGTAGGGTCCATACATCTTATGACTCCAAACCAACCTTGTGCCGTATTGGGGCGGTTTAGAATACTAACTCCAATCTCACGCCAGATAGGTGTCGTAAGAGGCGACTAAATCCGGCCCGCTGATGGTAGGGCCTCTCGAGGGATTATATTGGTAATATTGATTTTAATTGTTAATTAATACAATTATTACTATTATTATTTCTCCATATGGTTCACCTGGTTAGCTACCACCCTTGAGCATGAGTCGACCGCCAAACGATTCGTCATGTTCCGACTGGGGGTTTGAGAGCCCTTTGAGAGAAGTTCTTTCTTTCTTTTTCTTCTCTCTTTCTTGACCGGCAACGCATCAGTGACGGCTTTGGTGTTGCTGATGTCCATGGGCGACGATAGCCATTTAGGTACTATCAGGTGAATCGTCAGCTCGTTTGCCGGCTATTTCTATAAAAAGAAAACTCTCCTGCTGCACTCTGCACGCTGCTGCTCTCAGAATGCAGGGTGCAGGGTGGTGAAGAACGGACGAGACTACGATGAACAGTACTTTATAAGTTACTCTATGGTACTTTCTGTTGAAGGTCACCGGGTTTCATAACACTCAGTTTAATCTCAACGCCACCTACTGTCGTTTAGAATTTTACATAATAGTATAGGTACCTATGTATGTTTGAAATAAACGATTGATTCAAATACAACAAAAACGATCACGTATTTCCTCGAAGATATTTTTCGGCTCATGTGTTTAGAACAAAACTGGGAATCGCTATAAATCCGCGGTATTCTGATTTACCGCCAACTAAATGTTTGATTTGTGCTCGTAAATCGAGATGAGCGTTTGTCAGCGGCACAGCTGAACCGCTCCGTTTGCTTTATTTATGAAAGCAAAACGAGAGATTGTCGTACCTGAATATAAAGTTATACCTACTTTTTTTATTCTTAAAAATCTTATTTCGTATGAATGACGTAACTATAGTAGTAACTTACCAATTCCTTAGGCGAAGTGGATGAGGAAGATAAATATACGTACAAAACAACATAGGAAATTGGACAGTATTATCACTATTTTAGTTAAATATATCTGATTTTAGTACCTTATAAAAATACTTTATTTGTCACTATTTGATTGTAATTGTTATAATTTGTCTTTTGAATATAGCCAGATTGCAAACGTTTTTAGTATTTACCCGAATACAAAATATCAACGTTGTTTATTTGTCGTACACAACTCTATGTAACAATACTCGCTTGCTTCTTTATAAAAATCGCTGACAATATCTCTCTAAATATAAAACACGGTGTATAACGGCTCTTGTTGCCGCCAAGTTTTACAAGCAATTTAACATTTAATTTCAAACCGTACGAAATGCATGGAGAATTTTCCTGCGCGGAAAACAAGTAAGCTCCGTTGCATCGCAGTGAATTAGTGCAATAATACAAAAGTACCGAGTTTAATTAGCGGCGTGATTCAGCCAAGTTGCTCAGCTGTGCGCCAAGCTTTCAATGTCGTACTAAATAAAATTAATAAAACCTATGCGCCTGAAGGAACTCGTTACGAACATTGGATGATTATATGGCACGTGTATTTACCTATGTGGAGAACTTGCGCTATATGATATTGAACTTACTTATATGCTGAAATTCATTTAATAGAAGAATAAAAAGTAAAAAAAAAACTTAAAATTTTCTTTGTCGATATGACATCGAGACATAGACAGCTAAAACACAAGCTATCACGATAGTCCGTTTTTAGAGCTCCGAAAAAAAACGAAAAATAAAGCCAATTTTACAGCCAATTTTATCCGATACTACTGGACCAAATGAGTCGTTCAGTACTCATATATTAAGACAAGTCTTATTTAGTTAACAATCTTGACACTACTTTTTAGTGAAATATTTGATTTACTTAAATTAATTTAAAAAAATCAACATAATCAGAAATTAGACTGGGCATTAAATTATTATTTGCCCTTAAATTATTTTTATTTGGTGTCTCCCTTATTTCTAAACTGTAACTGTTACGATAAAAGGCACTGTAGGGTTTTCCTAAATAAGACTTGTCTAAATAAATGGTTCTGTGTGATGTATCTGTAGCCCTAAAGGTATGATACAGACAAAATACGGACAACGCGAACAAACTCGGTAAATAGCTGGGCACGTCGATATTGTTAATACGAGTACAATGATTTAATTCGCAAACACGCGATAAATTCGGCGCTCATCGCTTTTGAATTCAAACGAGTTTAGCATTACCGGGCTTAAAACAATTGATCCATTGGAATGTGATATTAGTTTCCATCGCATTTTTAGCCAATAACTGTAATGAAAATATTAGTATGTGAGCTTTGATTATTATAACTAGTTAGATATTGATATAATAATTATTTGAAATTAAATTTAAGCGGGTTTGTACAAGAAATATTATTCATAATTCTGTTGTGATCGCAGCGAATGTCTCAGGTCTCTGGAGTCTGAACGCGAATTACGGCAAGCGCGGCGAGCGCGGGGCGTGAGGTACGTATAACCATAGATGTGGTTCTTAATCTATGGTATAGACACGTTGTCAGTTGCGCGTAGTGTATGGCGCTGCTGCGCATTAAATGGTACCTGTACTTGAACTACTTGCCCTATGTGAGTTCCTGTGTCCTCTTGTGTGTTTATTTTAAATGTCATTTAATTATTATTTATTTATTTATTTAAAAACCTACACGTATTTCAGTTTTGGGGACTGATTTTGCGCAATTACCTACTCTTTGGCCGAGCTTCCTTCATGGGAGAAAAGGATAGGACCAGGCTGAAATATCAGCGCTGTGTTTTCACGGCTGATGTTGTGAAACACGGCATACGCTGAGTCTGGGCCTGTTCGGGGGTCACGCTGCAGCACAGGCACCCACATATTTTTTTGTTTTTTGTTAATGTTAGATATAATATATATGAAAATGAAAAAATGAAAATGAAAATGATTTATTGGAAAAAATGAGTTATACTATTACATTGTTCCGTTGTTGGGACATCCTTTTAAGTAAGAAGTTTACCTGTGCCAGGATGTCCCGCTCTTCCGTAGAAAATTTATACATAACTCAGATTAATAAGTATACTTCAACTTTAATTATTATGAAAAATGTGTGTCTGTGCGAGTGTGTGTGTGTGTGTGTGTGTGTGTGTGTGTGTGTGTGTGTGTGTGTTTGTGTGTGTGTGTGTGTGTGGTGTGTATGTGTGTGTGAGAGTGTGTGTATGTGGTGTGTGTGTGTATGTGTGTATGTAGTGTGTGTGTGTGTTGTTTAGGTGATTACTTGAAAAAAAGCCTCTATCTCTTCATAATTTAATTTTGTGAGCCAGTCAGTTAAGGACTTTTTTAATTCGTATGTATTTAGTGGATGTATTTTTAGTAAACTATTTACCTTCTTGTATATATAAGCAGATTGCTTAGCATAATGATGGCGAGCAAATTGAGTTTTTACAATATCTGTTTCTATTCTAATGTTTTCTCTTCTATTTGTCTTTGTGTTTATGTCTATAATTACTGTTTTATGCCTATTTAATATTAGTTGTAGTATATATAATTCGTGTATAAGTAGGTATCTTCCTTTTAGTTGAGTTTTTTGTTAAATTCTTTTATATGTGCTGCATTTCGTACCCTCGAATACATATATTTCATTTCATTTTCATTTCATTTCATAATAAAATATAAGGCTACAAATAAGCATTTTTATAATAATAAATTATGAAAAGCGTTAAAACGTGATACCTAAAAGCTTTTTAAATACGTTTGGTAATGCCCATCTTTTCAATATCGCCTGGACTCAAAGAAAGATAGAGAATTAGGTACTCTCAAGAAAGAGTGATTCCAAATTTATTCCTTAACGAAGTAGAGACATCACTAAACTAATATTATATTGATAGCTTTGATTTGAAGCTGGGGCCCCTCGGCCGCCGCTTTTTGTTCGTTATTTATGGCGCTACAGATATCGATAGAGCCCGCGGCGTATCATGAAATATTAAACGCATTACAAGTGGCATATAGGCCGGAAGATGAGGTAAGAAAAACGTTCACTGTTTCAATACTGCGTGAAAGAAAGAAGTGGATGTGCTATTATCATAGATTTCAAATTCAATTCAGTTCATAATTTTAAACCTATCTCATCGATCGTGGAGTGAACACATCATTTTGTACACTGATTTTCGGCCCAGTTCCTTGGATCGCGGTCACGGCTTTAATTCAGTTATTTATTTACTAGATTAATTCACAATAAGTAACTATGTTTCCGTCGCGGATGGCAGGATCGTCTACAATATTAACACTATGTCACAATAAATGCCTGGTCCAGAAATCGATCCCGGGATTCCTTAATTAAATTCATCTCCAATAAGGTACATAGCACGAACATAAAGAGAAAAAGATGATTTTATTAAAAATGTATTAACATACGTTACGCACTTTTCTCAGTTGAATTTTTAATTCATTTGCGTTACTCAGTTCGATAGGTATAACTTAAATTTTTAGTTTGGTATGTTTTAGATGCATATATCTGTACGAGTACATATTAGGATACAATGAAGAAATGATATTCCTGTGCTATTAAATAAATCATTAATCTGTTATATTAACACACTGATTCAGCCATAAAAATCCTTTAGCACATAAATTTTCACTTTAACAATTATTTCGTTAGCTCAAAGCACAGCCATAAATTCGTACGGCGAAGAGCAACGGTAAAGTTCTCAAAACCCGCAGTAGTATCTCTTTTACGAATCACACAAAAGTTTATTCGTTCACTTTATCGCAAACACTGTGAGCACGTTAGCGAAAATGATTTATACGGTTTATCATAAATAAGTTACTCTGATTCACAGAGAACTATTTGTGAGTCGCCCTCGGTTGCGAGAACGCATGCAGGAAATTACATTTTTTTCGTGATTATGCTATTGTTATTTCATGGAACAAAAACATGTTTTATGGTATTGATTTTGTTTATTGTTTATTAAGTCCGTATTATTTACAATTATATAACTAACATGATTTTAAAAAACGTTTTTTAATTATTCAGATAAATTCAAGCGAGGTTTATAATTAGGTATATAAGTATAATACTTTATTTTTATTGTATTAATTAAAATATACGCGGTGAAGTACGACAATCTTGTTACGATTTACAACAAAAAATAATTTAAATTTAGTTTTATTCAATTACTTACTTCCGAAAGGTTCAATGCAAAATAAAAAAGGTAAATGCACTTCCGACATTATTTATCCTTCCTTTATGAATTCCATAACAAAATGTAGGATACCTACTATCCGAAAAGAGTTATTGACATAAGTGAGTAGTAAAGTATCGAATTTTCCTTCGGAATATTTCTATGATTGTAATCTACATATTATTCCAATAAGTGGATTTTCGGCGAGCCAATATTGCGCTTGGGAGTAAAGTGGCCGACCCTCGCAGAAAGCCGGTAAGTTTTTACCTTTTATTGTTTTATTTATAACTTTGTGATTGATGACGGCTGACTCCTAACTTGGCTTCATAAATATTGAGTCGGGACTCGGGCGCGAACTCACGCCGCGAAATAGTTTTGGTAGGGATGTAATACTTTATGCAACCGCTTTTACTGTATCCGTTGCTTACTTGTTATCTACGACTCCTTAAGTTGATAATAGTTCAAGCCACGGTAAACTCATTTCCATAGTCAATGACTTACAGACCAAAGTCACTTTAGATGGTTATCAATTTAGATTAAGGGAAAAATTGTTTGTATTTTGAGTTGATTCGAGTCGTGCGGAGTGACCACAAATAGTGCGTTATCAGAGACAATCAACAGGAAATCCACGCCACGGACGATGCTCGCACCGCCGGACAATTCAATTTACATAAGCATTTGTCGTTATTGTTTCACGATTTTTGGTTAACGATGAAATCATCGGGAAAAACAAAAAGCGTGGTTGTCATGATTCCATTGAACCGAATTTTCGTTTCAGTGAATTTATACTCATATTATTATTATATATTGCATTTATTAACGTGCTATGAACAATAATACAAAATTAGGTTTTTGGAGTTCTACGATTACAATCGAATCATTTCTAGAATAACGATATAGATATAAAGATATAAATAGCTAAAAAGTCCACACGTAAACTTGAATATCTTATTCTAAAAGAACAGATACAAAGCATCTAAGATGATTCAACCCATGACATGAATTAAGTTACAATGTAATCTTCAATCAAATGTATGATACAATGATAGACAGACAAAAAATATTGGGCGTATCTATCAATAAGAACGTCTTCATACAATGATATAGGTAAAAGCCTCGTCGTAATTTTGTTACTGGAAATAATAATTTCATAAGAAATACCACTTGGCATTTCACAATAGTTTAAACACCTTTAGTATATCGTTAGAATGCTACAGTACACAGGCGGTTTAAAGTAAATGACATCAATTCCCAGGTAGGGTTGTAAGAATAAACGAGGTAACTCCGTTATCAAGCCAAAGGTAACATAACAAAAACGTTTCAGAATACGATAGGGCGCCGTATCTCTTGAATGAGTACCTCCATAAAGAGACATTCACAAAGAGACGTCCGCGCGGCCCAACGGCCGATAGCACAATGCGGCAAACGACGCCGACGCTTCCTGTTCCGGCCGCGGCGCCACCGTCGCGTAGATTTATGCGCGTCGCTTCCTCTTGCCATATGCGTGCGTCTACCCTCCCACTCATTTACACAAAACTCGAGTTTTTCAAGCACCTGTGTTGTATATGAATGCCATAGCGGATGCCGGCTTTTTTGCCGTTCGGTTTTCATTTTCCATGCACTCGAATTTTCTCTTTACCGTTTTGTAGGCTCATTACACGTTGCCTGACTAAAAACAAATGTTAATGGAGTACTGTGAGTTGTGACGTAATGTTAAACGCTACTGCCGTTTAAATTTCGAGTTGTGAATTGAGCTTAATATTTGCATATTTTTAGTTTAGCCAACTAATGTAGCTTTTGATACATAGTATTTAATTCAAAAATTGCTTTGCAATCCACCCAGAGTTGAATTAAATTAAATTCAATTGCAATTCATTACAATTAATTACCGTTAATTTATTTTTATGTAGGTACTACAGTCATACTGCACAACGATTGAAATTTAATACATTACTAAATAAACTTTACGTATATTAAAAATTATAATACATTTTTCAACGAATCTGTGTATCTAAGACTTAGACAAATCTGTAACTATATTTCATAACACATCGTAATTTGTTACAAATCTTAGCTGAAGTTTAGATGGTGTCTTTGTCTACTTACGTGGAGGGATCCAGGTAGGGTGTGGGTGGTACAAGGGGGATTTAGAAATTCCAAATAGCTTTGTGAATCAATCAGGAATTAATTGTAGCCTCTCGATTGAGGTGGAGTTGATTCATACTTGTTAGCTCGATGTACCGATTCTGATTTTAATAACACATAGTGGAATCTGGCTGTTCTGTATCTGCATTGTCAGTTGATTTGATTTGAGCATTCTTTAGATTTTCAATATTTGTAGAGTTATATTGACAGCCATGACAGTGGTAAATCTGTGATTCGTGATTCGTCATCATTCATCATTCAAGTCTAGATTTATATTATTCGACGCCAGCTGTATTTCGTATGACCGTCAGAGGACTCAGAGGATTTATTCATTCTCTAGTCAGTAAGTCTTAAGCTAAGTAAACAAGTTGGATGAATGATCTGTAATGTTTATGTAGTTATAAATATTCAAAATAAATAAATAAATAAATCATTAAATCTTTATCATAATGACTTATAAATACTGGGTTCGGGTCTCCAGTTACAGTTTCAGGCCACAGATAACCACGTGGGCCAAATAAAAATTACCAGATACTCGGGTATGCAGGTTTACTCAATTTTTATGTGAGAAGACAAACGAACATGCGTGCCACCTTCTGGTAAGGGTCCATTGTTGCCCATAGACATCAGCAGCACTGATCAGTTAACTGATGGACAGGGCATTAAGTTTACCATTTATCTCTCCTTTTTGTTAGAAGTTTCATAAACATAAATAAATACATATCAAGTCGATATCATCGTTGTTTAATAAAAAACATAAACGTACGAGTATATGCGTGTACGCGTACGCGCGAGTTATACTTCTTTGGCATAAAAAAAAATCAAAAAAACCATTCAAAAAATGTCAAACTGTCAACTTGTCAACAAAATGTCAACTTTCAAAAATATATTTTCAAAACGAAAAAAAAAGTCAAAAAAAAATCTAAATAATTTTTAAAAGAATTTCAAAAAGTTTTTTCAAAAAATCAATATTAAAAAAACAATACGTACTCAAAAAACAATATTCTAACAATATTAAAAAAACAATATAATAATAATAACAATAATATTTTTTTCAAAACGAACGTTTTTAAAAACGTGCGTGATGTTTTTCGTCTCCGTCGTTTTTGTGTCACCGTCCGTGTTACAAATCGTAAAATTTCACTCTCATCATTTTTTCCATTTATTTCATAACGCGCCTAAAGAAGTATAACTTCAATAATTTCAGCTTGTAAGATTGTTGAAAGTAATGTTCATTGCGTAGTTATTTAGGAAACTGCCAGCGCACGATTTGAATGCAACTTGTGATTGTGAACGTACTAAATAAGGGCTACTAAAACTAAAGCCTTTAAATAAAAACGTGAGTTAACGTTGCATTATTTGAGAGCGAAGCCGGCCAGTTTCACAACTTGTTGGAAGTTAGGAAGCTGAAACTTTATAACTGTACGATTGTTTAGATTCGGAAAGGTACCGAACAACGTCAAAGGAAAAGTTTCAAGTGGTTTGCAATATACCGTTTGTACCGGTAAACGTTTGCGACGATTGTGAAACAAAATTTAATTACTCTTAATAATTTATTACCATTTCAGTCTTAGATGTTTTATCGTATTATAAATTATAACAAATCATTTCTTTGGAATAAAATTTAATCGGTGTAAGACTGTAGGTGATCTACTACAAATTCCCTGTTAAGTGGATACTTTTATGATTGAGGACATCCACGGAAGTATAAATTAATAGTCATTAGAAGCTAAATGGTACATACAAGTGTAGTTTAAGTGGTATTTTTTCTTACTTCATAAATTAAACTAGGTCGTAATTTATTGTTAACTGCTACCATTCACTACCAGACACTTCTTTTATCTAAAGGTACACGTACCTTGTTTTTTTTTTGTTTGTATTCTACATAAACACAATAAAATTACCATACAAGTAACAGTATAACTATGATCTTCTTCTTGTCAGCCTTTACGCTCTTGACAAAGCTGTCGTGGTTGTCATGTAGTAGTGGAGTTAGGGGCAGATGTAATTCGCATCACGACATCCCACCATCTCTCTCTGCTGGTCGTCATCCTGGTGCACATCAGAGGCCACCTACTGCGTTTTTATAGCAATGATATGACATTTCTAACAGAAAAATATTAAAAGTTAATATTATAAAAAAATTAATTACTATTGTTAAAAGTAATATAATTCGTTTTTACATAGGCCTCTTTCGAGAAGAGCATGTTTTGCAAAGCAATTTTTCATATTTCTTGTATAAGTGTAAACTTCTTTGTAATTAAATTTAATTCCATAATTATGCAGCATACGTATGAGTACAATTCAGTACTAATCAAATTAAGTCCAATTTACGTGCATGTCTGCTGAACATTCCTAGCATCGAATCGCTGTTAAACAACCGCTTTATTAGAACTTAGACGCGGTCCAACTTCTGACAAAAGGATACCTTTCTGTCTGTTGAGTCTTGTCTGGATAATAAATACAAATATATGAGAACTAATATCCAAATAATGTGTTTTTAAATTGATTTTTAAATAATTACAAGAATACTTAAAAGAAACTGTTGGGCACTTTTTAAATCAGCACTGTATATTATATGTTATGCTGTACATTAAATGTCCGTGTATATTATATTATTATACGTTATATATATTATATATACTATAAGTTTTCACTTTCGGCACATTTCAGGAAAATCTTGTTTTTTGGTATGTTTAGATGATTAACAAATCCTATTAATATTACAAATATGAAAATTTGTGAAGATGTTTATTCCTCAATTACCCCACAACTTCCTAACCGATTTGGTTGTTTGGAAGAGATAGCCTATACTCTTGATTAACACAAAGGCTACTATTTATCCCGGAAAAAATCAGGGTTCCCGCGGGATTTGTAAAAACTCGATCTCTACCGCGGGCAAAGCTAGTTTTTATAATCTTAAATTTCTTTCCCACCCACACGAGTACGTGCACACACACAAATAAATGGATCGTTACCTACAAATAGTCAGGTCATTATATGGATACCCTTACAGACAGAACACATGAATAGTAATAATTCTCATGTGCATCACAGCACTTTGACGGATTCTGTAGAGATAATTGCTTAAGTGGGATCTCACTTAGCCCTCAGTCTCGAAGGGAGTTGGCCCTTTCGCCAAACTCCTTACGTGCAAGATAAGCGTTGTTTATTGTTCAACACCAAATCTCCTTCGGCCTAAGATAACAAGATTAGCATTTGTAATCTTAGTGTTCCCTGACCATCAGGAGAGGTCTGTTAACAACAAACATTGAAGGATTATAACGTTGGCGGTCATAAACGTAAGTCCACTCGAATTTAACATTCAAGATTTATATTTTTATATTTATATTTATATTTATTTAAAAAATACAATGTTTTAAGATTTACTTGTGAATTATCTTTCTCAGTAAAAGTTAATCACAATGCATATTATATGTAAATAAGTACTCATAGATTATATTATATTTTAACACAATCTAAGTCTCTTGGAAGTTTAACGCCTTTGTTTTCCAAGCAAAGTTGTTAATGTATGTGAATTCTTAATCGGTCGTTAATTATTCCGACAATGAAAATAGACGTGAGTAAGAAACTTGAAAGAGGGTCTTGACGGGTACTGATGGCTTCTCTAAGATCACATACATAATTTAATCTCATCTTTATGCAAGGAATTTGTTTTACTAAATACGTACCTATCTCATGTATGTAACAGGCGCTATCCAAAAGTGGGTACACTTATATTATGTCGTGCTTAAGAAATGAGACTACAAGACTTTTGTAAAAAATGCCGTCATATGGATAGAGAGACCGATGACCTAATGGTAAGTTATTTTAAGCTACTTCAAAAAAAGAAGGTTCTCAACTATGATGAGTACCATGAGGAATTGAAGGAACTCCTCAAATATTAGACTGTTTCTTTATAAGTTGGTATTTTTTTTGTGAAAGAAATAATTTATATGCCCATGTGGTTAGCCTGGAGACAGATGTAAATTACCACTAGCTTACTAGAGTATCAGACCTCCTGTGGCTAGAAGCCACAGTGTAACTTTTACCATAGATTGTATTAATTTTATTTACATTTTACACGAATAGGTATAACAAATAAAACTGTCATCTAATAATAATAATAATAATCATGTAATAATTAGTTTAAATTCATTAAATAACTAAACTACACTATTCATTTACCTTCGTAGCCCGTAACATAATTCAAAGCGCGTCTGGCAACAAACTATCCCATCTACTCTAGAAAGCCAATCCGCAATAATTTTCAGTCAAATCTGACGTAAACATGACCGATATTCGCCACCAATTTGCATGTCCGTTACCTCTGTGAATAAATTAAAGCCACCTGCCCTTAGGTTGAACCTCTATGAATATGTAAGACAATGGCTTCCAAATCTTAGCCTCCAATTAGAAGGGGGTCATTAAGCCTACGGTTGATTACACCTACAGAAACGAGGGTCGAATTACTTAAATAATACCCACTATGGAAAGCTGACTTGAATTATATTTATATATACTGTGGTTCTATTTAGGCCAGTGCCGATACCTCTGAAAACGGTAAAAAATGAAAAAAATTATAATAGGATGAAACCTATTGCAAAAGGAAGAGAATATAACAAAAAATAAAGGAAAAATAATTTACGGGCGATCTGAGGTCGGGAAGTGGGGGGGAGGGGGGGTTTAAGGGTAAAAAACGGTTTATCTCAATTTCCAGCAAAACTATAAGTCCTATGGAAAAAAGTTAAATGTCAAAGTTATAGGTAATAAAAAGGTCTACAATTTTTGCATGTACACTTTTTTACATAACCTCAAAATTTATGTGAAAAATTCAAATAACCAAGTTTTTGGTTTATTATTTTTATCTTATACAAAAATATTTCTTTTTTCACGAAATTTGGTGAAAACTTACCTTTTTATTTCTCAAATATACTGTATTTTTTTTTATTTGAAATATTTATTTTTTCACCTTATTTTGACTTAATATCGAAAAATCACCCTAATTTTCAATCGAAAATTCACCTGTCAAAATATCCGCTTTTTTAAAAAAATCTGTGAGCTTTTTATTTGCTAAAATCTCTACTTTCTGATGGTATAAAAAAGATATACACTACTATGGTAAATTTTCTCAGAAAATGCAATGAAACGACAACTAATTTTTGCATGTTTCTTGCAATCTTTATGGATTTGTAATTTTTTTGCTTATTAATTTAACATGGATTTTGACGTTTTTCGATTAATTAAAGTGTAAATTTTAATAAATGGCTCAAAATTGTACATAAATATTAAAAATATATATTTAAAAACTCGAACTCGAATAATTTTTGTGAAAATAGTTGTCGTTTCATTGCATTTTCTGAGAAAATTTAACATGGCAGTGTATATTTTTTTATATACCATCAGAAAGTAGAGATTTCAACAAATAAAAAGCCCACCGACTTTTTAAAAAAATCGAATATTTTGACGGATGAATTTTCGTTTAAAAATTAGGGTACTGTTTCGATATTAAGTCAAAATAAGGTGGAAAAATAAATATTTTAAATCAAAAAAATTACAGTATGTTTGGGACATAGAAAGGTAAGTTTTCACAAAATTTCGTGGAAAAAGAAATATTTTTGTAAAAGGTTAAAATAAAAAACCAAAAACTTGGTTATTTGAATTTTTCACATAAATTTTGAGGTTATGTAAAAAAGTGTAAATGCAAAAATTGTAGACCTTTTTATTACCTATAACTTTGCCATTTAACTTTTTTCCATAGGACTTATAGTTTTGCTGGAAATTGAGATAAACCGTTTTTTACCCTTAAACCCCCCCTCCCTCCCACTTCCCGACCTCAGATCGCCCGTAAATTATTTTTCCTTTATTTTTTGTTATATTCTCTTCCTTTTGCAATAGGTTTCATCCTATTATAATTTTTTTTGTTTTCAAAAATTATCGGCACTGGTCTAATTGGCATACTTGTTAGTAAGTCATTAAGCACGGGTCACCCTGCGTCGTGAAATTACGTTTACAAATATTAAACAAATATAACCCTGAAAAACTTCAAAAACAATATAAGAATGTTTTAGCGAGTGTTTTTTAAATGTTCTTGTTTACACGGGGTGTTATGGTTTGAAACTGGCATTCCTAAGTACTTGTCAGTAGTTAAATTTTAACGGACCATAACGGATTTACGAAACTTTAATTTCAAATACAAAATGATCACCGTCGCTCATGGACATCAGTAACACCAAAAGCATCCCCGATGCGTTGCCAACCAAGAACGAAGACAGAAGAAAATAGGCAGTCCTATTTATTTCAAGCCAAACATTTCTAAGTCCCAAAGCTTTTACCAAGGCCTTTGATATGACCTTAATTTGTCCGATCCTAAAATTCAAAAAGGCAACCTATCTCGGGTGATCTAAACCGGATTGATTACCGTGCGGGCAGTTTCCGCTGCCGGGCAGCACTTAGTGGTCACCGTAATCTGGTTACGGTGTTTAATCGATTCGGCCGGCAGCTGTAAGTCGATACCATCGTTTAACTGCGCCGGTAATTCTCATCGCCGTATCTGTCCACCTCGGGCAAATTGAAAAATTATAATATCACTGCTTACCGTACCGAAATATACGATGGGTTACGGTTATTAGAAAGTTTGATGAAAATTTTATTAGTCATATAAGTAATTAGACGTTAACTGATTGTTTGAATTTGACTAATAACACTTGAAATTGTAGACTTGAATATAATATATTAGCGCGGCTACTTGGTGCGCTTAACGCAATAATAGACTGGTTACATCACGAGTATCGTACACTGTTTAAAAGTCACGTATTTTTGGGATCGAAGTAGTCCTTTTTTATATCTTACGAAGATTTGTTATAAGCTGTCTATTATTGCATGGCGTAATGTTAGCCTATAAGCCAAAAGCTATGCAAAGCAAAGCAACAACCCATAATTGTCCCACTGCTGGGCTCGGGGTCTCCTCTCACAATGTGAGGGGTATAGGCCATAGTCTACCACGCTGGCCAAGTGCGGATTGGTAGACTTCACACACCTTCGAGAACTTTATGGAGAACTCTCCGGTGTGCAGGTTTCCTCACGATGCCGCGATGTTTTCCTTCACCGAAACAAGTGATAATTAACTTCTAATACGCACATAATATTTGAAAATTAGAGGTGCGTGCCAGGATTTGAACTTGGGCCCCTTGGTTCGGGAGACCAATGTTCTAACCGCTAGGCTAAAGCTATGCATTAATAGGAAACTCAAATCACGAATTTTTGCACCGTAAAAAATGGTTACTTTACACAAGACATAGTGTGACCTAAGTGTGCGTTTAGGTCACAGTGTGTTATTAATGATAATTACACTGATGTTACTAAATTATTTTTAAACAAAAATTATTTATTGCAAAATGAATTTTTTAATAGGAATAGTCATGAAACCCATCTGGAAAGCAAGATGTCGCCATCGCCATGCGTGTTGTAACGAGCTCATTATTCCAGCGTGTGAGCCCACCGCGTCCAGTGGCCGTCATAAATACGCAGAGTAAACACAGTGTTTGTGCGCGGCCTAAAACAACACGCGTTTGCACCCGCCACTGAATTTGTTACTGTCGGTCAAACGCTGAGTCAGTGCAAACGACTTGTACTGTCGTCTACACAAATGTAATAACATTTGTCAGCAATAGCTGCTATTAGAATTAGATAATTCGCAAAAAGTTAAATACACGTAAGTTTGCTATGAAAATGTCAATTTATGAAAACCTAAATTTAAACAATTTTCAGATTTGTTTGGATTCCTTGCGTGTATCGTAGGTAAAAAATCATTTAATTTGTCATACTTTGAAATTTATAAATAATAAAAGTAGATTCGCTGTACTGTATCTTTCTGGATATTTTTGTTAAATACATACAATTCATAATAATAGTAAACAAATTAAAACTTCAAACTTTAAATGCCGTTATATTGGATGTTTTTACTTATTCATCTTCATTATACAGAATTATTCTATGAATCAGTGTAAATATTGATTTCTTCAACAATGGTTCAAATTTTTAAACTATAATATCTGGCCCTTGCCCTTTTTGATATTCATGGGTAGGAACAACAACTGTTACATTTATGAATATTAATTTTCCCTCAATATGCACCTCTGTATTCGAATGTACCAAACGTGACCATGCGTAAACACGTAAAATGGAATGGTAAAATGTATTTTATATATTTAATATTTTATTCCGCACAATTAAAACAACGAATTAATTTTGTTCTATAAAGATATTAATTTAGCAGATGTTTATCGATAACCAAATAATATTATTTAAAATAAAATGGGGGCCCTTTTAGAAAGGTAGAAACATGGCCATATTTTGTAAGGGAGTAAAGTTGCTACAGTTTTACAGCAGGAAAAAATAACATATTATGATATTCAAGTGAAATAGATATATTATGAGTATGTATACGAGTATAATCATATGAAAAAAGGAAAAATTGCTGTAACGCTTAGGGTATTTTAAATTAAACATATTATATAATGTTGCATGTCAAATCAGATTTATTTAACTAATTAAACAAATTTATTATTTTTCATAATCATGCAAAAAAATATTTTTTCACAGAATAAATTGGAACACTTTTCGAATTAACATCTTCTGTTTCTGTACAGCTTAGGTGCCTGGTCTTTAATTTTTTTAAACAATAAAAATCGTTGCCTTACGAGATCAAGTTAACACATATTGCGATATGCCACCCACTTATTGCAAGCAGAAGACCACTAGAGACCAACTGATATCAAACGTACTTACGACATAGGCAACCTTACCCTATCATTTCTTTTTCGACAAACGAGCCAAAACCGCTGACGAAAGCGACGTTCACGATATTACCGCTTCGCAATAAGCAAATGTACTAATTAGTAATTCCGCACACAAGTAGCTTGGTATTTAGACAATATGTCGAGCTAATGTGGGCGGCGAGCCATCATCCAACATAGCCAACATCCAACACAACGCCTAAACAAACAGTCGTTACGAATACGGACGGCGCGGACACGACACGGACGCGGAATCGCTCATCCGTTTGTTTGTATTGAAACGATTCATCAAACAAACGGTCAGAAACAACGAATTTAACAGTAATTTGTAATACGTTCCTTTGTGTCAAATACAAGCTAACAAATACGTTATTATCCAAACTTTCTGAATTCACAATACTTACATAATTCGAGGAAGTTAGAATCGTATTCGTGAAATATTAAAATTATATTATTGTCAATATTATCTTATATAGAACTAAGATTTAATGACCTTGAATTTTCATTTAGTTTTTCCATAAATTATTCACAATTATGTACAGTCACAGTGCAAAGTGCTTCCGCTATTATATAAAATATAAATAATTGCCTCAAACTTCTTAGCTGTTAGTAGTAAAGACTGATATACTCGTATTTTGTGATATCATGAAACAAATCCACACTGCATAAAGTTTAAGAATTCACCGTGGATTCACGTTCAGTGTTGTTGTCGCGTCCATGAAGAACTGCAGGCACGTGCACTGCACCCGAATGCAGTTGTGTTTACATTGAACAATTTTAAACATATTTACGAATAACCTGCAACTGTAAATGTACTTTTCGCTAAGTATTTCCTGACCTAACTTGAATTTAATGATGTTGAAAATTTTAAAAATTGCCTCCAGGTAAATTTTTTATGTATGTCTGTCATTGATAATACAATTTTTATGTCATTCATAATATATTTTAATAATAAGGACCAAAGTGTAAAAAGTAGGTTATTTTTATTAATACGAGCGTTTTCATATTGTGGTATACCCAAAGAGTTCCAAAAGTGATTTTTACAAAATAATATTTATTTAATGAAACATTTGCATTTCATTACCATCCATCCTGAAGTACAACCCAACCTTTGTGCTCAACGAACGTACAAAATTCAAATTATTCAATATTAAAACCACATAACTGCTCAAAATCCCGTGTGCTAGGTACATAAATATAGTACAAACGATTTATGTCAATTAAAACAATTTAAGTTATTACAAGTAAATAAATATATGTAGCATCGTATATCAGCCCACTGGTTTCCCTTGAGACCGAAACTTTATCAAACTGACCCTCGAAGTTAACCAGTAAATACTGAAGCCGCACAAACTATCAAAAACTTAAGCACTATTCCCACTTGTGGCGACCCCTGTTTATAACAAGAACTGACCGGCTGTTGTTAACCCCATCTCGTTTCTGTAAACACATTAATTAAATGAGTTTTCCATGTTTAATATGACGCTTAGTTAAGTAGGTAATGTGATATGACCATTATTTGACGTCACTGCAGCGTAATTAATATGTCGCCGATAATTTTGTGTAACGGTCATTGACTAATGATGGTATAGGTACTGTATTTACGTTCATTAATTTTACATTGCTTTATATTGAAAATAATAGGCTACATTTTTTAATAAAAATAAATAAACGCTTGCACACTCATACCCCCGTAGTAGGACTACCTTTGACGCATAAAAACATTACATATAATATGAAACGAAAATAATTTATTTTTATTTCACAAAAAATTTATCATATCAATTTAATGGAGCCAACTTGGCTTCAACCCATTAATGGCCCACTACTGGGCACAGGTCTCTCCTCTTGAGGAGGCCTAGAGCATACTCCACCACGCTGCTTATGAAGCCAATAATAATGGAGCCAACTTAATGGATGAAAAAAGAATTAGGTATACTGGAATAATTTACACGTTACGTTGTTACAAAACTACACAGAATAAGCTACTTCATTTAATACTATTTACCTACATAACAGGCAGGATTATATCGGCTAACGTAAGTCAAATAGCTAAGATTATTAATCATCTACTCGTGAAGCTATCGTAACAGTTCGAATAGTTCACAAAGCAGATCTCAGCTTATTCAAACTTTCATCCTGTCAGGTATAGAGTAGAAGTTATCCGTTTAGCGAAGTCTCAAGTTATACATAGACTGTATCGACTGAAGTAACAGATTCAGCTTCAAACCTAGCACTGACCGAGCTACTCGCAAATTCAATTAATCATAGTTGAGATTAGTTCCTCTTTGACGATTTGGCCAGACGTGACTGTCTTGCTTAATGGCGTTTCAATATCCAGTTTATACTGGTTTCTCTGACTGATTTATATTAAAGAAGTTATATTCCAGTTTATTACTTCCTCTCCGCCAGTCTTTACTTTTCTATACATATTAAAATTCAAACGCAAAGTAAAACGGTATTTTTACTGCTTCTTATTGCATCAGTGACTGTAAATAAATAGCAAATCAGTAAACTAAGATACATTTCTTCCCAAGGATAAGCGCCAAGGAGCTATTCGATTTTATAAATATTAAAAGACATAAAATGAAATAAAAATAAAAAAAACAATACTAAAACACATAAACTAGTGTCTCCTCTGGTCATTTTGTTGAAACCGGCTTAGAAGCGATATCAGTAGAAAATTATTTAATTTAAACTACTTCAACTGTTAGGAAAGTAACTTCAACTATTAGAAAATTAATTTAAGGTAAAATTTAATAGGACATAATTCATAGAATATCGATGATGGGTAAGAAATTCTTGGCAATTACAAAGTAACTTGAATTTCCCGTGGCCAGTGGCCAAGCTCTAGAGGCTAACAAGTTAATGCGACCCGGATCTAGCCCGTCGGGAATCGAACCCGGACGTTGGAAAGTAGCAGATTTATTAAGAGAGGCTACTAACGGTCGAAAGCCCAGCGTTAAAATTAAACCCAGCTATTGTCTGCTACTAAGCCGTCTGAGTTTGCGTTTGTCTGATATTGACTGATGTTCCGCACTTTATACCTACCTATTTTCTATTTCCTTTGCATTAGCAAATTGATTATTTAAATATATATCTAATAAATAATTTATTCTTTGCTAATGCAATGGAAAAATAATTTGGGTTTCAAATAATTATATTTTTAGGGATCCGTACGGAAAAACGAAAAACAGAATCCTTATAGGATCACTCGTGTGTTTGTCCATCTTTTACGGTCAATTTACTCCGAAACTACTGAACCAAATGAGTTAAAATTTGGTACTCATGTGTTTTTTCGTAACCCAAAGATGAAGGTATAAAAATAACCCAACTGAAATTTGAAAAAAAATTAAGGAATCAAAATAATAATAAAAAACTGTTTTGCAAACAGTAGGTATGGTATGGCATGTCCATGATGCGTAATATTAAATGTGTTTCTCTATTATTAATGAGTATGCGATATTCTGTCAACATCCTTTACGTCATTTCAAGTGATGACATTGCCTCCAGTAATTGAATTGTTTCGCAGGAAATTACTTTATGGTGAATGGTGATAGCGCGCAACCTATTTCTTGCAATTTCTGAACAAGCGAGTGTTCAGTTATTAATTCTATTATATAATGTCTACTATTATATCAAATTCTCTATGTATAAACAGAGACAGTGTATTATTTTGTGATTATATCTTTATTCGCGATGAAAGAATAAAAGAACGATCTAAAGATGCTTGACTCGAGTCTTGAGCCAACCGTCAAACAAGTCGACGTGTTCCGGCTGGAACCTTGAAAGCCAGTTCTTTCTTCCCTTTTCTTTCTTGGCAAGGCATTGGTTTTTTTTTTTTTTTTTTTTTTAATTTATTAATAAGGACTTTGTCGCAGAGCGACCACATCGTCCCATAAAAACCTCACACAATACAACACAACAATATAAATTAGTACAATAGTTACTTTACTTACTTAAAGCTAGTTCTGCTAATCTAAGTAGCACTCTGGCCTCCTCCGACATCGGAAAAGCCAGAATGCTATTCAAATATCCAATATCTAACGATCTCGTACCTAAATGTCTGTTTCTGAATGGTTCGTTCCGGACACATTCCATCAGAACATGTGTCACATCTTCTACTATTCCACACTCGTCGCAATTGGGTGAGTGGACTTTATTCATCAGAAAAGCGAACCTATTTGATGGAATGTGTCCTGAACGCAGTCGTAAAGCAGTTTTTAAGAGACTTCGATTAAATTTCACGTTATCTACCCAGGGATATTGTAATATATTAGGCTGGATGGTACGATACCAAATCCCCTTCTCACAAGATCTCCTGTCGAAATATTCTTGCCATGCATCATTACTTTGTTTTTTAACAATTTTTACATAGTCGGAGTAAAGAGGTAATACGGATATAGGAATACCATTAGTAGCAGCTTGTTTAGCCAACAAGTCAACATCTTCATTTTCTTTAAGCTGGATATGGGACGGGATCCACTGAAGTACTACTATTTTATTACAAGTTTTTAATCTTAAGATTGATTCTAATATACGATAGGCAATCGGTATTCCTCTTACAGAAGAGGTACAACGAGCCAGGTGTTGTAAAGCACTTTTGGAATCAATAAAAATTACGAACCGGTCAAAATTAATCGAATCTATATAAGCCAGAGCTTCCGCTATGGCAATCATTTCAATATGCATAATTGAAATGTCAGAATCAATCTTAAGTTTAACGCTACTTCCAAGTTTGGGATCTAAAAAGGCTGAACCAGCCCCAGATTTCTCTTTAGACCCATCTGTAAAGATGTGGTACCAGCCTGCATATTCTTGCTCAATAAAACGAGTGCAAATTAATTTTAACTCACAAATGTTATAGGTCCGTTTAGCACGATCAATTTTCGGAATAGAATCCGATATTATATGTCTCGCATTAATGTTACTGACCCAAGTGTCCAAAGAAAACATTTCGAGTAAATCGCTATTATGTATAGTTACAGATTGAAAGGAATTTTGAAAAAAAACAAGTAAAGGAAGATTTTTATTAGACCAGTATCGCTTATTGGTAAGTAGCGCTAGTTCTTGTAATAAACTAATAGTACTGTTGTTACTAAAAGACTTAGATTTTAGCCAGAACTTTCCTGCAAGGTATTTCCTTCGAACCTGGAGTGGTGGGATACATAACTCGTTTTCCATCACATGTATCGGGGTGCTACGTATGAAGCCACCGATCACGCGTAGTGCTTGGTTTTGAACCCTGTCCATCTTGGTTAAATGTGTTTGACAACTATTGCCATACAAGAAGCAAGCATAATCAATTCTACTACGAATTATGGAGATATAAAGACGTCTTAAGTGTTTTTGATGAATGCCCCACCCAGGACCTGAAAGAACTTTTAAAAGGTTTATATATTTAGACACTTTTTGTATTGTTTCACTGATATGCTTACCCCATCTTAATGAACCATCCAGCCATAAACCAAGATATTTCACACAGTTAACTACCGGTAGATATTGATTATTAAATCTAAATTGCACTGATGATCTGATGCCCCCTTTTTTAAAAATGCAAACTTTGCTTTTTAAAGGTGAGATGTATAAGCCTAGACTGCTTAAAATTTTATTTACATCAATGCATGCTGACTGAAGGTCTCTTAGAGCTATGTCTATCCTACCATTCGATGTATACAGAACAAAATCGTCAGCATATTGAGAAATGTTCACATTTGTAATACTCTTACAAATATAATACGTGGCTGCATTGAACAAAAGTGGTGATAAGGGGTCTCCCTGTGCTAGTCCTATACTAGAGCTTCTGGTTGCTTCATATCCCCCAGTTGATATTTTTAACTGTCTATTATTAAGGTATGACCAAAAGGCATTGGTAACGCCTAAAGTGTTATGGATGTCAATATCCGACGACGAACACACCGCTAAATAAACGCTCTTGTTCTATTTCTTGCTGTATTTTTTTCTCAAAAGTTTTCTCATATTTTTCATTTAGTCTAACCCCACAAAAATAACTAAGTAAGTATAAGGATTATTTCCGTTTACATTTTACGTTTTAAATGTGACGATGTAAACTGTCCACTGAATCTTACTGTAGTAGCAAATAGTTTTAGGAAAAAAATGTTATTTTAATTGTTTGATGCACATATTATTATGTACATTATAAAATTATCTCATTTCATCGCTTATGCGACTTTTCATAAGTTTTTAAAAATATGTCGATCAATATTGAGGTTGATTAGTGGAGCTGTATTCTTGTCTATAGCTCAAGTTTATATTAAGTTGTTTTGACCATATTAATTAATTACTCAATTGTTGAGGAGCTTCTAAACTATGTTTGATTATATTGTTAGGCTAACTGAAATCAATATTGAACTAGGTTTGTTTATCCACTTGCTTGTTATAACTTGTTGTGTTTTAGTTCTGATAATCGTTGGTGCGTTTGTTATTGTTTGTGTTACGCTGAACGATTGACTGAATGAAGAAAATATTGTAACTGTCACATATCACGAGTATAAATTCATATGTGGCTAGCATCACGACATAGTAGGTATGTTTGTTATTGTTGAAAAAATATTTTTTGTTAGACCTTCATAATTCTTAGGCATCGGTCTAGAAGTTTGAGTATCTAATACGATATTGAATATGATTTCTTAGCAGAGTTGGTACTAAAAGCAAAAAGTAGGTGCATAAGCAAACAGCCAGAAATACGTATTCACAGTACTCATAGTAGAGATGATACATTAAAACGGTAGTAAATAAAGCGACCGCGAGACGTTTGCAAGGAGACCTGCTACAGGAAGCCGTTTGCAGTTCCGTTAGCTAGCTCGCCGGTACCGCTGGAAATTCCGTTAAAGAAATACTTTTCGCTATTCTTAAACTTTCCTTCAGTACTGTTTCATTTGAAATAACTCTCTCTAGTCTTGTAAAGGATTGCGGTGATTGTTTTAGAAAACGAAAAACTACGGGCAGACAGTAAAGTTTATCTACGAAGCTTACGCATTGTAAATTTATTTATTTTGTCCGTATAAACTCTGTGTGGGCAATAATTGGGCATATCACTATTTATTATCCACCATTTTCCTAAATCAAATCATATATTAAGTCACAGTTCAATACATGCAAATGAGTTTTTATCTCAGTAAAACAATTACCTACTAACTCACAAAATTTATTGCGATTAACTTTATTAAATCGTGTTCACATCAATGATTTTATTGTTCACATTAATTTTCACATTAAATCTTCCAACTGACAGGTGATACTCACAGCAATATCACCTAGACAACGAAAATGAGCTACTAATACTTGAATAACCTGTACAATAATATATTGTAATAGCTATCTTGCTGAAAATTATTATACTATTTTGTAATAGGCTATAAATTCCCTTCATTTTTTACTATAGCAAGTAATAAAGTACGCTTTAACACTTGAAACTGTATTCCACTCTCTCGATAGCCAATAGTCGACGATGGCTCCTGAAATTTTAATCCAGTAGTGAATATTTCAATATTACATGTAAATCGAATCGTAAAATCGTTTCAATATCGTTCACTTTATACCACTGTGGAAGGGAATACACACTCGACGTATAATCAAATACGCTGAACGTCACTGACTGCTTCAAATAGAATTTTTTCGCGCTTAAAAATTGCGATCACGTTTCTAATATAGTGAAAACAATATTCTAGTGACCGGGTGATTTCTGCACAGATGCTTGCCCTTTTGATATTATTTCGGTAGGTAAGAACACTATCTTGAACATTGAAATATGAGTATCCCATCAGAATTCGTTGACATTATAAGAAAACTAAACGTTGGGCACCTCTACTTTAGAAGATAATTATTTCCATAGAGTATTTTTTTTACACGAATACTTTTCTTGCAATATTCAGTTGTTTTATTTTACATATCATAATCTGTAGTTATATTATATAATATAGTCATATAGTATGTAAGCGTTATTTATTCCCCTATTTGCGTGTTATGCGTTATTTTTTACACAGAAGCGCGCTCAGTATCATAATTTGACATCGCATGTACTCGTAGATTCGCCAGCGTCGCGTATTTAATACCGAGAGGGGTGTTTGAAATACTTCCTATCGATTCCGCGATATAAAAAACACATTAATCTGTACTTATCTCGACGATATTATTTAATGACGCGTCATTTCGCGGTTATTTGTAGCAGTCACGCGGGAATAGATGTTCGATCGTGCATTTTAAGATAAAGCTAATATTTTTACGTCCCGTGTAACATGTCGTATGGAGAAATAAGTGAAATACAATGGATTTTGTAGATAAAATAGTACTGAATCGTTTTCATAATTTCATTCTAAAACATTGTACTATTATAGGCCGTATTTGCATGAAATATAAAGGTGACCGCATACATAGTTTCCCGTTGTTTATGGCGGTCAGTGAACGTGGTCGTTTTGTTTATTCTCCCCTTTCGCATTCCTGACTTAGTTCCTTTATTGTCTTACTTTCCGCTTATGACGCTGGATAAAGCATATTTATTATACACGGACAAAAGGACGTTGCAAACTCTGCTATGAATTCGCTTTGGAAATAGTTTCGTATTACGACGTTTGAAGTTCTACAATGCTATAGAGACAAGTAGAATGTTTTGTTACAAAAACATTTTTATACTTAAAGCTTGAAAACAAATACGTTTTTAAAAACATAAGATGTTTAATTTTAGTTGTAATCTTATTTTTTTTATAATCTATATTAATATTATAAAGAGGAAAGATTTAATTGTTTGTTTGCATTGAATAGGCTCCGAAACTACCGAACCGATTTGAAAAATTCTTTCACTGTCGGGAAGCTACACTATCCTCGGGTGACATAGGGTATATTATATCTTTTGTACTATTTTTCCCGAAGCGCAGCGAGGGTGATTTCCTAGTAATAATATAAAAAATAAAAAAAATTCTTTCACATTCCGTACAACTACAAATGTATAGACTACATTAGAAATGGTGTAATTTGGTCTCTCAATATTGGAATAACCATATATTTTAACTTTTTACTACATAATAATTACTGCTTTATACAAATTAACATGAGTATCAGCCGCAATATTAGTCATCATTTTTATACAACACTACAATTATTATAAAAAATTATCATATTTCAAATTTAGAATTCCCAAATGACTGAATTAAGAATGACCACTTAAAACTCTTCCATTCGAGTTGCCGGCTATACTTACTTATAAAGGCCACTGTCAATTGGCTGTCATATTGCCAACAGTCGGCACTCGATCACTCTTCTTTTTCTAATGAGGAAAAGCGTATTGAGGTCCGAAGTGGAATTATTAAAAAACCATTTAGATGTGGGGCAAAGACCGTGATGGATGGACTCTCGAATCCGATCCATTTCAATTTCAGAGCTCTGATGTCTCTTATAAAGGGTGAGTGTCCCCGGAGTATGGTAATATGTTTAACTCGACCGTAACTGGCTTTATTTGTGGCTTAATGTTTTGGATAAAGGTTAAAAAATACCTCATTTGCTTTGTTGTTTGTGAATCACTGTTGCGTAGTTTTGTTTGTAAATCATTATTGTTTTGTGTTAATTGAAGATGTAACAGTGTATTTTGATTTTGCCTAATATTTGTCATGTTTGTGGTAAAACTATTGTGCTTTATGGACAGCGATTGCATATAATTATAGAACCATAATAATAAATTTTTATATCTCTATTGCTTAGATCTTTAGTTAATCATATTGGCAGTTGAATATTCTTTTACGAGATTTTTCTTTTGTTCATATGTCTGGAATGTTGTAATCCATATTATCTCGGCTTGCAAGCGATTTATCAAGATAAAAAATGCACGAGATTTTAATTTGACCTGAACAACACAATGGTGAAAACCATACTTTAATTCAGTATTTTTGCGTGATGTGCGGTCAAACATACGGACAAAAAATTTTAAGATGGATCGTTTTGTCTTCTATTGTACCCCTCAAACTATTTTTATTAAACACTAATGGATATTCGGCGTGTTCCATTATGATAAAAAAAATCTGTTGAGAATTACAGATCAGTTTTTTGTGTTGATGTTGACGTTGATGCGCTATCTTTACTTATTATCTTCAAATTTTTGTACTGTAAAAGTGGAAAATTGACTTTATCGGTGGACCAAATGTGCCTAATGCATTGTT
Organism: Thymelicus lineola; assembly: GCA_963932265.1. Taxonomy (NCBI): domain Eukaryota; kingdom Metazoa; phylum Arthropoda; class Insecta; order Lepidoptera; family Hesperiidae; genus Thymelicus; species Thymelicus lineola. Next base: position 11,766,632 of record OZ010687.1, on the reverse strand, counting down.
TTAGTAGTGTCAAACCACCTTCGGATCAAATGAAACTATTTTGATGCATGTCGGTTGGATGATTTCAGAGTCTATGAAGGACATCCGTACTAACATTTTTTGGGTTTTATACATGTTATACAGACAGATTGTACTTTGTATAAACATCGACCATTTATTTAAAATTTTATTGTAAGAAAATATATATTTATATAAATTATCTACTTAATAAAAGGCTAAGGAGTTCTCTCATGTATAATAGTTTGCGGAAGAACTAGGATTAAAAAAAAAAATTCCATGCCACAAAATAGTAGGTAAAATTGTGTAAAAATAATTACAAAAATAAATTTACTTCCCTCCAAAAGTCCAATATTTTCGCAGACGAAATCGCAGGCATGAGCTTGTCTGTAAACACAACATGATTGGCAACCATAAAAAGTAAAACGCACAGTATATATATATATTATACAGTTTCATATAACTTATACTTAGTAAGGCAGTAGGTAATAACAGGTACAACATTACTCACGCGTAACCAAGAGTGATGAGCTGATAAATCATATCTAGTCGCCGATTTATATCGCAATAAACGGGAAGGAATGGCGGCTATAAATAAATGGCATTATCAACTCTTTTATAATGTCTAAACATTATTTGGTGCATGGTTTATGTATAACTTAATACTGATTTAAGATTTCAATGGCTGTTTTATGTCCCTATATTTTAAATCAAAATTCATTAAAAAAATTATACAATACATGGTTTAATTGTAACAGCAGTACAAGATATTGATAGTTACAAATCATCTATAAACTAATTATTATTAAATCAATTAATAAAAACGCAACTTAATTACAACGTTAATATATTTATTTTTATGTTTTATTAATTATACAATTGAAAAACTATAATACACATGTGTGTGTCAAAAATTATACACCTTAATTTTCCTGCATCTAACCAGAAAATTAGCATGACAGTATGCTACACGAAATGAAAATATTTAACGTAGAAGGGTTACATGACTAGAGCCGTAGACCGGCTACGGTGGAGCTACGAATGCTAAAACCCTGCCCGTTAACTTGGCTCCACTGTATAAAATAACCATCTGCGGAAACCGACGCTTATCCCACAGAAAAACTCTTTTTGTGAGGATAACTGGCTCTACATCCCCTCTTATGATATGTTTATGTACTTTCAGATTTTATGTGGACGTTTTAACGCCGAGCACGAATTTTATTGGGTTTATAGAATTTTATGACGCCATATTCTATGAAGTGGCCGCTGTTTTTTCTGTTTATAGATTTCGATGCGTCGTTTCCCCGATAAGCTGTCGTCAGAAGACAATGGATTGAAAGTAACGGTTTGGCATATTAAGAATTTAGTTTGACCAAAACTTTGTTGTTTTAAACATTAGAATAAAAATGTCATTTATACGACTTAAATTGTTTCCCTTGCAATTAGAACTGTACAACTTGTGCAACTATTCATTGAATAAGTAAAAATTAACACATTTCGTTGTACCTAGTACGTTGTGAAGCAAATTGTGCCTCTAAGGGCTTCTACAGTAGATAAATTACAAAGATTTCCACGAGAGTTTCTGAGCTTCTACGATATTCCTGCAAAACTACGCTTGAATCGTGCTTTAACAGTTTGACGGCGCACTTAATGTATTTATACCGGGCACCGGACAGCGGCATCTGTGGCTAATGATATCGCTGGACCTGCCACCACACACCCCCCCCCCTGCAACCCCCTCCGACCCCCTATAACCCCCATGACTCGGTCATTAGTTAAACACGCACACCCGCCCGCATGTCGCAAGTTTATCTTTGGCTAAACTGTAGGTATGTGGACTCGATTAGCCCTTTGATCAAATAATCCAGCGATAAAATAGGGTTTGTCGAGGAAATTTAATTACACTAAAATGTCATTGTTCGGGGGCAATGGTGAAGTGGCGCTCTGTTATGGAACAGAGACGATTGTAGGAGAACTAATAAATATAAATTAAGTGTGCATCGACGTGGTCGACAGTTGCCCTCTCGTTTATGACTTTTGTAAGTTATTACCTTTGAAATTTTTTGATACAGGTAGGTATACAAAAGTGTCATAACAATATTTTTGTTCTTTTATAAACATTTACAACAAATTACACCAAGTAGCAATGCACTTGTATTCCAAGCAATACAATGCTTTGTTGTAGTCTGTAAAATATACTTTTTTTTATTAAGAAACAAAACTACAACAGTATATTTCAGTATATCTACTAGGTAAGTATGTAACAGGATCCTAAAGGTAGTGTAGACAGACATGGTAGCAGTAAGACAGGCTCGTTACTCGCAGCTGACGGTAAGATACCGGTTACTGGTTTAATTGGCGGTCAACTCTACACTAACATGAATACTATCCAAATGCTTAATAATATACTGTTATTTGTGCACTACACTCACTAGAGGAATAAATATTGTAAATGTTATATTCTGTAACCATGTTTAAAGATAATATATTGTATATCAGATCAGGTCTAGTAGTTTTAAATAAAATAAAATGTTGCGTATTTCATTAAACACTTCTTCGTCTCTGTTTCAAAGTAAGTTTTCTATTTACGGCACTTGTAGAAGGTGTTTCAAAGGTATTTAAATTATTATTGATTTAAACATTTTACGTGTTTAAATTTATGTTTGTATTTTTGGTCGTTTTATACCAAACCAAGTACGGTTTGAAAACAAATACAAACCATTTGTTGGAAAGCCGCTCATAGCGTCTGTACAACAGCGGTCACTCGATTAATACTAGCATTAATCTCGGCTGCCCTCGGGTCGTAAGGGCCCTAATTTATGCATACATTTGGCCAATTGATGATGATCGTCTACCTTGTTTTAAAGTAAGCCCACCGGTTACAAAATATTGGTAAACAAAAATCCAATACAATTAAAAGATTGTACTTAGAATTGAGTGTACCGTGATTCAGCTAATTTAACTAGTTAGCTTAACTAATTTATGTGATAGTTTAATATTTGTTATTATAATACGATTTACAAATAAATGGTATAAAATATATGGTCTTTTTCAGAATTGCGACTAAAAAAAATCGAATGTGCGTGCTAAGGCATAGTTTTCCGGAATCAAAGCGAGCATTTACTAGTAATTTCGAAAATAGTGATAGGATCCAAACCAGATTTCACTAAATTCTATATTCACATCTAGTTTCATGATATCGCTCACCTAGTAATATAATGGCACATCTGCAAAAAATGCGAAATTGAGTTTATATGGTCCACATGTTTAAAAGTGCCTAATCTACATAGTAGTAAATATGTATTAATGTCTATACTAGTAACCAAACCCATACAATCAGTAAAAAACATAAACAGAACCCATAAATTAATTTTAAACATTTTTATAAAATTTTTGAAATTCGTTTCCGTAAAATATGACAAACGTAGATGTGCCGTTGTTTTACTGGGTGAGCGATATATGATTTTAAACTTATAATATCATCGTGGACGCTAAACATTTTACCGATATTTCGACCCAGTTACATGGATCATGGTCACGGCATAAAATAAATGCTGACATAAACAGATCATCTTATCACCAGCTAAATTGTATTATAAAATTTTGGACCCCTACAGAAATGAAATCAACATTACGAGCGCAATTTGACTGTTTCTAATGAGTGTCCGTTCCAAAAGCAAGGCATGCGTAAGCGCTGTGGCTGTGACGTCACCTCACAGAATATTAATTCTCTGGTGTACAGTCGCGTAGACTTCACTTGCAGGCAAATGCGAGCCGAGTAGCCGGCCAAATTACACTTCTGTGATTGACATTCTTTCCCCTAAAACATTAAGTGATCGTGATTTGACTATACTCGTACATATATTTACTCAACTCATATATACCTAGTCATAGTAGAATCTATGTTGGCATGTGAAAAATATTACTGGAGGCAGTTACAACACGATTTTTAGAATTATTATTTTTAAAATTTGTCTGTATTTCAGTGCATTTATTTCTAGTACTAGTAGTAATAGTAGTATGGCCTCGAGTAGGCCATAGCTGAGAGTACTAGGAGTATTTGGATGCAGGTTTATTACAGTGACCTCGAAGTATTGACATTTACTATTTGTTTTATTTGAATAATTCAGATGTAAAATTATTAAATTTAAAGAATCTAGTGAAAAAAATTGAGTGGGCACTACGTGAGTACTACTAGATAAGGAAACCTGTAATTCTTAAACAAAATAATTAAATTTATCACTCAAACTCACTACATGGAAATGTGGAGATTACATAAATAATTAAGGTATATTAATTTCCATCGAAAAACGATTATCATCATAAAGTAATTAAACTCATACGATATTAGTTTTGCCCCCAAAATTATAAATTCGAAGTTGACACAGGGGATCCGGACAGAACTAACGCGGAATAAATTTTCAACTTAATTTAACTAGACAAACACAAAGGGCCATACGAAGGGTCCGACTTAATTTTAGTATTGAGGTGGAAACTAAAGATAAGGTACCGCGTATTGCGAGAGAATCTCTCATCAGTCTCTTCCGATTGTTATTCAGATAGCAATCGTTGACCACAAGCAACCAATATTACCCACCTACTTACAGTAGGCCTTAATTTGATTACATTACAATTTACAACGCAATCAAAAGTGTCTGTAAAAAAGGATGTTTAGAGAAATCCCTCTTTTTGAAAATTACACTGTATATCTCTAATTACAATCTTCATGTGCACATAGAATATGTGTAGTGTATTGTTTATTAAACGCTCCGTCCTAGCTTCGAATTCTTCGCAGATATCCAATAGTTATTCCCGCAACGTATTCGCGACGGTTGCACTGCGATTTCGCGCTCCAGTGTACACAGTACACACAGATGTCGAGCGTTACACATCGCATGTGTCCGCACTCCACTACACTCATACCTCTCCAACAGCACCCAAGTCTTTGACGGCTCGTTCCTCATATTTAAACACTGAAGTTTTGTGACACCTGTGTTTAGGAGATTTTTGTTTACAATACAAAGGGTACATTTTTAACATGTACTACCTATAGTTTAAGAAAACGATAATGACGTAACTTAACCTAACCTAAAAGTTTATCTTTCCATTATTTAAACCAAAGTCACTGCCCAACTTCTACAGTCAGTAGAACTTAGGCAGTGACTAAGAACAAAATTATTAATTCGGATAACAAGATAAAAACCACTTGGAATATAATTAACAGTGAGAACGGTAACGCAAAGTCCTGTGATTTCAATTACGAATTATTGATTAATAATAATATAATCAGTGCTGATAAAGACGTGGCAAGCGAGTTTGAAAATCACTTCCGTAATATTCCTATAACATTAACCAGTTCACTAGCTTCTTCACCGACGGAAGCACTTTCTATATTAAAAAATCATATTAATGAATGTAATATTTTATTTGAATTTCAACATATAACCGCTAGAGACTTAATTAAGGCCTTTCAGTCTCTGAAGGTAAAGAATACGAGTGATTTGTGGGGCATCTCGGTAAAAATAATACAGCATATTATAGGTATTATAGCTCCATATTTGGTCGTAGTTTTTAATAAATGTATAGATCAAGGTATCTTTCCAGATCTTATGAAATGCAGCAAAATCATTCCACTTTTTAAAACAGGTGAAAAAACTGATCTTAATAACTATAGACCAGTTTCTGTTTTACCAACCCTTAGTAAGATTTTCGAAAAGATAATATTGAATCAAATGCTAACCCATTTCAACAATAATAAATTATTACATCCTGAGCAATACGGTTTCACTAAAGGCCGTAGTACAACCGATGCCGGGGCTAGGCTATTAAAGCATATATTTGAAGCATGGGAGGCGTCACATAATGCCATAGGAGTATTTTGTGACTTATCTAAGGCATTTGATTGTGTTGAGCACGAAACATTGCTGTTTAAACTTGGCCACTATGGTATAAAAAACAAGGCCCTTAGCTTGATCGCGTCTTATTTGAGTAATAGAATACAAAGAGTTAGCATAAACGATATTAAGTCATCGGGGTCACCGGCTGTGATTGGTGTACCGCAGGGCTCGATCTTGGGTCCGTTTCTTTTTCTGGTATACATTAACGATTTACCACATTATGTAAAGAACCAAGCGGATATTGTACTATTTGCTGATGATACATCACTAATATTTAAGTGTGAAAGGAATAAAGTAAATTTCGACGACGTAAATAGTGCTCTTTCGCATGTGTCGCGTTGGTTCACTATCAATAATTTACTATTAAATGCAAAAAAAAACGAAATGTGTAGAGTTTGTGCTACCTAATGTTAAAAAAATCAGCAAATCTCTTAAACTAAATAACGAAACATTGCATATGGAGGAATCGACGGTCTTTTTAGGGGTGACCTTAGATAGTAAACTTCAATGGGGCCCACATATAACAAATCTCGCGACAAAACTCGGTAGGGCTGCTTTTGCTGTTAGGAGAATAAGGCAGTATACAGACGTCGAAACTGCTAGGATAGTCTATTTTGCTTATTTCCACAGTGTTATGTCTTATGCCATCTTGCTGTGGGGCAAAGCAGCCAATATAAAACAAATTTTCATACTCCAGAAACGGGCTGTTAGGGCTATTTATAAACTTAGGTCTCGGGAATCTTTGCGTGAAAAGTTCAAGGAAATAGGTATACTTACAGTAGCTTCCCAGTATATCTTCAACAATGTAGTTTTTATACGGAAGAATATAAACGCGTATAAACAAAATTTTGATATTAATAATCGCCATACGAAAAGAATGCATCAATTAGTTACGCCTTCGTTCCGCCTAAGTAAAGTGCAGCGATCTTTCATAGGGCTTGGTATACATTTCTATAATAAAATCCCAAAATTAATACGTGACTTGCCAATAGAAACTTTCAAAAAACGCGTAAAGACACAATTGTTAGGCAAGGGATATTATAGTGTAGACGAGTATTTAAATGACAAAGACGCATGGAAATGACCAGCTCTGCAACCAGTTCCGCTCAGAATAGTAAATACTTTTGTATTATTATCTTTTTTGTAATATTTTTTTAAAAGATGTGCTGAGGAGTTTCTTTAGGCTTTTCTTCTCCTCCACGACAAAGCACCTTCCGAAAAGCCAAAAAATGACGTGCATAAGTGTATCAGTGATACCTATATGAATAAAATATTTTGACTTTGACTTTGACTTTGGTTTTAAAGCGAGTTTAATAAAAAAAATGTACATGAAAAATAAATTGCACAAAGTAAATCTTCAGCGGTTACCAGTTTATGATTTAAGTGGTGCAAACCACAACCGATAATGACAAAACAACGTTCAAGAACCACCTTTTGACTTTGATTCGAATACCAAAGTAAACGTTAGCTGAAATTAATAAGTGAAGTAGATGAGACATAAGCATAATATGCCATGATTGGTTGAGATATTAAAGTAGTTGGGTGGCCTGACGACCGCAAATAGTTGACTTATCAGTTGACTTAGGTCCTGTAACAATGATGCAAAAAAGAGAGAAGCCTACGTCGTCTGGAACTTAAGAGTAGAATTCTAGAGTGGCTGAAAGTTTTAAATTTAAATTGGGTTACAGACATTCCAAATACAAACGAAATAGTAAAATAAAACAATATTTCCGTTGTGTCATAGCCAGCAGTTAAAGAATCCTAATATTCTAAGAATGAATAAATAGGTGATTGGAGTGACTGTAATAAATAAGTAGAATAGCTATTTCTAGGTTGGTCACAATTTACATAGACGACAGTCATATTACGGAGACTAAAATGAAAAGTTATTTTATAAGTTTTAAATTCAATCCATCCATCCATCCATTCATCCATCCATCCATCCATCAGCCCAGAGGTCCACTGCTGGACATAGGCCTCCCCTAACTTGCGCCACTCTGACCGGTCCTGAGCCTTCTGAATCCAGTGGATGCCCGCTGTCGTCTTCAGGTCGTCAGTCCATCTGGTCGGGGGGCGTCCTATGCTCCTTTTTTTAATTCAATAAATAAATGTAAATATTTTACAGACAAAAACAGGATAATATACCGCATAATTTAATCATAATTTTGCCACTAATCACAATAGTGTAATATAATTATAGATACTTAACTATTGTTACTATTTTCATTATTCCTTGTTAGTTCAATTTCCAGCCATATCCACCTCGGAGCTTAGAAGTTAGCGAGCTATTTACTATTCCCCACACATATTCATTCGGCAATAACACGTCGTGGAAGTAATTAATAAGGCTAATATGATTAGTAGTTGTTTGCCCCGAGTTAGTGTTTGTCTTAAGCATGTTTCGTAGAGGCGGAACTGCGCTGTTTGCAAGTTCATTGGGGGACAAATTTTCCTAGACTCTCGAAACTTACCTGGTTTGATTATTAGGTATTTTTGGTAAAACTTTGTCTTAAGTTAGTGTAACTTAAATCAACTTGGACGGTTTACTTTTAACTTTGTGACAGGTACCTAACCCATTAAACATACATAAATTAAATGCATTACATTGTACATAATTATGTATCTCATATCCTCATGAATAATAAGCCTACAATTAGCGAGTTAAGCATTTTTATTAGAAAATTAGTGAGTTGTTAGCTATGTCCAACAGTAGACCTCCAAGGGCTAATGGTTGGGTGCATGCAATTTCAATTTAGATAAAAGTGAAGAAAAAAATGTGAAAATTGGCAGTTACATAATAATATATGAACAAAGTTTTATTTTACGCTTATTGATCTTTTTTATAATTTTGTAATTAATACTTACAAAATAGTTACGGAAAACTTAAATTATCCTGTCGTGCAATCTATAAACAGGACATAGTTCTTCCTTCGCTTCAATCTTCAGATCACCTCGGCAACTGACAAAGCCAAAATCATGGAGTATAGACGTAATCCCATCTCTTATGGGGGGGAAAATGAAAAAGTGTCCAGCTGTATACAGAAAATAGAGGTTCCAGTACCTACAACCATCTTCCTACGATAATAGCGCTGGCGTCGGAAAACCTACGATATGAATGCCTACAACGTGGCCTACAACGTAAACAGAGCTGCGGAGTGAAGTTTGCTGAGTTCAATAAAATTTATCCTAGGCTACCGCAGAGCCACCTGTTATTGCACGCGTTTTTATGGACACTTTTCATACACAGCGATGGCTCTCCTTAGCGTCTATACTCCATGGCCAAAATACAACATTAATTACAGACGCTCAAGCAAGATTACTCACCCAACTATATTTCACGAGTGGCAAGACTAGTTCGGGAATTAAGCTACAATTAAATGGTCGTAAATTTCAAGTTTGGGTCGGGTCACTTCGGGGAGCTTGGCGGCAATTTATCAATTATTTACGCCGCTCGAGCCGGCAGCTGCCGTCACCTGCCACTGGTCCAACTCCGATTTGTTTCCCAACTATCTGTTCAGTTAATGCACGTTTGACATGCTATATTAATATCGCATTTCCCTTTATAACTAAAACAATGAAAAGTAAAAAAAATCATTAAAGCTCTTTGTTGATTGTACACACTAAAGCAGAAATCAATCAATCAATCAATCATCTTTATTGTGGAATACAGGTACAATTAAAGTCAGGTGTCACAAGTCAAACAGATGGATCTCTGTATTCCCGCCACAAACGGGCATACAATATTATATAAAATTATAACTAATTAATAAATACAAACAAAAACTAACATGCAAAACGATTACATGTCAAACTATTAAATGTCAAATTAATGTGAAATTATTAAATTATCAAATTAATGTCAAATTATTAATTATTAAATTAATTGTAAATTATATAGAATTGTACAAAATAGTGCTAATGATAGTATTGTTATTAAAATAGAAATTACATTTAATTAATGAATAAGTAATTACTTTATTAAATCGTCTGTTATGTACTCATTTATTGTGTAATAGCATTTTTCAATCAAGAGATTCTGTAACTTTTTTTTAAATACTTGAATATCAATAGTGGTACGAATTGATACAGGTAGTTTATTATATATGAGTGGTGCTTTCGCAAAGATACTCTGTTTGTACAGACTAGTACAAATGTACAAAAAAGATATTATTAATAGGTATACAATACAATTACTTTCGGACAACCCAAATAAATTAAAAGATAACCGTATCTGGGAGTAATAAGGGTAAGGAGTCGATTTTTCTTGGATCCATCTGTCCGAATAGACTAAACCAATGATATTTTATACAAAAAGTAGTAATAAGGTTCGTAATCGTAAAGTTGGTAATAAGGTTCAAAACTTGAAATTTAATGCACTCTTGTTATTGTAGGTACTTGTATCCACGCAAGTTATTAATGTTAAGTTATTTAAATATCATATAAATAAATTTTATAATACTAAATATAAATTTGCACACCATCAACATGGTACATTGTGAACTGCAAAAAATCTAAAAATTAAGACCTCTATGTAACCACAATCTTTGCAAATAAAATAATCATTCATTCATCCGATGCGTTCGCGCCGGCAGCCGGAGGAAATCAGGTTTTGGCGCGATTCCCTGATGTACCAACTACGTACGCACAACTAGTGGTATGGCACAACTAAGTACATATTCCCATTGGCATAACTAATTTTTGTGGTATTTGTTTAATCAGCGGTGTTTATCCTTTCTATTTTAAAATACATAGCTTTCCGGTTTCACTATAGTTGTATTTCAAGGAATAGATTATAGAAAAAGAAAATAGCTATGCTTAATTGTGCGTAGTTTTACATAGTTAGGTATGCCGTGCAACTAGTTGTGTATATGTAGTTGGTACATCAGGAACCAAGTTTTGGAGACGCTTAAGTATATTAAGTTGCTATTCAGTAAGATCAACGTAATAAAGTCAGCATAGTCAAGATTCGGCGAAAGTACTGATGAGTAAGAGTAATTTTAGTGAAAATGGGAAAGTATCAGAAAGACTTCCCATAGCAATAGCATAGCTGCAAAGAGGTTTCGGCTAACCTAAGTTATTTGAGAATTCCAATAGAGGGAAGTCGTAAATACTTACAAGCAAGTATTCCAAGGTTTTTACTGGTTTAGCGTCAGGAATATAAACTTTTTAAAATACAACCGCAACAAAAAATAATTAAAAATAACGAAAATTAGCGAAAACATTAATTTAAACATTAATAATTCAGCTTCATTACAGGTTATTGGTAAGATTTCTGCGACTATTAAGAATCACAAGACAAAACCTAACAAAAGAATGATGTCCAAAATAAGGAGGATTATAAGCATTATTATTGTGTTATGTATGTCCCATTCCCAACACAACGATCAGTCACTTAGCCTACGCTGGGGCCTTGCGGTCGACACATCGATCTGTGTCGTCGACAGTTAGACCACAGTCTTGAGTGTGACTCGAAATACCCAGCTGGGATCTCTGAGCAAAGTTTAGCAGTTTCACTGAAGACGTCTAGCGTAGCGTCCAAACTAATTTTATTTATAACATCCCCTTACAGTTACTAATTGCGTCCATTTTCATAAGTTACGTGTAAGGTAATCGGTTTTAATATTGAATGATTTCACATAATAATATGGTTGTTATAAATTTCGTACATTTATACATGTAAACGTAAGTAGACATAATATGTATAATGAAAGTTATTTTCTCTTCGTGTTTAATAATTTAATTAAAACGCAGTTGAAATGAAAACATATTTATTGATTACCTAGCGAACATGCATTTGTTTCGATACGTGGAATCGAATATAATTGAGTAAAACAATTTTAATTACTTGCTTAAATTTTCTTCGTATTTGCAATATACTGAATTGTGTTGTAATTTTCCGCTCTGTTATATTAAATAATTATCCGTAAAACAGGAAATTAAGCCTCTTTTTACCAGGTTTCAATCAAAATTAATTGTTTTTTGGTATTTTAATATCTCGGTGCATAATTATTAATAGATTGATATGAATTGAAGTTATGTAAAATTTAAAATGTCATATTCACAAAAAATACTTAGATAAAAGTAATAAAAAGCATACAAAATATGACTTCACTAGACATATACAGACTGTGTACAAGTTATTCAATACTATTACTATTACCAAAAAAAATCTTAAGATACTCCATTTTTTTAGACGAGACTTGAAAAAACAAAGCACTACTTTTTATTGAATAACTATATTAATTTAAGTTAATTTTAAAAATTAATGAAACACATTAGTTTTGGCATTAAATGTTTATTAATCTCTAAATTAGTATCATTTTGTGTCTGCCTTATTAAACGCTTTTATTTAGCTTCACTTCGGAGCATCAAAGCATCAAAGCATCAAATCTTGTAACGTTAATTTGAATGACTTCCCTTTAATGAAAATTGATGAAATTTGGCAGACATGTGTATTTCCGATGACAATACACGAAAATCATATTTTAAACTAATTTTCATTGTTTATTTGTTGTTAAATTAAAAAAAACGATTTTCAGACTTTAGACGCATAATTCTCTATGTTCTATTTTACGTAGAGACTTGAAATTTTCACAACTTGTAGCTAATTTTATAAACTAAACATTATTGAAATAAAAGCGTTTAAAAAAAAAAAAATTTTTTCATTTGACTTATTTTTAATTTACAAACAACGATAGAAAGAAAAAGAAAGAAACAATTGAAGGTAGACTGCGTTTTTTTTACTAAAGAGCACTCGTCGTAAAAAACGCAGTAAAAATGGTCTAGTCGTGGCCTTGTCATTCAAATATCATAAAGAAGTATCTCTTATTAATCCTCACATTATTTTTTATTCATCTTAATCGGAAAAGAACACTATATTTTTACCGAAATTTAAGGGATAATAAATGAATACCGCCGGATCAGATATCTAATTAATATTACTCAGTCTCTGAAGTTCCATGAAATGAATCAAGTTAGTACAAGAAATTATATGAAAAATGCTAAATTATTTAATCATGATTGTATCACTAATACACTTATGAACGTCACTTTTTTATTCTACCATGATACTTAGAATGACGAAAGAAACTCAAAACTAAGTCTGCACTATCAAATCCGAAGTAGATATTCCACAACTGTTTTATTTTTTCCAAAGATTTTTAACTTTACTGTATTCATACCCATTTTTTGGTCGCAAAATTCTTAGATAAGATACATATCAAAAGAGAAATACAGTAGCGATGCTTCCTCAAGCGATGTGAACACAGATTCTACGTTTACGTTAAAGTGAGATTATACGTTTAAAAGTGAGTTTGGGAATGAAAATAAAGTCTTATACAGTTGATCTGGTTAAGACAGGCACCTCGCTATATAAATAGCTGCCAACACTCGGCGGCGCTGAAGCCGTCTTAAGCCTTTTGTTCGCTAATTCCTCAGATGAACACTCGACGCCGTGTACACTGTTGTTGTTCTATTGCTTATTTATTTACTACTAGCACTTTGCCCGCAGCTTTGTTCTCGTTTTCCGTCATAATACGTGCTCTGTATCTATTTCCAGATCATGTTTCACCTGAGTTCAAAATTTCATCAGAATCATTCTGTACTTTTTGTGTGAAAATGAAAACATCCATGAAAACTGTCACACTTATAATATTAGCAAAATTTAAAGAGCTAATAGTTACAGCCTATAGGTATGATAATACAATTGTATAACTACCAAACAAAAGATTCTGTCGTAAGTTAATTGGTTTTCGCTTCCATGTTGTTTAATAAAAAGGAGTAATAGATGTCAATTTTATTATTTCATATGCTCTGGAAATTCATATATTCTTACAGTATTTGAGTTTGATTTGCCCAGCTTTAACTGGCATTTTGGGAACTTAACATTTATATACGAGAAAGATTAATGAAATAAGAAGAAAATATGTTAAAATTTTTAATACAGTCTTGAATAACATGAGCGGAAACAAACGTTAAAAATGTTCATTAAATAGATAGGCTTCTATGATAGTCTAGTTCTATAGGTAATACAATAATTAATTAATTATTAAAATTATACAATACAATACACAATATTGTGAATATCAGAAGTGATACAATATTATCATTACTACAAAACTTTAATTTCATTATAAAGTGACACAATCTGTACGCACACTAAATCTGCGTATTGTCTTGACGTCATCAGTCACAACGAGTGAAAATTGTAACAATACCGGATTAACAGTTGACGCCTTTATAAATATTCATTTTGAGAGTATTAACTTGGAGGACCGTTTGAGCAGAGTTTTGTTTATGCGACAGATGTGTTGTTCAGAATTTCAGCGGGAAACACTTCTCAATATTACGTACCTAACTTAGTAGAAAATATCTACTAAAGACAATTTCGAAGTATTGTATAATTATTCGGATTTTCTCTCTCCAAACCATCTATTTATTACTGCAATTAGTAAAATGTTACAACAGCGTCCTTCCTACATATTTATTCTAGAGCGTAGGAAGTTTCCTCATTCATGATATATTCTAACGAGTGAAAATTGTAACAAAAGACAAACATAAAAATAAAAACAAAAGACGAGGCGATGATTTCTTATTAATCTTTAATTGTATAACGTTGGGCTCTATCTATCCTGTCTTCAGCTTACTCAACGAACTCAGTCGGTAAACTTTGATAGTACAGATTTCATCAATTCCGGCATATAAACACTTATTAAACAACACTTCTCTCTTTATTCTATTTAACTTTACTTTGTTAAGTCATCTGCAAAACGACTTGTCATGTTCGGGCTGGGATCTAAACAGGCAGTTCTTTCCTTCTCTCTTTTTTAGGGTTCCGAAGTAAAATCGGAAGTTCGTCTGTCTGAGGCATAGCGCCGAGACCCTTAGTGCTAGAAAGCACCTAGTTATTTGGTATGGATATACATATTTATCAAAACTCCAAAACCATAGAATAATATAATATATTTAAAAATATTTTTTCAGGATACCTCCCCTACGTACCCCATAGTGTGGGGTATCGCTAAAAAGGTATTTCAAAAATATAATGGATTTTTAAGTCCGTTTTTGGATTTAGGGGTTCGTTTGCGAAAAGAAAACTATCACGTTATCATAAGTAGTTAATGACTAATAGTCGATATACTTACTACTTTGGAACCCTGCATTGCGCGTGGCCTGACACTTGCCCGGTTTTCTTAGCTAGTTATGTTTTTAGTGTTGGTAATGTCATGGGCGCTTTTTCGTTTGTCATTTGTCATCACGTGGCATCTTCTCGTTTGCAATAGAAAAACTTGCAACAGTTAGGGTAACATAGAATAAGTTAAGAGTTCTGGCTTCAACCAACTAAGCACCAGTCATAAGAAGACCTAGAGCTCCACCAGGATGCCGAGTGTGGATTGGTGGAGGCACTTTAAGTAGTAAGTAGGTACCTAACTACTTAAGTAGCTAACTTTAAACGCACCATGCGTTTATACTACAAATAACGTTGTTACTACAAACAGTACAAAGCGAAGGCAATATCTTGATAAATGATAAGTAGCAGGTATAGGGAGCGATGCACTAGCACTATAGAGAGGTAGTGGCGCGCTCTATCGCGGTATCTTCACGCTTCATCGAGTGGAAGCTTCTGCTCCATCGCCGCCTGCCTCACGCACTTCATTGGATGTTTAGTTGGGCTTAAATATAAAAAATAGAAAAAATATGTATATAGATCGTCTAATTTTAGCGAACTCTGCACTTAACATGGTTGTTATAACGTGTAACTGGAATATTTAGGAAAAGGTTGTAACGATAAGACTACTTCTATTTTAAAACGTAAAGTCAAAGTACTCAAAGTCAAATTATTTATTTCCTAATAGGAACAAACCATGAACAAAAGTCAAGGGAGTTTGTATATCGTATATTAACACTAGCATAGAATGCTTTTAGCATAAATTCATCTTTCGTGTCTGCATATTTTGCAAAAATTATACAGTTTCAAATAATAATAATAAAAATAAACACTAACACATTTACACCCCTACAATAGAATTCTACCGATGTACTTAAATCAATCCCTAACAACAACTTGATTGGCCACTTTAAGGCAAAACCAAAGGGCAGCAGAACTGCTAAATAATTTATAAAAGTTGAATACCTCCTAAAGAAACAAGCAACTGAGTTAGGATTTATTATAAAGATAAATAAGTAAGTAATTTTAATATTGTTTAAAAATTGGAAAAAGTGTCTTTACTTTGAAAAAAAAAACAATAAAATATGAAATTGCACGGTTTCACGGTAGACTCCACAAAGTGCGAAGGAAATATTTATTAATATGTCCATTGTGGAATATAAACAAATTGATTAGTGTCAATCAAACAAACACTACGTCAGCCCGGAAGCAATAGCGACCTATTCATGACCACGTCCAACGATATCGCGGATTTCGATTATATCACGTAAATCGCTCAGGTTGTTTACAAATAATTAATTGTCGAATGCAACTGTGGCTGTTGATATTGGCGTAATAAATGCTATCCCATATTGTATCCATTAAACAAATACACAACTGCGCTATCGACGTAGGTAATTAACAACAGAAAATGAATCTTATTGCGTTAACGCAACGTGCAGTTTTGAATTTTGTTTCATGGTGTTATAATGTTGCTAAGGTAAATTGCACAGTACCAGACGGTCGTAAATAAGTTTAAAAGTGAATTAATTTATACCTTAAAAATAGAGAATGTATTGGCTTGGATTAGCGAGCGGGTTTAATCAAAAATGAAACAACGTATTAACTCAAAATGTTGTATGAAAAATATATGGAACTAAGAGAATTTAGGGTCGCTTTTTCACTGTCAAAAAGTATGGCGTATAGGTTATGTTTTGGTGTGTGCAAGGGGTGAAGGGGTGGTGGACTCAGTGCAACGCGTGCCCGTGAATAATTCGCCTTAAACGAGCGATTAACATCCAGCGTCATTCGATCGACAACGTAGCCGATCAACAATAGATCGTTGTACAACCAATTTTGAATAATCTCACTTCTGTGCTAATGATCAAACTGTGACGTTTATTTTGGATGTCTCATATTCGTAATGTTGTGTGAAAATTAAGAAACGCATCGAAATTTTTGTTGAAACGTCGTATAACCAATTCAGTATAATTTTATTTCTATACTAATGAGGGACCAAAATCTCATTATATTTTTTTGGAGATTATGTATTAATCTTACCGATAAATCATTGAATCGGAACAGTTTTAACATACTCGTAATATTACGCCATCACGTTATGTATTCACTACAATTATAGTCAATCATCGTTGGATCAAATTACCATACCAGTCGACATATTTTCAAACATTAAAGATCAATTGAATACAGTAAACAGACTTGTTTTAATTGACAGTTTGTGGCCATTGCCGATAGGTCTCCCGATGGCTTAAAAACAATCAAGAAGTAAGGTAGACAGACTGATGTATTAGTGTCAAACGTCATCCGACATCCGACATCCGGATTCTAACATCCGTCATAGACTAATATCAACGACGTCTGTCTACCTGTCAAGAGTTTCTCCGCGCCACCGCAGTCTAGCCGTGACCACGATCCAGATTTAGACCCAGTTGCAGGTCGAAATATCGGCGTATAGAATATATATTGTGAGTGCCCGTACTAAAGATGTGTACATATCACTACACCAATTCGATACGTAGAGCATTATGCGGATATCATCATCCCTGCAGTGCAATGAAACTCTGATATTCCAGTAACCATCCCTATTAGCTTAGGATTAAAGTAGATGCCAAACGGTAAATCAATGAAGCCTGTCTAGTCAGGTTAATCAAATGTATCCGTTGGGCTTAGGACTACGGGCATGTAGGTACAGTCGCCAACAAATGTGGTGTTTTTGGTTTGTAACATATTATTAATATTATATTTACAAGTTTACAACTTTGTTCTTTGTACGCCACGATTTGATATAATACGTTCTTGTACTTTAGGTTACGTGTACTAAAAATTAACAATATACTTTTTTTTATTTACATTATAACATTAATTAGTCAGAGACCATGAATCTCCAGTGAAGGTCCTTGGATGGACCTCTTTATTCTACAACGTTTGTCCGAAGCAGAGGCTATCATATAAGAAATGTCTTGAAGAAAAACTAAATATTGAGATTAAGGAATTTTCAATAATGTAGAACAGATGATTATTGATCACATAGTGTTGAAGTACTTTGGAATATTGATGTAACGTTAGGAGAACTGGAAATATATGATTACAGTCGAGCCTAAAATAATGATTACCCAGATATTAACAAACAAATCAGAAATGAAACATTGGTGTGTTCGCGTATCCCTGCAAAGCCAGAGCCATATGAGCGCATTCCTGAAATAGCAGCGCCGACGGAATCGTACACTGTTTCAGTGCACCTTCTGCGCTCACACATACCTCAAATCAATCTAATCAAAATATATTTGTTCAAACTAAATGTATATTCCAACATTTGCTTAAAGTAAGCAGACTCCATTGCTTTTTACCATCAAGTGGGGTTTCTTGTCAATCATTAACTTATCATGAATAAAAAAATAATGACACTCTTATTTAAAATAAAATTAACTGTTTTAGTATTTGCAATATGTGCAATAATATGCACTGGCAAAAACCAAGACATAACTGATCACAAAATTACATATTTTATTTATAAGTTTATGATTAAAGAAAAATCTTATAAACATACTGTATAAATTTTTTGAACCAAAAGACAAAAAAAATCTGACCTGATTAAATAACAAACTGATAGCTGTGACACACTTCGTTAGAGCATTATGTCCAAACTTTTTTCGTTATAATTTATTTATAGGTAGGTACTTCATTTTATTATCACCCCAGAAATGGTTTGTCTTCCAATTGCCAAAAATACCTTTATCATTCTCGCCCAATTGCCTCATAAAATCTCATCTCGTTGACAGTGAGAAATGATAGACATCATTTCATCACCATTTTATGAGCACAATTTCTTTTCCATAAAAATAAAAATCGACTCGTCTTTACAAAAACATCACTTCAATTGTCATTCATGAGGGCGGAACGCGTATTTGTCACCCGGCATGTCGGCTGCGAATCGCGTTCCAAATATAAAAACGCAATTTTAAACAAAACCCATACCACAGAACCCACTGCATTCGAACCCTCACAATAAAAAATAAATGCCTTGGAAGTATGAATTCCAGGATTTCATGCGAATTTCAAACTAGGCTGAGCCAAAAAGCTGTGTTGACACCAGTTAGTGAAGTGCAGATCGTCATTTCTTTCAAGATAATCGTATAAAATACATATAATTAGCTTAAAACGTATATAATCATTCGGTAAATTTATCAGGTAGCTCTGATTGTAGTAATTTTTTTTAAACGAAGGGTCTCTCCTTGAATACCGACCGGTGACACTAAAATTAGGTTTCAGTCACTTTTAAATGGTTATGACGTGTTTTTTTGATATCCATTTTTTCAGTAAGTCGTTAGCCGTTTAAAATTTAAGCTGTTTAAAATAATATTATTACATGAACATTTCAATAGGTATATTTTATTAAATCGATTCCAAACAAACATATCTACAATCGTCAATAAACTACTGAAGCGAAGTCAGGCCTTTGCCTCAAGGGGAAGCTTACTTGCTTGAATTTAGTATTCACTGCATCGTCAAGAAGACATCAGCAGGCAAAGTAGCAAAATATTATAATAGCATAATGGTGTCAGGTGGCGTTCTAGTGAACCACCCTTCGTGTTGTATCGATCCTCGGGGTAACTTATCGATAATGTGTTTCAAACACAGGGGAGCATCCCTATCCGCGAAACTGAGACAAAAATGCAATTTATTCCGCATTTTTAATTTCAAAGTCATTTTAATTATTTAAATGTTTGAGCTTTCTAATTCGTTTTTATAGTTTAAAGTTTGATGACACATTTCATCGTAGGTACCTGTGACGTATTGA
The DNA here is from genome assembly GCA_963932265.1 of Thymelicus lineola. Taxonomy (NCBI): domain Eukaryota; kingdom Metazoa; phylum Arthropoda; class Insecta; order Lepidoptera; family Hesperiidae; genus Thymelicus; species Thymelicus lineola. The sequence goes on along the minus strand of OZ010687.1, from coordinate 11,746,774 downwards.
CAGTGATGTCTCTCGGTGACACTGTCTGTCGACTCTGCATGTTAACTTGTAAAACTGAGTGTTATTATTTAAATAGAATCTTTAGCTTAGCCGACCTGTAGAATACCTAAACGCCACAGTACCTAAACAGCTTGTTTTAATTGCCGAGATGCAATAAAAATAACTAACTTGCAAGTGTAAGGGCAGTTGGTAGGTAGTTGAAATAGCGACCGTTAATGGTTTTTCCAACCACCAATCTGCACTGAAGCAGCGTAGAAAAGTCATTTTAGTCCTCAAAAATTACAAGGTCTTGAAAGGTATTCAAGAAACTCAGTCGCCTACACCGCCATAACCTGAAACAAAAACAAGTTATGGATAAAATTTTGTACCTTTCAAGAAACTCAGTGGTCTACACCACCATAACCTGAAAGAAAAACAAGTTATCGATAAAATGAAAGAAACTATCGATAATAAAGATACACAACCTTAGCAATACACACGGTCCCGACGCGCGGCGCGCCAGGTACCTACAGTCTAAGCGGGGCTTAGGCTCGTGATATGAAAGCGAAGTGACGTCACTCCACCAAACAGATCCCAGCAACTTTACACCGAACCTCATCCAGTTTTATTGTTCCGCGGATTGTCATGTGCTTAGTTTTATTGCACTCTCGGTGTTTAGACGCCGCCGCTTTACGAATTCCGAATACAGAATATTCATGTTTGAAACACCAAACAAGCAAAGCTTTATTGCTGTACTGAAACTACAGTTTCGCTATTCCATCATAAAACGAACTATTTTTGAAACACACTATTCTGTGTTTTAGAAATGGATGACATATCCCTAAAGAATTGTTCAGCGCGGTGTCTACCTATATAAATGGCAATTAAGGATGAAAAATTATTAGTACGTTATAATTAAAAAGCAACGACATGTTCTTGTGTTGTCTGCTCCGACTTTGATTAATATTGTCCGTGACAGTCCTTTGTCAGTAACGAAATAATTTTACCTACATTAGAACCCTCCATAATGGAATGAGGACGAAAATGAAAAATGTTGGCATAGGTATGCTCACTCATTAAGGTCCATACGAATTTTGTGGAATTAAATATTTTATGTGTTTGTTCATAACTCCTAAAAATTAGAAGGAGATAAGTGTAAAAGTAAATTAACAGACTTCACACACTTGAGAACCTTACAGAAACATACACTAAGTTCATTTTATATAGGTTTCAAACGTTGCCTATCTTCACCTAAAAGAACAATATTTATTTTCTAAATGGCATATAATAGTACATTACGATACGGTGTCTTTCACAACGTCACACCTCAAGCAAACCACTTCTTGTTTGCCAGCCATCATAAAAATGCATAAAAATGTTCGTTAACCTAGATAATTGATGGTCTAAGAAATACATACGACAACCAATAACACACAGGAAATTTCAGTATCCACCGCTAATCAGTGTTGCCAACTCGGTATCAGGTTTTCGGGCTAAACACAGTTTCAAAAAGGGCTAGATTTGTCCAATACATTGAAAATAGGGGCTATTGCTTAATTAATCGATCGTTTTTTCGATCGATTGCATCAAAAAGTTCGTGGAAAACCTGAATTTATCCCTTTTTTTTCAAGATGGCGGAAAATGATTTTGGGGCTAGAAATTGGGCTAGGTGCTAAAAAATTATTTGAGGGGCTGAAAACCCGTAAAAAGGGCTAGAATTAGCCCCGAAAGGGCTAAATTGGCAACACTGCCGCTAATAGCGCTTAACATTTATCTATGGCTAGCAGGTGCTTACCGCAGCACGATGAAGTCTAATTCCCTGCAATGGATATATGTAATCCCACCAGTCAAGTTTAAATCGCAGCCAACGAAAATGTCAACTTGTAATCTATGTAATTAAGTGAACGTCAGGGCGGGTTTACTGGAGTGCCCCGGCTCTCACTACAGGCTACGAAGCTATTGTGATGCATACGAGTATAACACAAAATATGATACTCATTCGAGTCTACACAAATTCTATTCATCGTTACAAAAAATATGTTCCAAGGATTGAAGTATAATGTCATAGAGCAGACATCTCGAACAAAATGTGTGTCATGCCCAGAAGGTTCGATTTTCAAAATTGAGCCCCGGTTCTCCTTTCATAATCGAACGAATCCATTGAAGATTGAAGCCACGTAGCGCCATTGCATTGGGACATACATGGTGTTCACAGTGTCGGTTCTATACGTTAGTAATAATACTTCAATGGTTCCAAGTTTAAAAGACATTCGGTACGAAATAATATTTTTTTTGTGGTTCTTGCAGGGTGTTCTAAAATCTCTTGGGAATGTTATCCTTAACTTTTCTATATCAAACAGTTAATTAAATAAGGGTCCTATGTTTATGTAGAATAATAAATGTTACCATACATTGAAGTATAATGACATAGAACAGACATCTCGAACAAAATGTGTGTCCCGAAACCGCGATGACGCGTTCTTTTTTCAAACTCTAGAAGGTGATTTACATAGAGTAACTTTGTATAAGACACTTGCCGAACCACGACAAACAGTCAACGACTCTAAATCTTTAGCTCTTCCAAATGTTTGATTTAATGTTTAATTGAATTCACTGAGTAATGTAATACACATAATTTATTATTTACCACAGAGTAGGTACTATAGTCATTCTTATCGGGCTTATTTATTTGTCCATTAACACGCCATTACTTGCCAAGTGTGTAAGCCCGACTCATGATTTTTCAATTCAATTAAATTGACTTACCTGAACTGACTGAACTGACTTGAATTGATTCAAGTCAATTTATTTGCATTTCATTCAAAAATGGCGGGAATATTCCACAATAATTGAAATAAATTCGTTTTAGTTGATTTAAGTTAATATTTTGTTTTCTTACTGATGATAAGTAATACCATTTTCTTTTTTGTATTTTTTTACGTGCAATTGTGACAGGTTCTCATCACGCAAGACGGCATTTTTTCAGTTTGTTACTAAACAATTTTGGCATGCGGCCGCAATGAACGCAGGTGAGTGACAAGCAAGTGAGTGAATGAAGTGAGCCACCCTGGCCACAATGAATGCACCCGACTCAATGTTCGGGGTGTCTGTTCTATACGAAGTAATAGTACTTCAATGTTACCATACGATTAATTTTATGTTACTTTAATGATATTAAGACAAAGTGTGATAATAATAATATTGATCACCCTCTTGATCGGAGTACACATCGATAATTAGCAATTGAATCAAATTATTGAAGGTTAATTGGAAGAATTCGGTATAATTACTAGGCAACGTTCTAGCACGTTAAATTTTAGCATTAAGTTAAGTCCGTCTTTTGTACCATATTGTGTGAAAAAATTTTCCTTACATATAATAAGAATATAATAGTTTAAATAAAATAATTACATCATCCTAGATAAATACTAAATACAAGACTTAAAGTGCACATCTTCAAAACCAAGACGCGAATACGCCAAAGATTTACAAACACAGACTTCGCCAACTCTTAAATGAATTATGTCTTGTCGAGGTGTTCCCAGTTCGCTATTGACGGAGCAAACTTCGCTAAATAGTTTCGTTCCCACTGCTATTATTGTTGGGAACTCGTACCTCATGACGCTGTCTCCTCACACAATAGAGACACGTAGGTACCGTTTAACTATGAACTCCAGTAGGTACATAATATTATCTGAAGTTCACAGCAACGGAAACTAAATTCAGATAATTCTAACCATTGTCTACGCGTATTTCTCATTCAACTTTCATGTGACGCAACGGTGGCGCATTACTGTGCATATTTTGTAAATATTTTTTTTAATATAAGTAACTCAATCTAATTTAGTTATTCTATAAATCGAGGCGAGGAGTCATACCAGCATAACACGAAATTGTTCATTTACCTTAGTACACATAAAGATCAAATATTAAATCGCTATTATATTAACGTGAATTTACACAGCCGATAGAACATTAAAATCATTAGAAAGAAACAATTAAAAAAGGTACACTATTAAAATTATATCTTTATAATTTTAATAGTACACCTTTTTACCATTATAAGTCAAACTTTCAATAAATTAATTACGTTATGAAACGTACTTTCATCAAAATATTTCATTAAAATTAAAAATGCCGTACTGGAAAGTTAGTTTTTAGTTGCTTTGTTGTTCCCGCTTATCCTGATAAGCGGGATTATACAAATAAATATAATCTTGCCTACCAAATTTTAAAGTTACGAAATAATAAAGCACTTTTAAGTAGTTAGTATTTTTTATAAATGATAACAACTTTTTTACAAATGAACACTTACACGTCATAAAGCCCCTAAGAAAAACTACTGCAAACATTCTAAGCATGAAAGAAATATTAAGAAAGATGTGTAGTTACGCCCACATATCACTACTAAATCCATTTCGGATTCTGCAGATCATTCCGAGTGCATTAGAAATGCATATACTTCATCTTGATCCTTGTAAATTCACGTACCTACTTGTTGCATTGCAAGCGAGAAGTGTCGATAATTCTAAGCGGACAACTGCAATAGTAATGACACAATGCCAGCAGACTGTAGTACGCCAGTGGATTGCAGACCAATTTAAGTATATACAAATACATATCTAAAAGCAGCTCTGAAGCAGTGATAGCCTAGTGGTTAGAACGTTGGTCTCCCGAACGCGGGGCCCGGGTTCAAATCCTGGCACGCATCTCTAATTTTCAAATATTATGTGCGTATTACAAGTTAATTATCACTTGCTTCGGTGAAGGAAAACATCGTGAGGAAACCTGCACACCTGAGAGTTCTCCATAATGTTCTCAAAGGTGTGTGAAGTCTGCCAATCCGCACTTGGCCAGCGTGGTAGACTATGGCCTGTACCCCTCACATTGTGAGAGGAGACCCCGAGCCCAGCAGTGGGACAATTATGGGTTGTTGCTTTGCTTTTTTTTACATATCTAAAATATACTAAGCCTAAAATATACCTACTAGTACGGAAAGCTCACGAAATTTTACTTGTAATCATACAAGTTAGATCTGACTGAATTTCTTAATTTGTTATATCACTTATAATTAACATACCGCAAGATTACTGGTGTCTCGACTAGCATGAATCCATACCACATACTCAATAAAGTAGCAATAGCTAATAAATTATATTGAGATGTAAGTAATAAAAACCCTCCTGAACATCAGTTGTGTCATGTTGGCCTCAGTTTCCTCTGGACTCTTGTATCACAAAATTGTAAGATTTCTCACCTGCTTGGCTAGCTATAGTACTATGCTCCTTCCTCAACCGACAGAAAATGATTATGATGAAAATATTTGAATGTTTGCCTATTCATTACGCACTAATCATTGAACGGATCATTATGAAACTTACTATACTGTACACTGTCCATGGCCAGGACTAATAAAATAAGATAGATTTTATCCCACTTTTATGTTCCCCTGAGATGATCGAATTTATTCATAACAATAAGTTAGTGATTAAGTTATGCGAAACCACCGCATAATAATAAGTTAGTGATTAAGTTCCGCGAGTGAAGAGGCGGACAGAATTTAGTATTTTTATGTTTCAGGATGAAACAAGACCCTTATTGTCCCACCAGTCTCGTATAAGTGTCGTCCGGTATAAAGCGGCTTACAGCGACTGTACCCTACCATGTCCAATTAATATGTTAATGTAAGAATATACTCCGATATCTACCGAATAGACAATGCACTCTGAACCGTTGCAAGACGCACTCAAAATTTACTAACTGTTATTTACTTACGTGTTGTTAATAATTCTATTAATTTACCTCACCTTCAGTATACCTGGGGCGAACTTATTATGTACTGATAAATAAGTCAACTCTACATACAATATAGAGGAGTACGTACGTAATAAGTGAGAAGATCATTTTAGAACATTATTTGAGTTTCAAAACCAATAAGTTTTTAAACACATTTATGAATCATTATTTTGAATTGTTGATGATAACTCGTATATCAGCTTAAATGAGTTTAATACGTGCTGCAGATTGTACATGTGACTGTTATCACATGTATCTGAATGGTTAAATGACCTTAAATAAATGACCTTAAATAACCCATCGATATCTCAGTTGGTAGAGTGGTGGACTGTAGATGGTAAATAACTGACATCCATAGGTCGCTGGTTCAAATCCGGCTCGAAGGAGCATGTATTATTTTTAATATATAATATAATAGTATAATGTTATGCAAAATAAGAGTTCTTAATTTGTAAGTAAACAGTTGAAAATAAAACAGTAGTGCACATACATATACACGCGGCGGCATACTGCTACAAACTGTGACAAATTAACCAGAGCATTACGTTAAACAGTTTAACTTGATTTCACTGTAAGTAAAAATATCTTACGACCTAAATTTGAACCACACTCTTGATTTGTGCTTTGAATTCAATAAGACATAAAAATCTGACAACATATTAAGATAATAAAATTATTATATCAGTTGGCCAAACATTAGGTCAAAGTGATATCAGGTTGACTCATTAATCCGTGACTTTAAACACACAATAACACAAATCATTCAGTGCAAATCAAAACATAGGTGTTGTAAAAATTATTATATTTTACATATCAGATGTTGATAAATGATTGACACCACCACTTTATCAGCTTTTTAGCACTAAGGGTCTCCTGCACTATGCTACGGACGGACGGACATAACGATACTATAAGGATTCCGTTTTTGACTACGGAACTCAAAAAACAAGTAATCCTTCGAGCCGGATTTGAACCAGCGACCTATGGATGTCAGTTATTTACCATCTACAGTCCACCGCTCTACCAACTGAGCTATCGAAGGGTTGTTGGAAGTATTGTAACACGAATACATGTTAAAGTTACCTGTAACAATAATAAACAAAATCAATATAAAAAACAGGTAATCCTTCAAGCCGGATTTGAACCAGTGACCTATGGATGTCAGTTATTTACCATCGACAGTCCACCGCTCTACCAACTGAGCTATCGAAGGGTTGTTGGAAGTATTGCAATACTAATACATGTTAAAGTTACCTGTAACAATAATAAACAAAATCAATATAAAAAACAGGTAATCCTTCGAGCCGGATTTGAACCAGCGACCTATGGATGTCAGTCATTTACCATCTACAGTCCACCGCTCTACCAACTGAGCTATCGAAGGGTTGTTGAAAGCATTGTAACACGAATACATGTTAAAGTTACCTGTAACAATAATAAACAAAATCAATATAAAAAACAGGTAATCCTTCGAGCCGGATTTGAACCAGCGACCTATGGATGTCAGTCATTTACCATCTACAGTCCACCGCTCTACCAACTGAGCTATCGAAGGGTTGTTGAAAGCATTGTAACACGAATACATGTTAAAGTTACCTGTAACAATAATAAACAAAATCAATATAAAAAAACAGGTAATCCTTCGAGCCGGATTTGAACCAGCGACCTATGGATGTCAGTTATTTACCATCTACAGTCCACCGCTCTACCAACTGAGCTATCGAAGGGTTGTTGAAAGCATTGTAACACGAATACATGTTAAAGTTACCTGTAACAATAATAAACAAAATCAATATAAAAAAACATGTAATCCTTCGAGCCGGATTTGAACCAGCGACCTATGGATGTCAGTCATTTACCATCTACAGTCCACCGCTCTACCAACTGAGCTATCGAAAGGTTGTTGAAAGCATTGTAACACGAATACATGTTAAAGTTACCTGTAACAATAATAAACAAAATCAATATAAAAAAACAGGTAATCCTTCGAGCCGGATTTGAACCAGCGACCTATGGATGTCAGTCATTTACCATCTACAGTCCACCGCTCTACCAACTGAGCTATCGAAGGGTTGTTGAAAGCATTGTAACACGAATACATGTTAAAGTTACCTGTAACAATAATAAACAAAATCAATATAAAAAAACAGGTAATCCTTCGAGCCGGATTCGAACCAGCGACCTATGGATGTCAGTCATTTACCATCTACAGTCCACCGCTCTACCAACTGAGCTATCGAAGGGTTGTTGAAAGCATTGAAACACGAATACATGTTAGAGTTACCTGTAACAATAATAAACAAAATCAATATAAAAAAACAGGTAATCCTTCGAGCCAGATTTGAACCAGCGACCTATGGATGTCAGTTATTTACCATCTACAGTCCACCACTCTACCAACTGAGCTATCGAAGGGTTGTTGAAAGCATTGTAACACGAATACATGTTAAAGTTACCTGTAACAATAATAAACAAAATCAATATAAAAAAACAGGTAATCCTTCGAGCCGGATTTGAACCAGCGACCTATGGATGTCAGTCATTTACCATCTACAGTCCACCGCTCTACCAACTGAGCTATCGAAGGGTTGTTGAAAGCATTGTAACACGAATACATGTTAAAGTTACCTGTAACAATAATAAACAAAATCAATATAAAAAAACAGGTAATCCTTCGAGCCGGATTTGAACCAGCGACCTATGGATGTCAGTCATTTACCATCTACAGTCCACCGCTCTACCAACTGAGCTATCGAAGGGTTGTTGAAAGCATTGTAACACGAATACATGTTAAAGTTACCTGTAACAATAATAAACAAAATCAATATAAAAAAACAGGTAATCCTTCGAGCCGGATTTGAACCAGTGACCTATGGATGTCAGTCATTTACCATCTACAGTCCACCGCTCTACCAACTGAGCTATCGAAGGGTTGTTGAAAGCATTGTAACACGAATACATGTTAAAGTTACCTGTAACAATAATAAACAAAATCAATATAAAAAAACAGGTAATCCTTCGAGCCGGATTTGAACCAGCGACCTATGGATGTCAGTTATTTACCATCTACAGTCCACCGCTCTACCAACTGAGCTATCGAAGGGTTGTTGAAAGCATTGTAACACGAATACATGTTAAAGTTACCTGTAACAATAATAAACAAAATCAATATAAAAAAACAGGTAATCCTTCGAGCCGGATTTGAACCAGCGACCTATGGATGTCAGTTATTTACCATCTACAGTCCACCGCTCTACCAACTGAGCTATCGAAGGGTTGTTGAAAGCATTGTAACACGAATACATGTTAAAGTTACCTGTAACAATAATAAACAAAATCAATATAAAAAAACAGGTAATCCTTCGAGCCGGATTTGAACCAGCGACCTATGGATGTCAGTTATTTACCATCTACAGTCCACCGCTCTACCAACTGAGCTATCGAAGTTATGATGTATTAAGCAAAATACGGTTAATGTACACAATCTCACGTAGTGAAAGTTTAATTCTACTTTCGAAATGTCACGCACACCAATGTCTGATATGGCTGTGTTACAATGTGCGTACACGATACATGACGTCAGTTTTTTAAATTCTTAGCCACACTTCATTATTCGTAATTTATTTATGTCAATTTGTGATGCCTTACTATATATAAACAAAATCTTAAGTGCGTCTCCAGTGTTGTGCAGTTTCTGCAATCAATATTTTTTTAATTTAAAAAATATTTACTTATAACTTACCAAATGTTGACCCGAACGGTAATATAATAATATAATATAATATATATATGTATAATTATATATAATTATTATTTATATTATTTATATATAATTATATAATTATATATAATATAATATTATTTTTACGTAAGTAGAAATAAAAATGTATTATATATTTCCTTAGATTTACTTTCTATGGAACGACTTTAAAATAAATACTACTGCCAATACCACCTAGCAAATATCATGCAGACATTGTAAATTAATTCAAATCCCGGTATGCGTATTTGTAATTTGAATACGGTGTAGACGGTCCTACTCCTGTGCCGTCGCGTCACCGCGTCGGATACCTTCAAGGGGTATGTCACGTGTCGACATTATGCCATTTAAATAAAGTACTGGGAAAGCTAAATTATTCAAGGAAAACATGGCTTTTTATGTTACCGAAATTGTACTACAAAAATGCTTCAAAGCATTAACCTCTAGTCTGTTGAACCACCGCGACGCGAGCAATGGTACCCCCCCCCCCCCCCTTATCTGTGGCATGATCGCAGCGCGGTTGGTTGTGGTTAGCTATCTTTCCTCGGTAGAATTTCCGATTTGATATCTCTTTATCCCATTCTCTCCTATGTAATATAGAGTAAGATGTCCGAGACGCTAATATAAACCAACAAAATCGAATGCGTAATACGAACTTCTTCGGGAGTGAGTCTTGTAAATCTGTGGTGCGTTCCCGCTCATTCGACTATTTGTAAAGTAGAAAAAATCACGTGTGATTGTGATCTCCAATCAAATTTTTGAACAAAATATAAGTAATGTTTATTATTCTTTCATTTTAAATCAATATTAGCGCCTACTCAACACATTTTCCTTGTTTTTTCTGTTGTTGAAGTTAGGACTTCGCTGCTTGTCACTACTGTCTTGAATTTTGTCGTGACGGTTTTAAGATTACTTTAGTATCAAAACTTACAATACTGCTGTTTATAGCGTGTTAAAAAGAACTGTTTTCTTTTGTTGTCAATGACAAAGCTTAATTATGTGTGGTTTGTAATTAAAATCATTATAAACAAAAGGAGGGCAAGCTATGCTCGCGCCGCGAGCATGCCACAGACGGGTCGTCACCGCCGCGCGGTGCTGCCACAGACCCAGTGTGCGATCAAGATGGCCGCCATCGACGACGATATTTTATATGGATAAGACATTTGTCAATGAATAGTTTAATGAACTTGCATTTTTATTTATATTTTTATTTATATATTTATAAATATTTGTCAAAACATCGAATCAATCCGATATATCGTATAGAAAACATCGAATAAATTCGATATATCGCTGTTAAGTGAATATCCCTAGAAGTCACGTATTCGGTCTTATCCATGTTAACACTAACATGTTTAAGTTCAAAATGTCTGAATTTTCACTGTTTTTATCTTAAGTTTTTATTAAATATTTCTTCAAAACATGCTTGACTTTATTTTGAATAGGATACATAGATCTATCGAGTACTCAAAAAAACAATTAGATTTACAATATTTGTAGAAAATTGGCAGAAAAATTGGTAATCCGGAAGTTACGTTTAACAAGTCATATTTTAGAGTCAATTTTGTTTCTATCTTATAAAAAATCATGATCTATAAAGCTTCTGCTCGTTAAGTTATCGTATATTAGATAAACTCAAGTTTCTGAAAACAAAATGTCTTTGTTCTACTCCTTAAGACTAATAAGAACCGAGATCAAATATAAAGGCCACATGAGGCACAAGTCAACTGGATGTCGTGCAGGTAAGTATCAAAAAAACTTGTTTTACAAGAAATATTTGTATAACATTATACTAATGTTTTGCTTGTATTGTTACTGATACATGAACAGGATTAAATAGTAATAAAAATACATAGAACATAAGTACGTTGTTTTTATTAATTTCTAAATTATCATACCATATTTTTAGAACCAATTTTTCCAAAGCTATTTTCTAAGATATTACGTCCTCGGCGCAGTTGTAATTAATAATGCTACTAGATTAATGTTTCTAGATTCTCAATCTAATTAGCTTTAGCTTAATATAATAATCTTATTGGAAAACAACGGGGTCTAATAAGAACTGACACACCCCGCGCCCCGGTCTGTGGCGTGCTCGCGGCGCGGTGCCACATACATACATATTTTCATAATTAAAAAAAAACCACATATTAGGGGTTAAGAGAATATAAGTTGTAGGCATTACTCAACTGAATCAATCCATATTTATAATACACGAGTAACCGCCCTCGCTTTGCTTCGGTTTTCTTTATTTTTTACACCTTGGGATACATTATTGGAGTTTTATTAAGGATCCCTAATTTTTTGAAAATATAATATAGCCTATGTTACTCGGGGATAGTGTAGCTTTCCAACAGTGTAAGAATTTTTCAAATCGGTTCAGTTGTTTCGGAGCCTATTCAATGCAAACAATCAAATCGTTCCTCTTTATTATTAGTATAGATAAGTTTTTGTTGATTACATAACTTAACAATTTACTTAATTAATTTGTGTTATTATCATGATCATGTCGTAGTATTTTTACTGACATTATAAGACTCCATTTGTAATAGCCTATTGTCAACAACTTTCCTGTTAAATTGGCTGAGGAAAGGGCACCTCCAAAAGATCAAATACGAAGCCTGTCGAATTATGCAGAGCTAAACACTTAACATAAGGTCATACTGACATTTCGTTCTACATTTACGTCGACGCCAATTCATAACATTGTAAGGCGCCGGCCACACAGAAAAGACGCAAGACACGGACCCGTCGCACAGTGGGACGAAAATAGGGTTTCATAGACTTAGGATTTTTATGTTAAAATTTGTTTGTTTCTTGTCGCAAACTGACGTAGAACCTTTTTAGAAGCCACAACATTATCATATTTATGCACCGCAGGCGACTATAACAAGAAAAAAAAAATTTTAAATTAAATTTGTATGGAACACAACAGAAAAACCGATTTTATTCGAGACTGAGGAGAGTGCCCCTAATTCCCTCTGGTACGATTATTGCCACTATTTTTCTCTATTTTTTGACATATCGCACGTTGCGCGCACTCGATAGACTTTGGGTGAAAAAAAATGAAATATTTTTTTTTATTTTTTTCACATTGTGCACGTTATTTTCTATGCTTAAGGGCCTTCAAGGCCCTATTTGGTACTTGACACGTTGTCTAAAACGAGCTACTGCAATACCTAACCTATTTAATAACAGTTTACCGACTAACATGCCCTTGTATAATAGGTTACATGGTTATTTAATCAGTTACTAATGACGATCCCTGTGTTCATCAATTTAGTCAATGAGCTCGACTTAATGTTGTCAGTACTCGGCTCATTATTGTTACTATTTTAATTATTATTGCACCTACTTATCAACCATTATCTCATAGTTCCAATTACTTTATGATGGGCATTACCTTACAAATCCCATTGCTTTTTAAGGTTTAAAATTAATTACCTACAAAACTACAAATGGTCCTACTTATATAATCTACAAGTTACTCACTAGGTAAATTACTACAACAGGCTAAATTATATATGGTTATTTAAAGTTGGTCCCAAAAAGTTCATTTCTAAAATCTTAAGATATAAAAGCTAAGGACCGTAGTAACAACACAAGTGACTATGTTAGAAAAAAAATAAACACATTGATACAACTACCCATCCATTTCGTATTCTGAATCGCTATCTGTTTGAGGATCAATGTTAACTACATCGAAAAATTCTATTTCAATATGTTCTGTACAAAGTTTTAAAAGTCCTAGGGCTTAACTTCCTTTGAGCTGCATCGAGTACATGCCTAGTGGAAGAAATTAATGGGTCAGATGAAAGAAGGATCATGTTCAAAAGAGCTTGGTTAGTATTAACTCTGCTAGACTTCCGAGAATGAAACTCCCTGTACCTGCGGAAATCTTTATTTCTAGCTTCTGAGGCTTCTTCGGAAAGTGTCCGATGGGTACAATTGCTACATTGTCTATGTCAGCACCATGCATAAGGATCTTATGTACCGTTGCTGTCATTATAGTACCAATTTTACAGCTCGATATACCTTTCCGTAGTTTTTCGAGTATATTCTTTGAATTTTTCTGTCAATAATTTCGCCCGATGTTATCACTTGTAAAATTACTGCAAATCTTCGTATGAACTCTTCATCTAAGCCAATAATGGCAGCATTTTTTTTGAAAACTCAAAAAACAAAATTCTTGTTGTGTTCCCATCGTTTGTTGCTCCTGATCCTTGTTTTGCTTTATCGACCAGCAAACCTAATTCTTCCCGGAATTTAGATTGAACTTCCTTTTTCTTTGCTTCTAATATATTTAAGCTGGTTTTCTCCTCTTATACGAGTTGACAAAGTTTTCAAATATAGTCTGTATGAAATATGAAGCAGCCATTCCACACAATTGATACGAGCGTGCAGAGAAGATAATTCAAATTTGGAGAGATCAGTTTGCACGTCTTTGCGAAACTGTCTCCAATTCATTCATTTCGGAAGGTTTTGCCAAGCACAAATAACAAGTTGCAGGAGATTTAGCATCTGAAAGATAGGTGCATACCTCCCCATCGATCGTGGTCATTGTGACTATGAATGATTTGATTATTGTCGTATTGGGTAACTTTAAGGCTCCTCATTTCGTCTTCCATTTTGGCCAACTGTTCTTGCACTAGAACTTTAGACTCTTTAAGAAGGAGAACTGTATTGGACGGCAATACGCCGAACAGGGTCCCGGGTTTTCCCATATGACTTCTTCCGCAACAGTAAGTTTTAGTGGAACTAAAGTTGTCATAAAAACTGATTAATCACTGTCACCGCTGCTTTTTTCCCCTTCGATCTTTTGTTTATACCCACTTTGAAATCAAAATCATACACTTGCCTTTAGTTTCTTGTGGTTAACTTTGTATAATTCTAGCAGCAGTAATATCTAAAAGTGCTTGAAGAGACACTTTGGCAATTACGTCTGTTATCATTATTGCTTATTTTGGAGGGTAACAATCCAACTTAGCTTGTTAGACTTTGTAATACGAAGGATATCTATCTGTGATATCTTCACGAAGAGTAGATTCCCTCAAAGTCATATACTGCCACTACTAGATGATTTAAGTGATATTAATATGCCGAGTGCTTTCGCAGGAATAAGTGTAAACTTCTTCGTTCCTTTTGTCTGTTGAACAATGTTATCAGCCTCTTTTGGTTTTTTAAAAGAATATCTATTGCTGCTGCCAAATTATCTTTACCTTCTTGTTTAAATTTAGCAAATGGCATACGCCAATTCAAAGCCTTCTCGGTCTTGATATTGTAAATTTTCAATCCTTCGTATCTTGTTTCGTTCCAATATCTGTAAAAGGTTTACGTGGACTTAGTGTTGAAAGTTGGTGTTCCAACTGATGCACTTTTAGAAGGTAGACAAGAACCGGGTTCACTCGTTACTTGAAGTCCAGTAAAAAACCACTGGCCATAGATTTTCACGTACGCAAATTGGCCATTCAATGTTCTATTCCAACCAATCTGCGTAATGTTTTCGGAAATAGTCTGTGTTAAATTTCGCCAACTTCCATTTCTTCAATACAGACTGGCTAAATCTTCGACAGAATTCCTGGAGAATGTCTGTATCTTCTTCTGACAAACTTAGACTTAACTGAGACTGAATAGTCTCGAACATTCTTAAATAGTTTCCAAGCTTTCCAGATTGCTTCAGTATCAAATATAGGTCCAAATTTGTTTTTAAAATAGAAGTTTCCATATTCACAATTAATACTGGCACAGTTTTACAGAGATTAGTTAAAATTTAACTAAAGTAAATATACAGTGCTCCCTGTATTTATACTTGTTTTACCCATCATAATGGGACTGGGACTATTAGGGGATAGGTTGATAAGTAGGTGCAATAATAATTAAAATAGTAACAATAATGAGCCGAGTACTGACAACATTAAGTCGAGCTCATTGACTAAATTGATGAACACAGGGATTAGTAACTGATTAAATAACCATGTAACCTATTATACAAGGGCATGTTAGTCGGTAAACTGTTATTAAATAGGTTAGGTATTGCAGTAGCTCGTTTTAGACAACGTGTCAAGTACCAAATAGGGCCTTGAAGGCCCTTAAGCATAGAAAATAACGTGCACAATGTGAAAAAAAATAAAAAAAAATATTTCATTTTTTTTTCACCCAAAGTCTATCGAGTGCGCGCAACGTGCGATATGTCAAAAAATAGAGAAAAATAGTGGCAATAATCGTACCAGAGGGAATTAGGGGCACTCTCCTCAGTCTCGAATAAAATCGGTTTTTCTGTTGTGTTCCATACAAATTTAATTAAAAAAAATTTTTTTCGTGTTATAGTCGCCTGTGGTGCATAAATATGATAACGTTGTGGCTTCTAAAACAGTTCTACGTCAGTTTGCGACAAGAAACAAACGAATTTTAACATAAAAATCCTAAGTCTATGAAACCCCTATTTTCGTCCCACTGTGCGTCGCAGTCGCGGCGCCCGTTTAATCTACTTTCATACAAAATGTATGCAGCCGTCGCGACGTAAAACATACAGAAAAGACGGGACGCCGACACGACGCTTTCTCGTCGGCGCCCTATTGGAAAACATACAGAAAGGACAGGACGCGGGCCTGCTTAGGCGCCAGCGGGGGAGCGGAAAGGACGCGGAGAGCAGGTCTCTTAAAACGTAGTGATTAAGTACTCTGTGGCCGGGAAAAGCCCAGTATGCACCGACCGTCACGCCCGTTCCTTGTCTTTTCTATATGTTTTAACGGCGCCCTGTCTGCGACGGGTCCGAGCCCCGTCTTCGTCTTACGTCTTTTCTGTGTGGCCGGCGCCTAAGGAAACAAGCGTCACGCAAGAAGACATTCAGTGATGGGATCGCGATAAAGAAATTTTATCGATATAAACTTTACCTTTAACC
This sequence comes from Thymelicus lineola, assembly GCA_963932265.1. Classification (NCBI taxonomy): domain Eukaryota; kingdom Metazoa; phylum Arthropoda; class Insecta; order Lepidoptera; family Hesperiidae; genus Thymelicus; species Thymelicus lineola. The sequence continues at coordinate 11,730,338 of OZ010687.1, read as the reverse complement.
TCATGTTACTGAAAAGCATAATGGTGTTCATTTTGTGAGTCGCCGGGGATACCTTTTGAATCAAAATATGATCATGTAAGAAGCGATTGTATTATAAACTCATAACGATATGTGTAATCCAGTTGGATGAAAATTTTGTATTTGCTTCCCCTGGTTTTAGAGTACACTACCAACTTAACCAAAGGGGTATAAAAATATAAAATTATAATTCTAAAATATTAGTTCAAAGTTTATCGATAGATAAGGTCCCTATAATATTTTTAATTTCAGGACTTAAATAGAACCCCGAAATGTAATCAAAATAGTAATATCGATAGAATGTTAACATAAAAAGTCTGTGTCTTACAATAAATAGGGTAGTTACAAACACTCAGAAGCAATAGCACTGTCGTAACTGCACCTAAAATATTAATCCTAAGGAGGAAGAATGCCTGATTTAATTACCACGCTTGTTCTAACTGCCCTTTGACATGAAACGCATTCGATACCAGCCAGTATACTTAACATTATGCGGTGGTGAGATCGTGAACGATGATTGTGTTTTGTGTAATTTATTTAACCATTTTCTCATGTTTATCACCTCGTGTTTAATTGGAATGCTTATCGAAAACAATCGCTAAGGTAGCTAGGAGGTGGATCGCCAGTGATTTTGATACTACCTGTCCTACTTTCTTTTGGAAGCTAGTATAATCAACTTATACTCCAGATTTCGTTGCTACATGGCATACTGTAATATCACAAACATGTTATCATTAACAGTATTATCATTGTACACGACAAACTGACACATAAAAATCCTCGGACTTAAAACTGAACCTTAAAACGTAACCCTTGAAAGTAGATATTATAAGCATAAAAATATAGGCGAAAAAATATACTCCTTTTTTGAAATATGTACTTTGTCATAAGAAACTATTTTCAAACTCATTTATTACGAATACAATAAAAATAAAACAACCGAATTTCGGAAATCATTGAGAATCATTAAAATTGTTCAGAAAACGAATCTGTTCAATGTTGTGAAATAATATCCATAATATGTGGAAAAATTTTTGTCATCTGACACTCAACAATGACTTAATTTTACAAACATACCAAACAGCTGTACTCAAAAACGTAAAGAGTTATAAAAGTGTAACGGCTCATTAAAACGGGTGCCCAATAAATCTCTTTCAGCTGTATCAGGCAAAAATACTTCTCCTAATTTACGATGGCCCTAATTAAGTCAATCTTCCATTAAATCCCCTTTCTTAGCGACTCGTCTCCGTTCTGAAGGCGCATAAAACGCGCGAAAACCTAATGCCATTTCACGCCGGAGTAAACCTTTCTCTCGGAGTTAGCGTCTATTTAAACTCGGCTTAACTTAATCGATCGAGAAGGTCCTTAATTATGGCTTTATCTTGGAGCAATGAGGATCGAAGTGAGCGGATTTAACTTTGAACTAATTTGCCAGTGTACAAACCTTAAGACAAAACTTTAGATGTAACTCTAGTGTTACGTGTTCGTTAAATTGATTAAATGAAAAAATATTTACGGTATTACAGTAAGTTAAAATCCTTTTTGCTAAAACTCGTTATTATAATGGAATTGGAACATTTCAGTCTATTGTAACTGCATATCTTACCTACAATTATTTATGTAACTAATTTCCAAAATCCCCGGTTTACAAAATTGTTTCAAGTATTATTGTTATAATAGTCTCCGGTAATTCTCATATACTAGTATAAAGCTTTGCATGTAACGAGTAAAATCTATTACCAACCAAGTACCAAGCATGCGACGTGAATTTAATATCAATTTATTGGTACCCCGTCGTACCTACTTAGTATAATATAACTACGTCTAGAATAACTGAGCGATAGCTTGTAGGTAATATAAACTCTCGGAAGGATTGTCTATCCGAATTAGCGTTAAACCTCAACTTGAGTGTCGCCGCCATATTAATATTCATAATCGCTCCTTGCGCATATCATTATGAAACGTGGGGAAACTTGAGATGTTAATTTATTTTGGCACTGCAACGAGAAATTATGTTTAAAATTAATCTGCTGCCGCACTAAAGGGATAAGTTGACGTCGATAAAGCGATCAGTAAGATTGGTCCGTGTTACGTATAATAATTTTATTTGTTTTGTTGTTGTTCTATTTTTCTTAAACTATTATATAGCAATTGATGAGAAACAAAACTTCTTGTGATATATATTTCAATAAACAAACTCTGAAACTGTGAAGCGCTCATAGCCCTGCGACTTGCGTTGATCTTTGTGATCGACAAAGTTAAGCAACAGCGGGTGCGGTCGGTAGTTGGATGGGTGACCGCTAGTGGCAAAAAATTCTTGAGCGTTTCCGTGCTTCGGAGGGCACGTAAAGCCGTCGGTTTAACTGTTTCTAATAAACCTGATTTCTAACAGGCTTTGAACTGTTCAGAGTCTGTCCATTGGAAAAATGCAATGAAAGATGAGTATCAATCCTTCCTTAAGAATAAATGTTGGACATTAACTGATGCATCGAAAAATCATACGCCAATCAAATCCAAGTGGGTTTTTAAGAAAAAGATTGGTGCAAATGGAGAGTTATTGAAATATAAGGCTCGCCTTGTTGCCAAGGGCTACACACAGCGTTACGGCATCGATTATGAAGAAACTTTTTCACCAGTGATAAGGTACTCCACAATTCGTATATTATTAGCTATAGCAGCTTCAAAGAATATGGATATTGATCACATGGATGTAAAAACAGCGTTTCTGAATGGAGACTTGAAAGAGACCGTTTACTTGGAACAACCAGAGGGTTTTAAAATCAAAGGAAGTGAACATAAGGTCTACAAACTCCATAAGGCGATATATGGATTGAAGCAAGCTTCGAAATCCTGGTACGAGAAGATAAATAATGTTTTACAAAATAAACTGCAATTTAAAAGATTATCTTCAGAGCCCTGTGTATATTTCAAATCTAATAATGAAGAATTAGTCATAATTGGTTTGTATGTTGATGACATTATATTATTTTCAACACAAAACTCACAATTGAAAATTGATGTCAAGAAAAAGCTCATGAACGAGTTTGATATGAGTGATTTAGGACCCGCCAAATACGTATTGGGGATGCGAATCACAAGGCAAAAAGATAAATTGCTTTTAGACCAGTCTAAATATATTAAAGAGATTATATCTCGTTTTAATATGTCTGATTGCAAACCTGCGCAAACGCCCATGGAAACGGGACTGAAACTTACAAAGGCTGATAAAAAGGAAGACAACTTAGAATATAGAAATTTAATTGGTTGCTTAATGTATGTTGCAGTTGGTTCCCGGCCTGACATCGCTCACGCGGTAAGCATGCTGAGTCAGTTCAATGATTGTTATAGCGAAGCTCACTGGAAAGCTGCGAAGCGCGTGCTTCGATATTTAAAAGGTACCGTAAACCACAGTCTTGTTTTTAAAAAAGGCACTTTAGACGTCGTGGGGTACATAGACGCGGACTGGGCCGCATGTGAGGTCGATCGTAGATCTTACACTGGGTTTGTATTCAAAATTGGGGAATGTACTGTTTCGTGGGAAAGCAGAAAGCAAAGAACGGTTGCGCTTTCTAGCACTGAAGCCGAATACATGGCTCTCTCAGATTCTTGCAGGGAAGCTATATTCATACGTACATTAATGTTTGAATTACTATGTAAGCAATGTTGTATAACTATATATAATGATAACCAGTCTGCACAGAGATTATGTAATAATCCTATGTTTCATGGTAGGACTAAACACATAGATGTGAGACATCACTTTATTCGAGAGATTGTTAAAAATAATGTAATAAAATTGGAATATTTGTCAAGTAATGAAATGACTGCAGATATTTTAACAAAAGCTCTCACTAAAGAAAAACATGTTAAGTTTGTAAAGTATCTGAATTTAAGTGATAGTAATTAATGTAAATTATTATTCTTATAGTGCATGTTTGGAATGTGTTTAGATTAAGTACCATTAGGTAGAATTCTGAATTCTATTTGTTTAAGGGCCAGTGTTGGTGTTATTAACCTATAATCAAATAGAATTGCAGTCTGTAGTGTGTTCCGGAAGGCTCACACTTGACTGCTGTGAAAAAGAATTTTTAAATTTAAATAGATAGGATTCTCTGTCATCTTGTTTTTACTTAATGTCTTGATATACAATAAATCCCTTGTACTCTGTTCTTTTTCCTAGTTTATTTTTGCCAAAAACCCTTCAGTCGGTCCCGGTTGTTATCATGATAACAGTCGTTAAGCCATGTCGGAGGCCCTCGGGCGGTTTGAAAACTTCCGACGCGTTGGCCACTAACCCCTCCACCAATCCGCACTGGAGCAGCGTGGTGGAGTATGCTCTAGGCCTCCACAAGAGGAGAGACCCGTGCCCAGTAGTGGGCCATTAATGAGTTGAAGCCAGCCAAACAAACTCTACTTTATGCTCCTACTACAGGAAATTGATTATATCCTGAATTGTAAAGAAACAAAAAATAACTATTTTAATAATATAACTCAAACTATAACATACATACTATAATATACATGACAAGCACCAGCTTTCGAATATAAAAAGAATCATCAAAATCGGTACACCGAGTAACAAGTTATGAGGTAACACAAATTAAAAAATACAGACGAATTGAGAACTTCCTCCCTTTTTTGAGGTCTGTTGAAAATATAACAATAATAATTTCTACTACAAAATTGTGAAGGTCCAAAGGAAACCTCAAAATCTTTATTTTTAATCTAACTTTCACGAGTGTAACCTAAGACAAATTTCTTAAAATATTGCGTGAAACACACGTAGCCTACATCTTTGTGCCACAAGGCGAGTTAATTTTATTAGCCTAACACGTCACTCATAATAAAGAACATGGCACAGTAACACTCACAACCTTTATTGTGTATTTCCGTGGCTATAGCCTTATAATACCTACAAAAATAATAATATTTTATTTCAAAGTAAATGTGTTCGGGCGAAATCGTTAAAATTGTAAATCCGTGATAAGTCACATGACTTGCAGTTCGCGCGCCACCACCGCCCGTCGGGACCACAAACCCTAATTATATCTGAAACAATACTCACCTCATTTTTATCTATTTTGTGCTCAATCATAATTACCTGAGCTCCTGAGGGAAACATTGCCGCGTATCATCGCCTGGCTTTCACTTGCTATATTTTCTCAGTAGAATTCCCAGAAGATACTAACTTACTCGTATTTACTTTTTAGTAATCTGATAAAATTGTGACTTTTTTGTTTGTTTCAACCCAGGAATCTCGTAAAAATAACTTAATCTTTTGTGTAGATTTTTAAACGGAACTTAGAATTGAATTTTCGGTTGACTTTTGACTCAGATGACTTAATTAAACGCTTACTCACTCATACCCCCGTAGTCTTCGATCACTAATAATAGCCGCAGTACTCGGTAGGTTTTTACCTGTGTCGCGAATTGCATGGACGACACATACAACACATCACAATAACACCCATGACCCGAGTAATTAACATTTAGTTTGTAAGTAACAAATATTTATGACTTATTAAATGATTATTAAGAAATTTGCATGAATCAAATCGAATTTCATATTCACTACAGCATTGTTAGATTAATATTGAATGCACTGCCTTCGCGGTTACCTAACGGACCAACTACGTACGCGTAACTAGTGGTATGGCAAAACTAAGTACATGTTCCCATTGGCACAATTAATGTTTTTTTGTGGTTATCTGTTTAATCAGCGGTGTTATCCTTTCGATTTTAATGTACATACGTAATTTTCTAAAATCCCTATAAATTCATTCCAATTAATATCTGATGTGCGATCTCTACTTCCATTGGCCGTGAATATTTAATTTATCTATGAAATAAGTACCAACATTATTTTTTGCAGATTAAACTTGAATAATACCCATCACAATACGTATTTTTGTTATTCAATAAATATCACACCAGTCAAACATTGGGAAGCCCACGAGTCCCTATATGTACTTAATTGTAGAGACATAATAAAAGCCTTTGAAAAATCAAATGAAACAAGTCAATAAAGAGCGCAATTACCTGCGTCTCGTGTATTTATCTTTTTCCGCGATATAAACGCTTTGTGGAGCCGAACAATGGTTCGGGGAGAGGAATCTTTATAATTTTTAATTAATACTCCCGAAAATATCAAAGTCACCGGGCCGGCCACCTACTAGTGGGGAATGCTAATAAATTTTTGGTAGAATTTTTTCATTAAACTTTCCACTCCGAACACTAAATCGCAGTTTCGTTACTATGAAAGACCTGTATACCTATAACTCGTACCATTATATGGAATGGAATGTTTTTCGGTTCATAATAAAATACATGTATTTAGGGCTAGCTATTTTATTAAAAGATTTTAAACAAGTTAAAGTTAGAATTTTGTTTTTTGCTACCAAAGAAACAGAAAAAAAGAACAAATTGCTCGATTCATCTTACCACAAGATACCTACTGGAAAATTAGCACTTATAATACACAGTACTAATGCAGCAAATATTATTTATAACCAAAAATTGCCGCCACGAAATATGTCTGCGCTTTTACATGAATTTTTGAGGATTTTTACATTGTCACACAAGTTGATTCAAAGCATGAAGAGTGAGTAAAAAAGATATAACTATTGATTTTAAAAGATCTGAAAATTTAAAATAAGTAAGAACCTGTTGCCGGTAACTTATTTTATTGCGATAAAAAATCATTTTGAACTTAATCCTTACTAAACTTACGGGCAACATTTTCCTCGTGTACATTTAAATTTTTAATCAATACACTATCCGTTTTCGGTGTTAATTATTTTACAGCATGCCCTAAAATAGATCCCCTCATTTGTCCTCAACTCAATAAGGTTATTCGGTTGGAAATTCGTGTCACTTCACAGGGGTGTGTACAGGGTCGGTAGGAAATTGTGAGCGTGGAAATCATCCATTAGGAAAACCTGTAGGAAAACAGAAGCTTAAAGGATTTTGCGCTCGAATTGTTGTTAATTTGTTACACATTCACTCAGTGATTGAGCGTTGTCCCATTACCGGCGACGAATTTTCTTTAGAACATTTAATATTAATTGATCTAATTGTTGACAGCCTCTTGTTCAAGTATAAACACAATAACAATAGATATTTGTAACTTATCCTTAGTCGCAACTTAATAAATAATTTTGATAAATAAATTTTTTACTTCAGAATTCGTTCAACGTCTTGTATTATAAAATGTCTACAAAATAAAGTTTTACTTATGTGCTTTTAATAAATCATTCAACACTAATACTGGAATATTTATAGACAAAAGCATTAGTACAGGCCGCACAACTCATTTGTGTACAATCGAAAGGTACATGGTGCCAGACAACGTTTGATAAAATTTTATTATCACCGGACAATGCATAGCGAAAATTTGCCCGTTATTAGCCCTCGCTCATGTAAATTGCTCTCGTATAGAATTTATTGTAAGTAATTGATTTAATTCGGCTCTTTGTCGCCGATTACCAATGACCGGGTTGGGTTTCGGCAGCTATTTATGGTGACAAAGGGCACCGTAGCTACTCAGTAATACGCCACTTATCGCCATTTTAAATAATTTCATAATGTCTGCATAAATGTAGGTACGCTTTTATCCCAAATTGATGTATTGGATTGTTGATGGGTGGATGATTTCGTAACACTTAGTTTGTTTTAATCCGAATTGATAATTAAATTTAAAATTAAAGGATAGTTTACGTAACTTAAATTAATAATACTTCCGTTCAATAAACAAAGATACCGTACACAAACCAATGTACGGCACAATAAAAAAAATCTGGTCTTAATTGATATAAGGTGGCATTACATTAGACTAATTACTGGTAACTGTCGTTTCGCCGTAAACATTATAATCTAACACACTGTACGTTCAAGCAATACATTTTTACAATACAATTTTTACAGCTAGGTGATTCAAGCCGTGGCAAATGCAAGGGCTGTTATTAAGGAAACCATAGAACTAGCGACAAACAAATAGCATACAGTGTTTACTTACGTTTAACTTACCAATGCCACAAAGTTTAAAAGTACTTACGTTGATTGAGGCATTTGTTATTTTTACCCCACGTCCCACTTATAACTATTTAACTGCACAAGTAAAAAAAACATGTACTTAACGAGGTTTCATTGACATTAAGCCAAACTTCTCGTGGTGCAAATTCGCTAGATTTTAAGTTGATTTTAATATAAAAAATGTATTAATGTCTAATATTATAAAATTGTCACTTAACAAAATTATGACGTTAAAATGACTTTTGTTTTATTTTAGCTATATATTTAAGCTATAAGACGACATCGTAAGCTTTAAAATTTTCGGAAATAAAAACTTTTTCTTAAGTTTATATAAAATAACTAAAACTATGTTTTCTTATATTAGATACCTAGTATAAATAAAGTGATAAGTATAAAAATATTGTTACACGTTATTCTTGAAGTAAAATAACCATGTCCGTTCACGTTTCTTATATCCTTTTAAAGTAGCGAAGTCGTCGAAATCCGTGGCTTTATCTTTCGATTCTCCCTTTAATTGTTCGCGGGAGTACTATCTCGAGTTTGCCGGCTCGATGGCACAATAAAATGTTACAGCCCTTTTGTTGCGGCTCATATCGGAGTTTGTCGCCTGTGTTCCGGTTATTCAGATTTAACTGAGACCAACCTCGCTAATGTTTATGAAGCCAAGGATACTAAAGGATACCATGAATACGCTTAGCTATAGATAGATATAAGTTAGATACATCGATTTTCAACTGCTTGAGCGTTTTGGGGAAAAGCCCGGAAAATATTTGATTTACTTAATTTAATGTTAAATATTAAATTTACGTTATTTAATTTTAAGAACCTAAGTGAAAAATACCACTAAAAGTTAAATAAAGTTCAATTCCAAAATTTATATTTGAAACAATGATTAAGAAAAGAATAATATGGATGCGAATAAAATGACTCGCCTCGCAAAACTCTTAGTTTTTGATTTTTTTTGTTGAGTTTTTACGCTGTACATAATGAGAATGATATTTTCATTGAGTGTAAAAGAGTAGCTAAGTATAAAACTAAAACTTATGTAGCTCAAATCGAGAAGCAACTTTAAATTGTGTATATTCAATAGAGTCAAGGTGTATAGTTACAAAGGCTAAACTTTACCGGCAGCTAAGTTACAAAATTAAAATGACAATGACATTCTGTGGTTGGCAATAACAGATAATATTTTCTAAATCATGAATTCTGTTCTACGTTCATGGATATGGCAAACAACCACGCCTCGTAAACACGCACGATCTGTTTTGAATAATTTAGTTTGGCAGGAATTTTCACGCATTTCCTTTTTTCGACGCCACATACAAAGTTAGTTTGATATGTGCATGATACGTGACATTCTGGCTTCCTGCCCATTGATCGCGTGAAAAGGCGTATCTGTAGTAGTGAAATACAGTTTAAAATATTGACATCTTTTAAAGATATTGTTTGGTTTTATGTAGATACCTACTTTAGGCTTTTTCCTTTGTATTGCGTTCCATTTCATTGCTCAAAACTAGGAGTAGGCATTGTCAGCATCTTAAAATTACTGTCTGACATTTTAAATTCTTACCTATATTAACCCATGTTCATTCCGACCCTGAAGCCTAGTTTCCATAGCTTTAAAATTAATAGAAAATTAGAGGGTTTCCTACTTATTTCTTTAAAGTATTTTAATTAAGCATTCAAACAAACGAAAAACGTATAAGGCCCAAGCGCATATATAAATAGACGAAGCAGGTTGCTAAACACCTCGCGTTATTTGTGGCGAGGTAGTGTAACTCATGGGCAATTACATAGCACATTAGTCTCGTCTAACAAAAACACATCCACAATTCAACAAAAACAAACGTGCGGATTGCCTCTGAGCGGTAATTTGTCAGGTGCGCCCACTCAAAGAAGAGGTGTCTATTGAAAGTATGTTACAAGATTTTCTTTTCTTTTCGTGCCTATTTTTAATTATTCCTTTCATTTGTTTATTAAATTATTGATTATAACATTAAGTTACGGTACCAATGACGAAATTAATGCATTTTCTGCTTGCAAATCGGTTATAAAGCATATCAATATTCATATGTATTTACTTACATAATATTTACATCATCCATGGATTATAAGTACAACGCAAACATCAAAACTGATGAGAATTGGTTAACTCCTTTCATTGTGTACATGAAAAGTTTTAAGTGTACATGAACCTCCATAGATTGTAAAATTTTAGACACTCGTCAAACAATTCACGGAATTACAATTCACCGAATAAAATACATCGAAAAAACAATTCTTCGAATAATAATTCGTAGAACGACCAATTCATCGAATGACATGACATGACAAATATTTTCATTAATGAAACGGATAATTACATACGTCATTGCCTGTGTGAGAATAACAGCGATAAGATTGTATCAGTGCGAAAAAGGTGTGATACTCTTTGACCAACCGCGTGAGAAAGATTCGCAGCGGTACCACACTTTCCCTTGTAACGTCTTCTTCGAGGGGAATGAAATATCTAAACGCGAGTCTCTTAATGGTCCTCATTTATTTCTCTCCCGAATCTCGTACTGAGCGTTCGTAATTATTACATTTCCAGTAGGGTTATTAAGTTTTGCTTCGGTTAAAATGAGAAATGGCCACATTTATTCGATGTTCAACTTGATATCTCTGTGCACAAGGGTTTAAAATTAAATTTTAGATGATGATGTCATCAAATTAATTGTCGCTAGCCTTTCTTTGTTTTAATCGCGGTGTACCCAAGTAGGTACAGTGTAATTTTGGTACAAAAACCTTATATTATGGTTCCGCACATTAGCATTTTACCGTAGATATATCATATAACTAGCATACGAGTACATCATAGTTATATTGTATTCGAATCCGCATCAAACTCGAAAAATTATCGTGGATTAAGCACACGGGTTACTTATGCAATAGGTACATATCTTTTCCATATATTATATTTTTTCTTCTATTTTTTCTAAACCGTCTCATAAAGTACTTCATTAAGTAGGTCAATCAAATACTCATTTTTATTCAATTTAACTTGTTTACTTTATTAAATCGAGACAGAAACAAACTGCTGTTTCTCAAGTTAATCGTAAATCGTCAATCGTTTAGGACAAATCGCTGATGTAATTGTGCGCCCCTAATCTTTATCGATAGCAATATATTTATCTGAAATAAGTCAGAGCAGTCGGCATTTGTATTGAGTCAATTTATTGAAGGATTTACTGTATAGTGTACGCGTATCTATCCACATCTAAAAAAAATATGATATTTAAAATAAATAAATGTCGGCGAGGCCATGAATATCCAGTGAAGGCCTGGAAAGGGCCTCTTTATTCTACAACGAATATTAATGAATAATCAATACCGCGGAATATACCTTCTTCCACAAACATATTCTTATTGGCTTCAACCCATTAATGGCCCACTACTGGACACGGGTCTCTCCTCTTGAGGAGGATGATAAATTTTATTACACCACATTATTTATTATATTTGACAATAAATCCATCGGTGACCGTTGTTAAATGACTGTAGAATATAATCGATTAAAAATAAAATAATTACTAGAAATAACAGGTACGAAAATTAAAAAAAAAAACCAGATACTTCATTAAAACTATATCATAACAAAACTAACTAATTATTGTATATTATGGAATTTTTGTATAAGAAATCTTATTTACAGTGCTCCAAAATCTACTTTCTATATCAAGTTCAGTTGAATACTGCTTGTTGTGACAATATCGTGCTGCCTGAATGATAAACAGTATAATTCTTGTTTGCAACGATATAAAGCACGGGGGATTCATACTTCGTAAAGCCCGCGGCGCTTACAAAGTCCCAACTTCTCGAAGATAACGCGCTTAGCTTACCAAGTTAAATTTCACTGAGCTTCCAGTATATAAAGGATTTAGAGTTTAAATTCTGCTACATAAGTAGTTTAAAGATATTATTTTAATATACGTAGGCATATTCTGGATACCGCGCCTTAGAACTTTGCGGTGGGTAGGTAAATACATTTAAAATTTCTTTCAGTTTCTAAGAAAAAACGCTAAGCAAATTTTTTTACGACTTCAGACATAATAATGAAATTTGATACACATAATTTTATGATGGATATACAACCTTCTTACTACTAATATATATTGTGAGGACAACAAAATTACGTCTATTGTTATTTATTAGCAGCTTGAACATAACAAATCAGACATCAGAAACCCCAACACCAAACAAATATCTGTTCTGGCCGAGAATATACTTCGTCAGGCAATGTCAACTGGCGTAGGTGCATCAGTACATCTTTACAAATCTAGGTATGAATATTATGAAGAGGAAATATTTTAACGCTTGAATGGAAAAATTGACTAAGCGACATTGAGCTAACTTTACAAGAGAGCAGATTAAAGTTGGAATTTTTAGAAAAAAAAACATATATTTTTTTGTAATCCTCCTACCGATGTTATTCTTACTGTTTTGGAATCCTTATTTTATCATCTATATTGTGGTATATACAACAACTTTTCTAAATATTCAACTTTAAACTGCTCTCCTGAAAAGTTAGCTCTATGTCGCTTAGTCAATTTTTCCTTTCAAGCGTCGATTTGTTTTTGTAACTTTATTTGTATAGAAACTACGGGACCAATTTTGAACATTCTTTTATCATTAGAATGCTCTATTCTTTCAGAGTAAAATGTGCTATATTTTTTAAGACCATACTACAAAGCTAGCAAGCTAGCAAACCGAGGACGGTAACTAGTAGAACACGAATAAACCAGTGCAATAGTTACGTACACAGGTAGATGTGTATCGTGGCTGTTTATAATTCCTGTGCACACGTCGGCAGTTATCCCAGGCAGCCGGCGATCAGGCTCACAGCGTAGCACTACACCACTGGTACTGAGCTATACACGCATCTTACACTAGAGAAATTTCAGAGCATTGCAGCTTGGTGTATGCTCTACATAACTGGAAAATGTTGATTGATAACATCATTCCAAAGAAAAAAATTTAATGAGCAATTTAAGAAAAAATCATTACATTTACAGTGTCAGGATAAAATAGATTGGATAAAAATACATGCAATATGTTGCACAGAGATATTAATAGTATGGTTCTTCCCAGAAAAAAAAACCGAAGTTCATAAATTATTTAGATAATTTATTTATTTAAGAATGCCAACATAATACACACTAAAAATAGTAGGTACAGAGTTAAAGATAAAAGATTACAAAGATTATTTAGTGGTACTACAGTTATCGGCATATTAGTGGAAACGAGAAGAGTTAAAAACATAAGATTTAATTACAGAGCGAATTATAAATAAAAATAAATAAATATAAATTAATAATTATAATACATTTTTATTTCATTATTTAATAAAATTATATTTATTTTTCTTTATTTAGTCAACTAAACTAAAGCCTTCATAATTTATTTTTACACAATTTACGCAATTATGTAATAACTAACCAGCAGACAAACTGAAGTAGAGCATACTGCAAAACTTTTCTTCAGTGGCCTCAACTCCAAATGCTTCAAGACTGCCCGAAGGCACGAATGCCAGGCAAGACAAACCGAAATCTTATCAAGCGTCCGCCATGTTAGTCTCGTTAATAAGCAAAACTACACACAGCAACTTACCTGACGGCTGTTTGAGAAGCATATTGCGGGCGCGCCATACGCAAACATTGCTATCCGATAACTTATGGGTAAGTACGGTTCAGCTTTAGACATTTACAGCTAGGAATTTCCCACTGTAATTTTTGGTGTATACGCTATCGAAATGATTTGTATTTCAGAAGTTGAAATCAGGTTGTTTCCTCCCTTTCTTTATTTACATAAAGATCGAAATACCTTACCTAACTAGTCATTTGTGTAAATTAAAAGTTTCGAGTTCCAACTACATATGTTGAGTCGTGATTTTACGCAACACATACGGGGCGTACGTACGGGCGCTATTGAGTGGCAAGGTTGCAGTAAGCTCGCTTACCGCGCGCTGGCTGATAATTTTTGTTTATATTAAATTTGAATTATCATACTTTGGTTGGGTGGAAGCGGTGTCGTGTAAGTGGGCTACGACCTTTAGTCGTAACGATCATTAACTAGACCAGCAACTTGTTCCTATATTTTATTACAAAGATAATGAAGACAATTAAAACGTTCTATGGTTTCAGAAAAAGAAAGAAAAATTAATCCGACAAAGAGTTCTTTTTCTTTTCTTTCTTACCTTTCAATCCTTCTAAGAAGTCTTATTTGAGACGCCAATACTTCGCCACAAATTAATCTTGGAACAATCGGCACTTTACATAGACAATTTCGTTTAAATAAAATCGGGGCGACAAGTCCCCAAGGAGCGATTCATTTTATGGCAATTAGTTAGCTACCGGCAGGATTCGTCACGAGTGAATAAGTACCCCTTTCTAAAGTGCCTATAAACTGCAACTTCAAGAGCAATTTCCTTTAGAAATATAAGTTGATTTAGATAAAAACTTTTTAAATAAAATAAAATAAATATGGCTCTACAATATGGCATACCAACTTTTATATAGTCTACCGCACTACACATAGACCTAGAGTAACTTTACGTCCTTTGTGAAAATATTAGGAGCCAACGCCACATACAAATGCCACTGCCTAATTAGTAATCTTTGATTAACTTTAAATAAAATAACTTAATTTAGCTTTATCAAGTTTTGAATGAAATATGATTTTAAACTTAAAATCAACCTTTGCTACTTACTTACTTAAATAGAATAATAATTCTAACAAAAAAAGCAAAATAGGAATTCGCGTTGTTACAATATGAAGAATACTTGGGAAGTAGGTACGTAACTACGTATCATGAACAAAGAAACTAACTTACTCATCACCACACTCGAGCGGAAAGCGGCAACAAAACGGCCATCAAGCCAACTTCAGACAATAAACAACGAGATAAGAGACAGAAGCGACTTCATTGTTCTGACGGAGGCTGCGAGGGAGACGACTTGCGACGAAACCTCGTAATGATATCATTTTGATATTCGTAGAGCAATGGTTTAATTTTGTAAGTTATCGAGCATTTAGCTATCAACTATGAAAATATGGTATTTACGTAAAATGTAGATTTGATTACAAAAAAAATTGTAAGGATTTCTTAAAAACTTTAACTTTGTGAGACAAATATTTTTCTTTTTACTGATCGTCACTGCAGCAGGGCGGATATTGGCTTAAAATAATTTAAAACTGAACTTTTAACAAAATAATGTTTTCAAAATTTCAAGATTGTAAAATAAATACGATTAAAATTTATTTTGGAAACTAATTGACACCCTAAAAAATGTTTCAAAAATAACATACATTTATCTAAAAGTTGTAAACCAAGAAGTCTTTGTCGATACGACCCATTGAAAGTTCGTTAAAGTAATGTCACTCTATCTATTCGCCCTCCGGGGACAAATGAGACATCGTAGCAAAGCCCTGAAGAGAAAACGAGATGGAAGATCTGAGATAATACCCTATAATCACAGTTTTGTTTTCCAATCACTGCTAACGATTATTGGCATGTTATTTGGGCGTCGCTGTGAAATTGCTTTAGTGCCCTAAGACAAGTCGTTAGTAAGTACCATAAAAAGAGAGGGTGTAGTGATTAGTCTGTCCAAACTAGATTGTTCCGGTTAGGATACTTGTCTATGTTTAGTTATGTCACCTTAGTACCTACCTTAACATTTAAATATAAAAGTATATATTATAAAGTTATAAAAGGAAATAAAAACACACAAAAATCGTCCAACACCGTCATCGGATTTCGAATAAAATCATGCATTTGTAATTCCGTAATATAAATATTACATTTTTGACTGAAACAAAGCCCGTAGCAGAAGACCTCTTGAAGGTGAGATCAGAGGATTCTATTAATTCAACACCCAGTTAATACAGGTGACTACTGACTACCCATCCATCACAAAGTAACGCAAAGTAAATTCCACCTCTTGAATAATATTGAAATGCAGATTGGCTGGCAATATTCATGTCCTCCACTAAAATTTTGTCTCAATTATCTCATCTATATTCATGAATCAGTTTTCTTTATTTTGATAGACGAACTAATAAAACGTCCTTTTTTACTTACGCGCTGTATTAATTGTTCAGTGAACTGTGAGTTCGTATAATACAAATACTTAATACAAATTTAAAATCTGCTCATTCCATACATATTATAGAAGGGACATTACCGGGAGCTTAACGTTTAAATTGGTTTATTCCCCTAAAGCAGAACCACAACGAAGGGTTGCGAAATTTAAATTACAAATAAAAGTACTGAAAAATATCTACGAGTGGGTAGTGCCACAATAACGACTTCGCTTAATTAAACCGGATGGGGTAATAAAGCGAATTAATCCGTAAACTTCGTCTAAATTATTAAAACTGAGTAGAAAATACACCTTGTCCCTTAATAAATATTAAGGCAAAACTTGTAGATAGATGTGTTTGATGACAGTAATACTGAAGGCGACATTTAATTTTCAGTCGTATAACGTTTTCAATAAAAAGCTCTGGAAAGTTCTGAATCACTGGTCCAAATTTTTAACAGAATCCCAGACTGACGACCCGATTCGGCACGCATCCGACACGGTCCAGAGCACAAAGCGTTCGACTGTAGCAGATGTGCCATATTGAAATATGCCACTCCGTTGACCGTTTGCCCGTCACGTAGACTGCCCTCTAGGAATCTACCCTTCAAAGTACCTGTATTTGACTTGCACAGCTCATCGAATATCAGCAAATATGCAATATCAGAATATCAGTTTGATATTGATAATCCTTTACTTGTAATCTGTCAGAGGTTACATATATTATGTACGTACATGTGTATTACTTAACTGGTTTACAAATAGGTAACATAGTATTGCATTTACGATATTATTAAATTAATTTCAATGAGCCAAAAAATCTGATAATATATTTGTTATGCATCAGAAAATTATACACAATTTTTATATTCTACCAAACCTACAGATGATTTGTTACGTATAAATGAACACTTTTTAAAAATGAGTTTAAAACAATTTGTCCAAATTAATTTTATTGGCGTCTGTAGTTATAAACTAACCTATTGATTTTGCTAGTTTCGGCAGCAGTTCTGGATGGCGCACTGTAGTATGTATCATCGTAGCTTGTATATCTACGACTGCTCGTCGGCCTAAAATCTAGTTGAATTTGATCACCTTCCTCTCGTCTTATTTGTCCTCTATCATCGCCACTATACCGTGGATCCTCATAAATAGTGATGGTTTGTTTGCGTTGTGCTACGACAGGAGTGTTTTCGGGTATTTGTGAAACGCTAGCTTGATTTGATTCTCCGTACCCATAACCATACCCATGATTAGGACCATAACCGTAACCCCCATCATGACGAAAACCGTGATCATCAAAGTATCCAGGACCCCCGTAGTCCTGACCCCATCCAGGATGTTGCCAACTTCTTCGGTCATCCCACCTTTGCCAATCCCATCCAGGTTCGCTGTGAATATGTGGTTCCTGAAATTGTCGTCGATCATGAACATGATCTCTAGCACGCGATCCTTGTTCGTTTCGGTATTTATTATAGTTCTCTAAATTATCTAAATATTGCTTTCTTCCGTAGTCTTGGTGTCCTTCGTAACGTTTACCGGAGTCACCGTACCTATTATGACCACTATTGTGATAATTATCTCGTAAATATTGCTGTCCATTATTATGCCTTCCTCCGTACCTTCGATTTCCTTGATTATTATAAATATTCTGTTTACTGTTGTATCCAGCTCGGTCCTCTTCATCATTGAAGTCATCAAAATAAGTACTTTTGTTAGAAGACTCATCCTTGTGATATGAGTTCTGAAATCCTTGTTTGTGATGTCCCTTTTTATGACCTTTCTTAAATCCGTTTGAAAGTGTATCTTCTGCTTTGTCTTTTTGACTATTATACCCTCCGTATGAATCACTGTCTGATGATGATTTACTCTCATGATCTTTTTTCAAATATTTTGCTTCATCATTTGCTTTTGATTGTTGATTTGAGTGTTTATCGTCAACTTGACTTTGAATTTGATGAAATTTCTCACCTTTTTGTTTGTCATGTTTTACAGCCTCCGCCTCTTCATTGTGGTCGCTGTCTTTTAGATGCTCTTCTAGTGCATCTTTAATAACAGATGTCTGTACTTCTGAACTTAGTAAAAACACGCACAAGATAATATGTAAATAGCACTTAAGTCTTGGAGTCATTGCTACACTTCAACAAGTAATTGACGATGTTCCCGCTGCAGCGATTGGAGCTATAGTAACCGGGAGAACGTTCCCATAATAGTTTTATATGAAATAGATTCGTGTTGGACTTCACGGTGTGTTAAGGGACAATAACAGGAACCACAGCGACGAAGAGCAAACAATGAGCAGCCAAAGAGACGACAGCATGGTCGCCTCGTCCATGACATGACATCATAAACGAACTGTAGGTAGTCAAAATGTTCAGTACCAACGAGGTCAATGAAACACAGTCAAGAACATTCTCTCAAGGTCAACTAAAGATTAGATTAGTTTTGTCTTTATGCTCTCGGTTTGCATCATTAGTGATGTCTTTGATGTTGTACGTACCTACTGATATCCATGGGCGAAGGCAACCACTTATCATCAAGCGACTCGTCTGCGATCGATCTAGCTAGCTGAATCTAGCATTAACTTGTAGGTAAGTTGAAAACAAAAGTCAAATATCTCTGGGTAAATAGGTATAAAAAGATTTTCTTTTAGTAGTAGGTAAATATTCATTATAAAGGAGATTGGGACTTTTGGGCTACCGAACCGAAACAAGTAAAATGAGTGTTTAAAATTACGGTCATATTTTTCTATTTTTAAATATTAAATAAGAGATTAATCCGCAATTTATAAAAAGAGAAATTCAGAAATGAGTATTTGTTAATTTACGGCGATCAGCAAAATTGGTGACAATATCAAGAAATCTGACGGTTATTTTTGCCTGACCTGAGGTTTTAATAATCTCACTCTTACAAAATCTCCTATTATATTATTACTCATAGATTGCCAAAATTCGCCCAATTTTCACGGATAACTTAATAATTTATAAGCTTCCAAACGAATTACATATTTTCATCTTTTTTCGATCTTAGCCCAAGATTGAGGAACCATCCCTTTAAGCTTGCTTACAAAGCTGACAACCCGGCTTATGCCAGTCCTAAATGACCGATCGACTCACATATTCAAAATAAGTGGCAATATAGTTTTAAATCTGTTATGTAGGTAGGTAATACTGGTAATTAATACCTATCTACTGGATAAAAATGGCTAAGTATTTACCGAATTCTGAAGCGAACATGCAATCCCAGGCGATAATACGTTGCGCAATTTGCTTATTTCGGATCAAAACAACTTTCCTATCGTCAAAGTAAAACTATTATACATCGTCAGCATTGTTAATCGAGAAACACTTAAATAATTCTGTTGACCTCGAGGCAGCTTAACTTTATAGTTAGGTGACCTTAAGTCACTGTGGACAGTTGATACCGTCGCTTAAATTGGGACACAAAATATAGGATACCTACCAATAGTTAACCTGGCGTTACTTTGCGAAAATCCATTGTTAATAAAGTTTAGTATTCAAAGTCAGACCTTGCGACTAACGCGCGATTCAACTTAGCCTGATGATGCTCCGTTTCGGGCCGAAACGTCTTGGTGCTGGTATGTATGTTGGTGTATACTTTTAGTTCATGTAGTGCAAGTTTCCATTGTAGGAGGGAGGGGGAGTGCCACGCAGTACTTATACATACTTATACCATGATACGTTAACCGTGGATTGTTGCAAAGTAGACTACATCATACTAACTTAATTGTACCAAGTCAACACGGCTTTAATTGCGATTGGTGTCTAACAAGGCTCCCTATTGGGCCTTTTTTTCTAAGGATTTTCTTTAATATGATTCAAAATCTTAGAGTTGATCTTGACGACCTCTATGCTGAATTTTCATGGTGAGTTCCTCAACTGTTACCGCCTCTAGAAAGGGTACTCGATCGTCCTTGGTAGCGCATATGACTGAATCCAAAGCGGTGCGGAGGATGTTACTAAGAGGCGACAGAAGCCTACCGCTTGCTAGTAATGAAGGTCATTAATATTTTTACGCTGAAAATAAACACGATCACACTCTTTACAACCATTTTCAGGTAGATCGTCAGCTCCAAAAAGTACCGACATAGTCACTGTAAGCTTGTTTTTTGGTTAGTTACATAAAAAGCAGCAGTCTTCTACTATTTAAAAGTAATTTTATTAATTTATTTTTATAATGGCAATTTGCACTCATTAGATTTTTAAAAAGTATTTTTTGCCCCACACTCAAAAAAGAAACAAAGTAGGTATGGTATACGAATAAGAACGATTTATTTAAATAGAAAACTTATATACACAGCAATACAAATTAATTAATGTTACAAGTTAAATACTTTCATACTGCAACTTACAGCTCAACAAAAATAATACCACAAAAAACTAAAAGCCAAAGATATTACATAATACAGAAACTAAATATAAATTACTAAAGAATAGCAAACTATTTTATGTAAAAAAAATAAGTTAAAATGTAAAAATAACAAATCCACTGTGAACTGAAATGATTGAGGTCTGAGTGTAAGCTAAATATCTCATTATTAAGTTATTATTACGACGCTACAATTACAGAACACAAATACCTATAGGTACAAAAATCACAGTCACCCTATACACACAGACATCGAATTAAAAGTCGAAGTACAAGACAGCGCGGTGATAGATGTGACTTTAGATATTGCTAGAATATTTAAAAGAAAACATAATATTAATTTTCTTGCCAACATGTAATACAAGATATTCTTTTTATTTGACAGTTAAATCACACTCATTAGGCCACATTCTCACATATTACTAGGAATACATTGACTTTAGAAACTGTTAATCTTCTATTACATCATTGAACTCTTATGCCCCAACTCAGAGTCACTAACGGTTACTTAAATTGCTCCTTAGTAACGAATCAACATACAAATGCTATTGTATTGTATTTATTGTATTTCTATTCTATTCTATTGTACTAAGGAGCGATTTAAGTAACCGTTAGTAACTCTGAGTTGTGGCGTTAATAGAGTACCTTAGCATATAGATTTAATTGTAATAATTCAAAGTAAAGTTTATTAGAATTGAATAACCGTGGATCTTCGTAAAGCAAGATCTGATAATGTTATGTATTATGTATTACAATTTTTTTCCAAAAATCTTTCATTTTTGATATTTCACTAGAATTTATATTGACTATGAACTATGATCGTGTTATGTGAGAATGAGCCCTAAACAGAAACATCGGAAAATACAAAACAAACAATACGGTTCTTTTGTAATTAATTAAGGCGCTTGTAAGAGTATTGGCTCTTTAATTCTAAATTTTGTTTTAATTTAGGGTTCGTATTAGCTCCGCCCAATTGCTTAAGGTTATTGGCTCTTACAAGCGCCTTAACATTTTAAATGCATGCAAACATGTATGATAAAATTTAGTAAATAATAAATTGCAAAATTTTATTCAAAACTGCACTGATTTATGGAAACGGATGTTGAATATTAAATTTGTACATGTAATGCGTCCGCTATACTACTCGTCGAAGATATCCGAAGTGAATACTCGCGCTAGCTCCCTAACTCGGGAGAACTGGCCATTCAAAATTCATAAATCAAATTTTAGTATTAACTAAGCCCCCTCCTTACGGGACCTTTACGTAATTATTGAATGGCCACAAAAGACCATTAGTTTTTTTTCCAATTCGCCCAAAGCCAGCCAAGAAACCGTAATTAAAAACGCTCTTTAGACTTTCGTCCTTACGCTTCGATCAACTTCGAGAGTAGTGAAGAGGCAGCACAAGGAACTTTACTTCTAATTATTTGACAATTTACTAAACCGAACCATTGAGGGTTGTAGAGCTCAATAAACTGAGTTTATTCTTGAGCTCTTGCACAAGGGATTCCTTTGGCACCTCCTGTTCCTCCCTGCTAGTGATATCCCTTATCTTAACGACTCCTCGTTTCAGCTCCGACTCGCCTAGGACTACAGCCAGGGGAATACCGTTCTCTTCGCAGTGTTGTAACTGGTTCAGCATTTTGGGATTCTTTTTGTATGATTGCTCAGTCTGCAAGACAAAGTAGTTTGGTACTTAATATAATATATATATATATATATATATATATATGTAAATATATGTAAATGATATGACAATAGGAGTAATTAAAAATATATAAATGAGGATAAATATATAAAGACAATAGGAGTAAATTCCACCCATTGTTAAACAAGTATTGTCTGCCTATATACTTACGTTTCATTTTTGTTTATCATATTTAGGAAGTATTAATATAATAGGTATATGATTTGTTATGACGATATAGGATTTTTTACAAAAATTTATAATTTAGGAAACAGAGTTGAAAAAAGTCCCCGATATATTTTCCGTGAGGAAAATAAGTAATTGTTTGTCTTAAACACATTAAAAATACATATATTTATACCTTTATTCCAGCATTCCAGAGCTCTGCGCAAATCTTCATTCGTTCTTCGAGGAAGTTCTTCTGTGCCGAAGCGACGTACACTTCCACTTCCGAAGTGCGGATATTTATTTCTCCCGCGGCCAACTTCGCTTCCAACACAGAGAACACTCGCTCCACCCCGATACTAACACCCACACACGGTACCTACAAACACAAATATTCTTTGCAAAATTTCGTTTTTATACTAACTTTCAATATAATATTTTCATTTTATACTAATGAAATAAATAATTACAACTACCAATTAATTAAGTGAGACATATACACACGTAAAAGGTTCAAAAATTTTCGTTTCAAATCGTAATCCGGCGATTTAATTGCGAATTATGTTACGTTGTTGCGTTAAAAGTTCCGCGTTCCCGCCCGCTGTGACGTCAGAGACTTCAAGAAAAGAGTGCATTATGTTTTTGCTAAGTTTGTGCATTCACTATTCTAAGCTACATTTATCAGGTTGGATTATAGTCCAGTATTAACTTATAATAATTAAAAATTAAATACATTTACACTTTCGTAGTGGTATCTTCTTAATATGTATTGATCTTCTTGGTACTTAATGATACGCTAACAGTGACTGACTGAAGTACAACGCACTGCCGGAATCAGTGGTCCTACAGGGTTTCTTATACAACGTGTTCCTGAGGATGTGCAGGAACTTTGCTAATTAATTCTATAGCTTTTACTGAACACATTTTATACGGGATCTAGTGCATTAAAAAGCTTAGTTTTAAAGTTATTTGTAATTCCATTTAATTTTGTACATTGTAAAAGTGTCTTTATTTGTGCTATGTTGCCGTTCAGTGCATACATAATCATTCAAACTATACCTGTTTCATTTTAAATGTCATGTCATTTTGTCATTCGCCGAAGTTACTGCATAACCTCAGGAACACGTATAATATCGGGAAGCAGTGGCCATCATTACCCACTTACATCAGTAGGTTCTTATTGTTACCGGCTAGAATTTGGCATGGTCGACGACAAAATATAAGACCCTATTAGGGCCAACTACGTGACGTGACCCATTCATTTCCGACGCTTCAGCCTACTTTCACCGCGATACTGGATAAAGATTTGCAGTTTTTGTGACTTTTTTGCACTCCGGAAACTTCCCATTTTTTGTTTCATTGGAAGTTACCAACCGCCAATTTAAACTTTCTAACATCGATTTATGTAGGACAGTAATTAAGCTCCGGTATTCAGAAGTATATTTTACGACCTTCGCATTTTCGCAGGAAATAACAATAAAAATTACAAGATTATAATTTGGAACAATACTCCTATAAATATTTCAATTTACTGGAATAAATATCACTTTATTTGCTTATATTGAGTTTTTATTTTTATAACAAAAAGGAGAATGCCCATTTAGTATGGAGAAATGTACTGACTTTAACATTTTTGTGTCTTGATAAAAATACTTTTATTTGATTATGATATCTTAATTAATTACACATACTAACTTTAGTCAATGTTAATATTAGGAAATAAGAGATTTTAAACAAAATTAACTTGTATTTAGGTTATAATAAACTCACAGTAATATGGACTCTATGCAGGCGTATTAAAGTCGATTGCGTACGTAATGTCGATCTTTTAAGTTTCAAATTCATTTGACAGTCCCCAAACACCATGTAGTTTGTAATGTATTATAATCACAGAACACTATTACTCCTGGCTGATTATAATAATTTTCTATAAAAAAAATAATTCATTTGACAGTCCCCTTACATCATCTAGTTTGTTGTCATGGATATAATAAACTATAACTGTTGTATCATAATTATAATCAAATCAATGCAACCCATTGGCCCGAAGGATCTTAAAAGTTCCTGATTGGCCCTTATTCAAACATAAATGGCCCAATGGTTTTCTTTTGTAAAACGGAAGTAAAGTTACTTATTAATTTCAGAAAATTATTCCCAATAAGGATTTTTTAGGAAATAGGGTAAAATACTTGAAATATTTAAATTAAATTTTTTGTCCAAAAATCATTGTGACACAATTATTTTTTTAAGAGTACTGGCTATGGGCATTCTCCTTTATATAATTAATTTAAAGTATCTATAAAAAAGAAATGTTAAATAATAATAATAATAATACCTGTTTATTCTTAGAATCGAACATTCCAACTAGATTGTCATATCTGCCTCCGCCTGCAATTGACCCCACAGTTTGTTCTTCATTGCCAATTTTTATGGGTTCTGTAATATAGATAAAAATAATTTTATAGTTTAATATTTTTTATAATATTATATATTATTATACAAATGTGATAAAATTAGGACTGTGATGCATTTATATATCAACAATACATACATATTATAAGATATAGCTTAATAAGATAAGATTGTACCAAGAGTAATAATTTATTTTAACAAAAAGCCTATTATGCTATAAATATGATTTATTCGAGAAAAAACCTTGAGTTATGTTATAATGATAGTAACTGATTGATTGATCACACTTTCACTGCAAGATTCTATGTAAGTCAACTGCACCTGACGTTACAGATTTCTCCTTGTTTTCTCTAAAGAATGTAGCATTCCTACCAAGCCGATGCTTTCATTGGTAAGCTGGTCATTTGAGTCATTTAAAACTTAACAACAAACCAAAAATTGACTGCCATCTTGTTAAAAAAAATGCTATATAGTTGTGTCTTTAACTTGTCACAGAAATGTGAAATGATCAATAAATTTAAGATTTTTGTACAGTTTCTTTTTTACTTCAATAACATACCTGTTAACACAGCTTCATAAATAACCCCAGTATAGTAATCTAATCCTCTAGCCAAACTCAGATCAAAAAGAATCTTATCCTTGATTCCAAGAATATCGCAGTAGTTCAATAGAAGCTTTATGCCTTCAAGGCCTTCCACTGCAGCCTTACATTTGGATAATTTTTCATCTTTAAGCAGCTGATCTGCCAGCTCAATCCCACCGTTCAAACATACATACTCTCCAATTCTGTCTGCAGCGTCTGGAGAAACTCCCTTTTCATTTATCATTTCTGTTCTCACTTCTTCCCAAGGTGACTGTAATTGGAGATGGAGATATTAGGCATCTTTAAAACTGCTGTTTAGTACACAAAGCCAAATGAAAATACCAAAATCTTTCAGGATAAAGAACTTAAGTAGAAACACTAAAAAGCGTTAAAGATACAAATAAATTATTAATGTAATTTACGTAAATTATTATTAGTTATATTTAACTCACCTTGTCAAGTTTGTCGACAGTAGAACAAGTAGAGCGGAACTTATCGGCGGGCACACCACACGCTTCGAACATTCCATCAAGCAATCTTCTGTGATTAACTTTCAACATGTACTTGCCAATATTCAGGGAATCTAGAATTTCTGTTACCACTTTGAGACATTCCGAATCTGGGACCATCGGATCATACTGGCCTGCTATATCAAAATCCTATCAGGAACAAATATTTTTCTTTAAAATAATATTATCACACACACATATAGATTACCAAATCAGTCTGGTACTATAAAATCTGTGATTTACATTATGTAAATCATTATTAATTTAATTATTTAATATTTATGATCATTAACATAATATTGAAAACAAGATTTCGATTTTAACAATAAATTGTATAATAGTTGCAATTGTCAACTTACACATTGATAAAATTCTCTATATCTCCCTCTGGTCATTGCAGGGTTATCTCGTCTATAAACCTTAGCAATGTGGTAGCGCTTCAAATTATTGATTTTATTCATGGCCAGATATCTAGCCAAAGGCACAGTCAAATCATACCTCAGTGAGAGGATTTCACCACCTTGATCCTTCAGATCATAAATTAGTTTGGAATCTTCGCCATATTTTCCAGTCAAGACATCCTGGAATATTGGAAATTTATTATAATAAATGTTATGCCGTATGTTCACACACATTATATTATATATTTATTGAAACACTATGAAAAACACAACTTAATTATTATTCTTTTTTTGATTCATTAAATACTTGTAGACATTACATAAACAAGAGCCATGTAAACACTGTCAAAAACTTCAAAGGTTAACAAAGTTGAAGGATCCTAATTTTAGCCTCAATTATTAAAGAAGGTAAATATCTTTGACTAAGTTTACCTTCAATTCAAACACAGGAGTGTCAATACACTCTGCTCCATGCCTTTTAAAGACTGTAATGATTTTTTGTAAAACATCATTCCTAATTGACATCTGCTGAGGAGTGTAGTCCCGGGTACCCTTAGGAGTCTTGAGGGTAAATTTGTGTGGTGCGACATCTTCAGTACTTAGCTGACTTTTCAACGCCAATAGTTTTGCCACCTCAGCTTGAATCTAAAAAGTGATAAAAACTCTTTAACAAATAATCCAAAAACAACAGACTATTATGCATTAAAAAACTACAAGTGAACCAGTACCTTGTTGCAAGCAGATGTCGTAATGCTTTTTCTGAGGCTATGATTATAAATTGTGTTGTGCAAATTCAACACCATTGCATGGTTTCTTACAAATCTTAGCAAACTGTGCGTCATGCTTCAATAATTTTTGCTGATTTTAATTGAATCTATATAGCTCCCATCACCACTTGAGCGATGATATTTATAACTATCAAAAAAATACATTACATTATTTAAAAAGTGAAGACATTACAAACAATTATTAGTTATATAATATTGGTGATGATTTCAGTTTAAAAGAGATGTAACATCTTACAAGTGGTAATGAGACAACCATATGTGGAGATTCAATTAAAATGGTATTAGGTATAAGAATTTAAAATAACATAATTGAAACAACACTAAGTACAACAACAACTTTTCAACTGCATGATTTAGGTGTCACACAAACTGTTACAAACATTAAAGTTTCTGCATTAAATATAACGGTTATAATATTTTCTTGAATACTTACTACAACATGCTTTAGGGTTTTTTGTTCTAAAATTACTTTATATTTTTATAACATTTTATAGTTCCTCTTGATAGATAGAGTTAAGTAGTTCCACATAAACAACTGATGTGAATATTCATGGCCAGTTAAAAGAAACATGTGTCACCCCAATCATTTAAAAAATATATGTACAGACACTACACTACATACCACAAACCTTTTGCTCATAATTATTGTATTTCATTAACTTTAAAGGATTATCAAGAGAGGGAAATGATGAGATCTCCGAGTCATTGAAACTCCGCATATGGTGCCACCACCTCTTGATAAATGGATATTTTTTAAAATCTACTTTGTGTCCTATACTTTGCATCATATCAATGTCACATTTACTGGGCAAATATCCACCTATGTAGCTGCACTTTGACAAATGCATGTCCAACGTTTCAAGATCCATACAACACTTATAAGATCCAACATCCTACAAAATTAATTACCTTATTATATTGTGGATAACGCAACAAAAATGTATGATTTCTCATACTTCTATTCAAGACAATGAGTTTCTATTGCCTAAAATATTATAATGTCAGTTACTGTTAGGAATGAAATCTAACCTTTTCGCTGGATTCCTTTGCTGCTTTCAGTTTCCTCACGAGATCTCCTTGGTCTTTTATTTGTTGAAGTAATAACTCCTGTTGCTTTGACATTTTTTAAACAAATATTATTCTACACAATAGCAACGATCCACCTAAGCAATATCTCAAGGCTGTGTCAAGTAAAAGTAAGTCTCGCACACTACTGTGGTGACTATTCTATTTTACAAAATAATTGCAGGTTATATTTCCTAGATTCCCTTTCAAATGCATTCCATTCCTTTCATTATAATTTATTTCGAACAAATCCGTCACACAGGTCACGACTTGACATGAGTCAATGTCATGAGTCAGCGGTCACTGTCACTGACGCTGGCAAGACTTATTTCAATGCTACCAACTTTACAGCCAACTGCAGATTTAGTTGAAACCATGGATATACTGCTCTAACTGGATACCTAACTCGGGTGAGGTACTTGAAAACGGATGATGTAACACCAGAATGACTATTCAACCAATGACAGGCCGGATTGAGGTTATCCTTTACAATCGAGTGTCTACACTTGGAAAAATTATGTCCTATTTTGATATGGTTCTTCAAAATGATTTTAATATTTTTTTTGATGATAAAAAAATTATAATATTAAATTAACGCATTTTATTATTATTTCTTCAAATCCCAATGTCATGAAAACTTATGTATTATAAGATTATTTTTGTTTAAAGTGTTAGTAGTAGTAAGTAGTAGTGTATAGTTAAATGAAATCAATATTTATTTTGGAAATAACATTTCAATTTATTTATTTATTTATTTATTCATTCATTCAACAATTTGTTTACAGTCAATGTCCAAACACAAATGTGATACAATTTTATCTAACATTGTAATTATAAATTATAATAATAATTGAAATTAGAATTAAATAAGATACATTATTACATTATTATTAAATATAAAATTAAAGAAAAATGACAAAATAATAATATCTAAAGCCTAATTATGCAATACTGCTACCGCTGGTCATAGCCTTCACGCATCGGCTAGCCGTTGTTTTAAAAGTAATAAGTGAGCATGTAAACAGGTCTAGGTCTGGGTTGCGTACCGATATTATGTTCAGCAACCTTAACGCCCTGGAGAGAGGTGCCATTTATTTCCATTTACAGTATATATCTTTTATTATAAGTGTACCGCACTTATAAAAATATTTTAAAGATAACATGGACACAATAGAAAAATGGTCATTCCATATTGTGATGTCATCCATCTTCATGTACCTCTACGAAGTTATAAATCCAGGAAGAGTAAAATATCCATGGTTGAAACGCACTTATTTTGTTCTTGTGTATCATCTATGGTATTAACTGTCATTGCCTGCACTTGACACTTGACAAATAAACTTTTGACATGACATGTCACATGAGTTCACATGACAGTATTGACAGTACCTGCAAAATGATTTTGATTTGTTTTGGATAGAGTGGAGTGTGGACCCTGTTTTTTTGTTTAATAAAAATTATTCCCTAACTCTTTTATATTCTACGCAGACATTTATTATCGACAATGGATAGATTTGAATATATAGAAGCTAGATTATTTGAAGGTGAAAGTTATGTGAAGCGTGAAAAAAATGTGAAAATATATGATGGAGACGACAAGGTGAACTGAAAACAATGTTTCTTTTTAATAATGTGAAATCCTTTAAACCATCTGGGCTAAGAACATCAATAATGTAGCATACGTTACATTAATTTGACTTGGCTAGTTTTCATTAGTTATCTATCAAAAAAACAAATTTTAGAAAAGTAATATAGGTATTAGGTATATCAACTTATCAGACTTAACGAAAATAATTATACAAATATAATATAGCCTGTAGATATATCAAAACTAGCCAAGCAAATGTAGAGCTTCAATTACATGGTCTTGTGACTAAAAATTATATGGGGTCAAAGAGAAATAATAGTAGCAATGGTTAAAAATAGTTACTGCAGAAGTTTAGAGTACATACTTCTGGCAATTATTTACTTAACAAACTTTACTAAGTGAAGGCATCCAATAATTGAGTAAATTCAATTTCCTACGAGATATGAGAAGTCATTCGCGAGAGCAGAAATTGTCAATTGGAGTTAGTTGATTACTCGTTAATATTTTTATAATTGTAATTATTTACCTATTCCTGTTATTTGATAGTTCCCAGTTTGCTTACCATAACAATTATAATTTTGAAAGTGATGACAGAAGGTAAAATATTTAAATTTTTCACTGAATATCCTTTTTCATTAAATCAATAGTTTCATGGTAAAAATTGATCATTGAAATTGTTCATTTGAATAAACTAATTTTTAACTTTATAGTATTCATTTGTTATATTTAATCATAAAAAAATCTATTATAGTTTTTTTTGGAGGTGTTATGGTTACTGTAATGAACAATGAAGCTGGCCCAATTTTGGCGATGTCCTTTTGACCCAATAGGTTTCCATGAGACAAGCAAAAACAATGTAAGTTAGGTTACCAAAGAAGTTCTCAAAAAAGTAGATGATCTTGTAAAGTTTTACAAGTATTGAAGCAGTTTTGATAAATTTTAAAAATACTCATTTTACTGTGCAAGTTAATTAACTATGCTAAATCAACATTGCCTAAGATTTTATGTCTATTTTGTTTCAGACCCAATTTGTTGATGGAGAAATAGTATTGACAACACATAGAATTTTATGGGGTAAACCTGGTGATATTCCAAAGGGACTGGTATCTTTATCTCTCCATTTGTATTATGTGTTCTGTATAGAAGAGGAATGTAGTGGTGTGTTTGGCCTAGGAGGACCGAAAAGGATTATTTTACATTTAGGTCCAACATTACCAGGTATAGCTTCTCTCATTTTAAAAGAATATATTTTTTTTAAGTTGATTATACAGTTTTTTTATATGTTAATTATACAGTATAATTATTGTTTTAGGTAAGAGGCCTGGGCCATCAGTAGTCAGCCCTTACCACTATATTAAGTTTTCCTTCAAAGATGGCATTGACCCTGCATTTTACAAAGCACTAACTGAAGTTGTAACAGCAAAAGCTTGGGAAACACCGCAAACATTAGGGTCTCCTGTAATAACTAGCTCTAATAGCAGTCCTAGGCCTTCAACAACTCCTATCAACTCTAAAATTCGGTCAGGAATTGTTGGAATTGAAAGGAGTATAAAAGAACAACACAGAGCAACCGATGAAAGTATCACTGTAGCATTCAAAGATTTAACAAAACTGATGGAGAAAGCAAAGGATATGGTTGCCATATCTAAGACAATTTCAACAAAAATTAGGGTAAGTTAGTATTGTAATTAGATTTTGTTTATAACACTTGTTTTATAGTGAAACAACTCAAATATGTATTACTTCATTATGTTTCCATAAATTCACAAATAGAAAAATACTTGTTTTTTTCTGAAAATAATTTTATCAAAGGAAATTAAACAAATGGCCTTATCCACTGGGTGAAAGATTTCCTGAGTGACCAGTCTTTCCGCGTTGTAGTCGATGGTTGTTCATCGAGGACGATGGCTACAAATGCTGGAGTTCCTCAGGGGTCTGTTCTCTCCGCCATTCTATTTCTGCTGCATATAAACGACCTGCTTATGCCCGGTATTTATGGGTACGCAGACGATAGCACAGTGGTGGAGAGATACCTACCAAGTTCCAGGGCCAGTCAGGACGATATTCAGTCTCAAAGAGAGGCCATGGTGGCTCGTGTGAATCTCACACTTCGGGCTGTGTCCGAGTGGGGCGAAGCCAATCTTGTGAGATTCAACGCCGCTAAAACGCAGACGTGTCTATTCACCGCCAAGAGGAGCCCGCTTACCTTGGCTCCTACTTTTCGGAATGTGTCCTTGGATTATACCGACTGCCTTCAGTTGTTAGGAGTAGAGATATCCTCGAAACTCAACTTTTGGCAGTTCATTGAGACCAAGGCTAAGGCCTCTGCAAGGAAACTTGATGTCCTTGCAAAAGTGCGGCGGTACTTCACACCGAGGCAACTCTTAACCTTGTATAAAGCTCAGGTTCGGCCGTGTGTGGAGTACTGTTCCCACACTTGGGCAGGTGCAGCCAAATGTCACCTTTCTGCCTTGGACTCGATGGAGAGGCGTGCGAAGAGGCTCATTGGTGACCCAGATTTGGTTGCGACCAATCTGCAAAGCCTCGAGCACAGGCGTAGAGCAGTCCTGGATTTGTCAATAGGCCGTATAGGCCGCGGCCTAGGGGCGGCAGCGTCCTAGTGGCGGCAAATTTCAAAAATTATTATTTTAGAAAGGTAAGTACATGGGGTGGCAGAAATATATTGGTCTACACTCATAAAAAATATAAATCCGGCACTGGCGTAGAGTAGCCAGCCTCTTGTTTTTCTACAGGGCACATTTCGGAGAGTGTGCATAGGAATTGTTTGATTTAATTCCCCCATCTCCATTTCTCCATCGAACGACACGACGCACGGCGAGTATCCATCCTTTTGTTGTGAATATCCCGCCGGTAAGGTCGAGGCGGTTTGGCTCGTCATTCGTTATACGCACCGAAAGGACTGGAATAACTTGCCTGCGTCGGCGTTCCCGCCTGCCTATGATGTGGATGTCCTCAAGAAAAGAAAATTTATTGTAGTCAAGTATTAACTTATAAGTTATAAAAAAAAAAAAAAAGAGTGAATAGGCTTTTACTAAGTTAATGTGCTCACCACCTTGGACCACATCTCCACTTACCATCAGGTGGGATTGTGGTCAAGCATTAACTTATTTGTGTAAAAAAAAATGAAAATTTTGTTTTGTTCTACATTTTGTTATATTTTGTTGCAGGAAAAACAGGGAGATATTTCTGAAGATGATACTGTAAGATTTAAATCCTATCTAATGAGCTTGGGTATAGATGATCCCGTCACAAGAGATGCTTTCAGATCAGATTCAGACTACTATATGGGGCTTGCTCAGCAAATTTCAGATATGATGGTTGCTGTGTTATTGGTAAGAACTTCTTACTAAAGACTAAGCCCACTATGAATATATCAGCCACTGACATCAATACAATACACTCTGTTATACCCACTGAAACGGATCAACGGCATTATGTGCCCATTACATGTTTTTGCGAATGACGTCCACGTCTCGGAAAACAGAGTATAGGACCCCAACCGACCAGATGGACCGACGACCTGAAGAAGACAGCAGGCATTCACTGGATTCAGAAGGCTCAGGACCGGTCAGAGTGGCACTAGTTACGGGAGGCCTATGTCCAGCAGTGGACCTCCAAGGGCTGATGGATGGATGTGTTTTTGTCTACAACTTGTGCATGATCTGTGCATGGTATGCGCCGATGTTGATTGTTGATGAAATGGTCTAGTGGGAATAGTGTCATACTTTTCAATGCAAAGACCATTTTTGTCTGACATGATCCTAGGATGTTTGTGGTATAGTACGGTATATTGGATAGAATCTTTGAAATAATCATTTTATACCTGAAGTTGTTTATATATTGTAATGTTTAATAATATAATTATATGTATTATATTTAATATAACCAGTAGTTTTTCCACATTACAGGATTGTGGTGGAATGATGTCACTGGCTGATGTTTGGTGTAGGGTTAATAGAGCAAGAGGGCTGGAACTCATTTCCCCAGAAGATTTATTGAATGCTTGCAAGTAAGTAAACATAATTTACTGCATTACTGTTTAATGGTTTGGTTTATAGGTACAGTATTATATTAGGTATTAGGAAATGGTGTGGGATTGGAATTTATTATTCACAAAAACATTATTAAATCAATAAAATGCAACAAGACACTTGTGAAGAAATTCAGGCAATCGGCATGGAAGCATGTGACCCATTGAATGTCTGTGATTGGTTGACGGAGTTAGAATGCTAGTTTTGAATTCAATCATCTACATAATATTGCCGGATACTATCAAATGGTGTAATAATACAGGGTGAGTTTTTTTTTCAAAATCAACGGGTTTGATTCCTGGCCAGGGTTATTAATTTTTTAAGAATCTAATGATGCAGTTTTAGTTTTAATCAAAATCATTCCCTAGATTCCTTTGACCACTTTTCGTTATTCCTCATAGTTTCGAATTTGGCCATCCACGCACACTTGCAAAATTCACTCTGTATAAATTGTGTCATTTCCTTTCAGATACAACCCTCTTGTCTACTATTGAGTAGACTATTTTCATGTACAATTTTTTTAGTGATAAATGTGTAATCAATTTTTGTAGAACTGATAAAAAAACGTGTCAAGTGGATAGATTAAAGATAAATGCGTAGGTACACATAAGTACCTCGCACTAGAATTCCCTTGGACACGGATCATAGCATGAACAACCAATAAAATATCATTGACTACCTGGGAATCAAACTCTGAACCTCAGGCTTTGCAGGCAGTCTACCAAAAATTTTTTAGACAAGCCTTATTTGGTAACAATCTTGACACTATAAACTTTTCCGACTTAAAAAAGAAGAAAGTATTAAATTCGCCTGTATTTTTTTGTTTGTTACCTCAACTTTCGACTGGGTGAACCGATTTTGATGATTCCTTTTTAATCGAAAGCTGGTGCTTGTCATGTGATCCCACAGAACGCGATCGAGCGAGATCTGACGAGTGGTTTCCCTAATTTTGAAGTCGGTTATTTTTTGTCAAGAATTATTTGAAATATTAATTAGTTTTAAAAAAATAATAGTAAACAGAAATTAGTATCAGCAATAAATGATTTTATCTGTCTTCAAATTCTTTCCATTTTGTGTCAAGCCTTATTTTTAAATTACAAATTATAAAATTATGATAAAAAAGACCAAGATTTTTTCCAAGTACTGTAAGTAAACCTATTATGTACTATTTATTTATTTATTTAACTCTTTATTGTACACCAAATAAAATAATACAACAACAAATAAACAAGCAAAGCAGACATATGAGGTACAAAAGGCGGTCTTATCGCTACACAGCGATCTCTTCCAGACAACCTTAAGACCTATGTACTATTATGTATTCTGTGGTAAGACTACAAAGTTACAAACCATATTTCAGGTTACTACAAACCATAGACGCTCCGATGTCCCTGCGCAAGTTTCCCAGTGGTGCATGCGTCCTCCAGTTGAACAGCCACAGAGATGAAGAAGTAGCTAAAGCAACTAGCGAAATGGTAATAAACGCTCCAAACTTAATACCCTCGCACCATTAAAGTATAATGTCATATAACAGAGGGGAAAATGCGTGTCCCGCCCGGGAGGTTCGATTTTCAAAATTGAGCCCCGGTTCTCCTTTCAAAATTGAACGAATCCATTGAAGATTGAAGCCACGTGGCGCCAATGAATTGGGACATACATGGTGTTCGCGATGTCTGTTCTATACGCTAGTAATAATACTTCAATGCCCCGCACTAGCATTCCGTGTAGCGGGTGGCAGACGACGCAAATAACACATTAATATCACCCGATAATAATATTTGTCTCATAAATATATGTCCCGGTCGGGAATAGAACCCGGAACCCCTCGCTAGACTACATTACTACTACATATTTACATTGGACTACTTTTACTGTTAACCCATTTAGGGGAATTCGACCAGATATCGTGTAGCATCATTCTTTTCTTACTATCCCTCGAATAGATAACGAATATGAACGATGAATCAATAGGTAAGCCAATAAAAAGTAAATAACGAAATTTTATAAACCATAGTTAACACATTCAGTGCCGATTACCCGCCTGGCGGATTACTAAAGATGTTCGTCAGAATTCAGATGCCTGCTACCCGCATGGCGGGTATTACGTTATTTGCAATATTTGCTAAGCTAAGTGGTATTTTGTTCTAAAACTTTGCCAGGGGTGTTTGAGCACCATTTACTAACTTATCTCTTGAACAGTGCTGACTACCCGCCTAGCGATTCCATAGAAAATGTAGGCGGCATCGTGTGTTATTTTAAATATTTATGGAGGTGATGTGTAGATTTTATGTTCACTTATCTTTTGTTAGACTATAGTGTCGAACGTCGTTACCATTCAAACAAAGGGTATGACGCTCAGGAATAAGATTTTATTCGAAGGAAACATATTTGGTCAAATCCGCCCGTTACTTTACTATCTATCCTATCTTGGTAAATATAAATCTTGGTTCAATATTAATTTCAGTAAATTCAATAAAAATATTTTACTTTACAGATTGAAGAAAATGGCTCCCTTACACCGGTCAAATTATCTCAACTTGCTAACGTGTCCGTCCTACTTGCGCGTGAACGCCTCTTTACCACAGAACGCTTAGGTCTGGCGTGTCGAGACGAATCCATTGAAGGTCTAGAATTCTACCCAAATCTATTTCTAACAAAAACCTAATTATAATTTTTTATATATTGTTAAAATGTATATACCTTACGAAAATAAATTATTTATAATTATTAAAAAACTTACCTATTTTATTTGTATACCCGATAAAGTATTTGTACATTGTATTGTAAAAGACAAATTAAGCACAAATATGTTTTTTTATTTTAGCAAATTTCAACATTCACAAAAGCTTAATAAGTATGCCACTCTGAAAGCTACAAACATTTTCATTTTAGTTATTTCTACATCTTCAAACTTCATCTTTCCGTTATTAAACCATCACAAAATATATATTTGGTGATATCATTAACCCTACATATATGATATTTGAAATAAATTTGAAGTAGCAGAAAATACAGTATGACAATTTTTTAACAATTTGCTTTTTCTTTTATTGTCGATTATATGTTAATTGGCGATAAAGCCTAAAACGAGAAATATAATTTAGTGGGAGATCTGAGGATTTAGGGTCATAGCACACATATCCGCTCGGAAAGGGATTGGCACCGTATCAACTCGAGCCATCTAGTATTATTTATATGAAACTCCCTATTGCAAAGCACAATAATCGGAAACGTATCGTAATCGCCTCGCCTCGGGACAAGTATACGAACCGCGGTGCGGTGAGCGGTCAACTTGCAGTACCCGCGCCTACGTCTCTTCGTCCCCGCGCTTACGGCTCCTCGTACCCGCGCTTACGGCTCATTGTCCCCGCGCTTATATCTCGTCGTCCCCACGCTTACGTCTCTCGGCGAGCTATAAACCCGGTCGGCGAGCAGGTAAGCGCGGCGTCGCCTAGCCGTAGCCGAGTCGACGTACCAGAGCTGCTGATCCGCTTTTTACATTAGGTTGATTACTTGATGATCACTTTCCGAGCTGATAAGTAAGCTTAATATCATAGCTACAATATCCTCCAAACAAAACAAAATTCAAGTTTGATCAAATCGACATACTTAAAAAATTCATAAATGTTAGTGGTTCAGGACCAAACTGCAAAAACGATTTGTTTATATTCTAAGTAGCAATTACAATACAATGCTTCCTCAAATTCTACACACTGACTTGTTATTAGCAATGCAATCACATTAAGTAGTTGCAACAAAGTGTAAGTTACAGAAATCTGGTACAACTTTTTAAGTTATTATTATTATTCAAATGCATTTTGCATACAAAAGCTATCAATTCAGACATTCAGAAATTTTTATTGTGGATCACAGACAAGCCAAATCATTAAATATGTAAAACATTGTATTTTAAGTAATACATACAAATGTTTAAGTAGGCTAAGTGGTGCCAAAAGATTTTAAAAGCCAAAATTTCTCTAAAAATTATTACTCACACTCACTCATTATTGATTATTAAAATATAAATCTACAAATAGCACTACATACAGCATAAATGCTGTTATATTATTTAATATTAACTATTGTGCTGATCTGATTTAAAGGTATTTAATATTATGAATTGGAATTCATAAATTTTGAACCATAATATCATTATTGTAATTTAAAACATTATAATCCCAGTCAGCCCATTACATAATGTTTAAACTGAGTAAATTGGTTCAATTTAAATTTTTTGTGAGGATTTGGTGAAATTTTTTGACAAACAGCACTTATTTATCATTCCATAAGTCTTAAGTATGATTGCCTGTGCATTATCCATTTATTAATTTATAATTAGAATAAATAATTAATAAATAAACACTTACACTTACTTTTAATTTTACTTCATGTCCTTACATGTAATTCAAAGTTAATACTTAGCACAAGCTTAAAATGCCTTTAGGGTTAAACTTAGATTTTAGAAGCACATAATTTTTAAAAAGCATGGAACATAAAAAGGGCAAAGAAACAAGGAAAACCTAGTTCTACAATTTATTTTTGTGGAATGTTAATACTCAATTGCACTTTTAAACTCTTTTGGTAACTGCTGCAACTTTCCACATAGCTCCCAGGCTTTGAAGTCATCAGAGGACCTTATATTATCAATAAAAAATTCCACTCCTCTTACAAAAGGGAGCAACAGTTCATCATTGATAACTTCCGAAAGACGATGGAGATATGCAATATTCTTTGCAAGAGTTTCTTTAAGTTCAACTGTTAACGGGCGTTTATTGCACTCTACGATATCCAGCTGAAAAGTAAATTTCTGTTACTACACTGAAAAACTACCATTAAGTTTCCTTAAAACATAAAGTGAAGCAATATTCTATTGGCAATGTGTTACTAATATTGATGTACATATATGTTATACTCTAAGATCTAAAACGATTATTGAGATCCCCTCCATTATAAAAAATACATGCCAAGTAATTCCATTGTTTTATATATTGTTCAACATTATATTATGTATTTATTTAATTAATATCTCCATTTTTACTAATCCTACAGTCTACTATAAGCTGACTTAACTGCTTTTTTCTTTTTCAACCATACATTTAAATATTACATTAATATACTTATTTTAACATCGGAAATATGCCATTAATGTCAAGATTTCACTTGACATAAACATACCACTCATGTAACAATTAAATATAATTATCTTACCTTCTCCTCAATTGTATTTACTTTCAAGCCAAGATATGTATTTAAGCATTCAGATAGGGTCTTTACACTCTTAGGCAAAGTTCCAGTTTTATTCTTTCTGATGATTACATCACCAACCTGAAACATAATTTAATAAAGGACTTTTATGTGAGTATCTCCCAAATCAAGAGTTAATAGGTTTCTTATTAAGTTATTACATTTCACAGTTATACATACATATATTAAGAAATAAAACTTAATTAAAATCAGTAAAAAATTACCTGGGTGTCAAATACTGAAGTCAGTTTAACATTATGCTTATGGCTCAAACAATCTGATAGTTTTCTACAATCATGGACAATCTTTTTTGGACTTTCACTTTCAAGTATCTGCCTAAGTCCAGCATTGAATGCATGGTACTGCATTACCTGAATATCAAATATGTAGATCTGGTTGGGAGTGGACATAACCAAAAATGGCATTTGGCATTTTCTTCCCATGCTTGCACCATCATTACTGACGGCTACATAATTATATGTATTCATGTCTTTTAATGCATCGTGGAACTGAACATCAACTTGATTTATGAATATAAACTTCTTGGATATTTTAATAATATCCTCACATTCTTTCTGTGTTATTTTCAAATATGTATGTTCATCAGACTGCTTCAGTTTTACAATATCTGTGACTTCAGAATCATAATAGTGACATACACCATCATTTTTATATCCTTCAGATAATTCCTTAACATTGTAGAGAGAAATCTTACTCTTATCCTTAGTAATATTGTAGAAATGACCTTCGAATATTTCAGAGTTCTTAGTATGAACTTGTAGTAGGTCTCCTTTCATGTAAAGATTATCCATTTTGTTTGTGATTGAGGTAACGAGTGTAAATATATTATTAGTCTTTCTTAACTGGCTTAACAGGAGCTCTATCTACTTCGCTGTAGGCTTTATAAATATATAAGCCGAGAGTGACGTGCAAAACAACTACAGCTACTACAGCGGAATAGACGCTGCTAGTAATAGCCTCCAATCGGAGCAAACCATCAAATAAAATAATCTTTGCCACGAAGAATGAAAGAACCGGTACAACGATGATGAACAAACAGTATTTTATCACTGTTCGAAAGACTTGAAAGTCGGGTAATTCCTAAAAAAAAATTAGGTTACATTAGACACCATGAAATTATCGATAGCGGTAGGTAAGTTCATTATAATTCTGCAAATACTTACATTTGCTTTTCCTTCAATCATTATAAGACCAAAAATCAAAAATAAAATAAATAAATCTCTTGTTAGTCCAAACGATTCATCAGCGAAAGCGAATTTCAAGTCGAATCAAACTCAACTCAAGTGACAAGTCTCAAAAGCAAAACCAAAGGAAAGGAAGTACACAGTGTATACCTCAAAAATTATCTTGTCACCAGATCCAGTGTAAAATGTCGCCATATTTTGGAAATTTGGATTGAAAAAAAAACCAACAGAACTCGCAAAATTTTTTTTAATAAAATTAAATAATTTTGATGTCTGCAATTAAAAAAAAAGAGTGTGCTTTAACCACATGACTGAAGTAAAACTTCTTTAGCTCCATCTATATATTTTATGTGAAACAGAAACAAAAGAAAATGTGTGCTCGCACCTGTCTCTCTTGCCCCTACAGTAATTAATATACGAAACGTAACTCTCTTTTTCTATCTTCACTAACTTATAATAATATCTCCCTCTCAACTTCCGTTCACCTCGCCCAATCACACTTTTCCTAACGCTCTTGTCACCCATTCACCAGCATACTCTCCAAGTCAAGTGTGCGTAAAAAAGTTTTACTTCAAAAATGTTCTTTTGTAATGGTCAATAAAGAAAAAAAACATTTAATCAAAATTCAAGATTTTGATATATTATATCTTCATCATCTACAGACGCTGACGTTTGCGCTAAAGATGTTGTTGGTTGTGATAGATCTTTAAATGAGTACTTTGTGATTTTGCCGATAGCCTCAATGACATCGCTAGGCAATCCGAAATTGAAACATTTAATTTTCAGAATTTTCAATCTGTTTCTAATAAAAATTATGGCGTTAAATAGTGGACTGGCCGTTCTGTTTCGTAATTTGCTTTTAACAATGCTCATAACACTGAAAATTCTTTCAATTTCAGCATTAGAATGAGGTTTATCATTACCTAGTGAAAAATCACCAAAAATCGCTAAAAATGTATTAGTCGCTAAACGATGAAAAAATGTCGCTAAGAACTCTGAAAGATCACCAGATCTGGTGACAAAATCACCAAGGTGGCAACACTGGAAGTACATAACATTTACCCATCATTTATCCTATTTTATTTTCCTCAAAACTCAAAAGAAAGAACCCACAGAGCAAACAAAGTACCACAGAATAGATTCTGAGTCTCTGACTCTCTGCCAAGTGGAGATGTTCGATCCGATCCGATACTTGTGTGGATCGATACAATCATGGATATATTACTCTAACTGGATACATAACTTCGTAAAGGTACCTGAAGATCATCTGAAGATGGATGACTTCACAACGGATTGAGCATTTTTCTATTGTTTCCATGTTATCCCAGAATATATCATTCAATTGTATTTAAATATTTTTATAAGTGCTCTGCACTTAAAAAACAGGAGACTCCTGGACTCAAGCTTCATTGCCTGTTAGACATGGTGGTCTTGGTATTCGAAAAATTTCTAGTGTCGCTCTTCCAGCATTTTTGTCATCAGTCCATAGCACTTCAACACTCATAGGTAATACTTTACATAATAATGATCACACCTATGATGTTGCGTGCTTGGAGGATGCCATGAATGCTTGGAAGACGATTTCTCAAAATTCGCCGTCAAATTTAAAATTACAAAAGGCTTGGGATGATTTGGTTTGTAAAGAAACTTTCAATGTTTTATTGAATGATAAGACAGATATTGACAGAGCCAGGCTAAGAGCTGTGTCAACTTGAGAGTCGGGTCAGTGGTTACATGCACTTCCATCTGCTCCCATTGGCACTCTTTTAGATCCTGAGACCCTGCGTATATCTGCTGGCCTTCGTTTAGGTGCCAGGGTTTGCACGCCTCATATTTGCTCCTGTGGTGCAGAAGTTGATGCTTTGGGGCTCCACGGTCTCTCTTGTCAAAAAAGCGCGGGCCGCTTTTCCCGCCACGCTGCTTTGAATGACATTATTCGAAGGTCTCTTGTCACAATAAACATACCGGCAACTTTAGAGCCGAACGGTATTTTTCGAAATGATGGCAACAGACCTGACGGTATGTCAATTGTGCCATGGAGTATGGGGCGGTCGCTGGTGTGGGATGCTACCTGCGTAGATACATTGGCGCCGTCCCATCTTCATGGTAGCAAAATCAAAGCAGGTGCTGCGGCAGAAGCGGCTGAAAAATTAAAACATATTAAATATAGAAATTTAGGATCATCATATATATTCAAAGCATTCGGTGTTGAAACACTTGGTTCGTGGGGTCCCGACGCTCACTATCTTTTTAAAGAAATAAGTAAAAAATTAAAAGACAAGACGAGTGACCCTAGAGCTGGCAGTTTTTTTACTCAGCGTGTTAGTATCGCCATACAGCGAGGGAACGCTGCCAGCGTCTTAGGTACTGCACCGCAGGGGCCTAGTTATATACATTTATTTTAATTCATTTTACTTTTGCTTTTAAGTATTTATTTTTATTTTATGTAGTGTAAATATCAAAGTAATATTATGATTATGTTCAAATAAAATGTTTGAAATGACAAAAAAATGTACCGTGATAAATAATATTGTTTCATTTAATTATCACCGTAAACGAAATCAATTATACATATTATAAAAACATAACTTTTCATGACATAATGATAATTTAGAAGAAATAATAAAATGCACACTTATTAATACCGGACCGGTAATTCAATAACGGTTGTCCGGACTACGGAGGGAATCTTAAACCGTCCGGAATTTCTACAAAAAAGTGAAAAGTGAAAGACAAAGTTAAGCAACAGCGTGCGCGGGCGGTAGTTGGATGGGGTGCAATGACCGCTAGTGGCAAAAAATTCTTTAGCGTTTCTAAGCTTCGGAGGGCACCAATCCACACTGGAGCAGCGTGGTGGAGTATGTTCTAGGCCTCATACAGAGGAGAGACCCGTGCCCAGTAGTGGACCATTAATGGGTTGAAGCCTTTCACTTGCACGATGCATAACGACATTAATATAAAATTGAAAAGAAAGTCCGGAATTTTCATCAAATGTCAGAAATTTTCTCCGGATTTTTGATATTATAATCTGGGAACCCTATGCACATAGTGCAACTTTGAACAGCACCATCTATGGACAAGTTTGGAAACATTTCAGCACAACGATAGTTTATTTCATTTTCATGGAATACAGAGACAAGTACATTGTTTCAGAATGTATTTATTAAAGTGAAACTTCTGTAAGAAGAAGATGTGTTAGGATTTTTCTGTCACGAAAAAGTGTTACGGCCGCGTGGAGGGGGTAGACCACGGAAAAGACAAGAGCGACGAAGACAGAACGGACAACAACTCTTGTCTGTTCCGTGGGGTAGACGATATATCGCGTGGAAATA
Organism: Thymelicus lineola; assembly: GCA_963932265.1. NCBI lineage: Eukaryota > Metazoa > Arthropoda > Insecta > Lepidoptera > Hesperiidae > Thymelicus > Thymelicus lineola. Next base: position 11,686,752 of record OZ010687.1, on the reverse strand, counting down.
TTTAAAATAAATATTAAATATAAATACGTTGCCGTTCATCTTAAACATTTAAAATAATATATTTTTTTAATATTTTTGAAAATACTTTTTTTTAAATATTTTTTTGAAATGTTGTTTTCGGAATGTTTTTTCTTGAAATATTCTACTTCACTATGTGTGAATAAAATACATGAAATCAAATTTAACTGGTCTGTTTACTACCGCACCACTATTTCTGCTGCACTGCACATCAACAATCTGCTAATGCCGTCTATATGCATAAAATTTATGCAATCTAATTATATGCAATCTATATGCAGACGACAGCACGGTTGTGAGGAGATACTTGCCAAAGGGTCAGGCCAGTATAAATACCATAATACAGTCTGAAAAAGAGGCTATGGTAGAGCGTAGTGATGGGACAACTCGGAAAAAACACGACTCGAGTAAACTCGAGTTGAAATTCAGGTAACTCGAATTGAACTCGAGTTACACAACTCGAGTTGGCAGGAAGAGACTGAGTGATTGATTACAAATATGATTTGTTACAAATTATTTTTTTACATATTTGATCTTCCATCCAACTCTCGAGACATGATTTTTTTTTGAATTAGATTAAACCTTGCTATTTATAGGCTAAAAAACAACTCAAAAATATTAATTTTGCTCAAAACTTACTATTTATATAATTTAAACATATTTTATCTTACAATTATAGAGTTTCTAATCATAATGGTCTATTTACTTTATTATTTCGTTTCATTGATTGAGATGTTGAACAAAAGTGTCCAAATACTTCGTGGCAGGTTATTTATTATTATGAGGTTAGGGACTATAACGGCAAAGATATTCTAAGCTTGTCAGTATGGCTGGATTCCTAATTTTCTAGGCTTACTTATCGTACACGTACTCTAAAAAAATAGATTGTTCTTTTATTCTCAAAATGTAATTATTACAACACTAGCTGACCCCACGGTAACAATTTTGACAATTTTCATCTAAATCCGTTCAAGGTTTTTCATGTCTCTGCTCCTCACTTGGGCAATTCCTGTCTGACGCGTGAACGTCGCGGGGGTGGGCATCTTACACTTCAGTAGCCCGGAGTGTACAGATGGCGAAGTTCAGCAGGGACCCAGTTCTGCGGGGTATATCGCGGAGCCCGTGCCCAGGGTTACGGGTGAAGACCTCAACGGTGGGAAGAGCGGAGACAATAGTAGTCGGTACGGTCAAACCAGCGGAGGAGGCGAGCCACAGGGGCTTTGTACCTGGACCCTGTTAGAGGACAGCGGTAGCTATCAGTACTGTAGTGAAGCGCAAGAACCATATGTTCCGAATCGGTTCACTTGCAGAGTTCTACGGACATTGAGTCTGTAGTACCGCGACGTAGAAAGCAACGGGATACTACTACATTATCGATTCCCACGAGAGTTGAATGATGACAATAGACTATGGAGAAGTACGTTTGCCTGACGATCCGCGTAGCGACCGGCGCTCTGAGTTTTCCGGGACTCACATTGTGAAATTGGCTACCGGCCGAGGGAATGTAGGCAACCAGGCATCCCACGGAAAACATGCGACTGGAAGAGAACAACTCCAATTGCGCAAGAACACCCGTATAGGAACGTGGAACGTACGAGGACTCCTCGATGAGGGCAAATTACACATCTTGGATTGTGAGCTCCAACGATGCAACACTACGATTACCGGTCTAAGCGAGACGCATTGGAAAAGCAGTGGCCACCGAGACTTGGATAAACATACCATCTATTATTCAGGAGATGATTCCAGTAGCTACGCTGGAGTGGCCATTGCAATTCCCAAACAATGGACTAAAGCAGTTTTAGGCTATAACCCTGTCAGCGACCGAATTATAACTATGAAGCTCGGTGCATCTCCTACCCCACTGAATATTAAAGGCATCTCAGTGGGAGGTCGAAAGACGTCGAATTTAAGGTATGCCGACGACACTACTCTTCTCGCACAAACAAAAGAAGACATGGAACACCTGCTGACACGTCTAGAGACAACAAGCCTCTCCTTTGGATTCGCGATCAACAGAGACAAGACCAAGATGATGATAGTGGACCGGACAGAACTTAATCATCCTAACATCTCAATGATTGGCAACAGTGAGGTTGTCCAATCTTATGTGTAATTCGGTTCCACTATCACAAATACTGGGGGATTTGAGGACGAGATTCGAAGGAGATGTGCTATAACAAGATCTGCCGTTGACAAACTTAAAAGAGTCTGGTCCAACCGCAATATCACTAAAGCCACAAAAGTCCACCTAATGAGAAGTTTAGTCTTTCCCGTATTTCTTTATGGCGCAGAAACGTGGACGGTTCGCCTCAAAGACCAACGCAAGATCGATGCACTCGAGATATGGTGCTGGCGGCGACTGCTTCAGATCCCTTGGACAGCGTTTCGGACCAATGTTTCAATCCTGGAGGAACTCCACATCAATGAAAGATTATCGTCGACTGTGCTACTACGAATCCTCAAATATTTCGGACATGTTGTTCGAAATGGTTACTCCATGGAACGTCTCATTGTCCAGGGGCAGGTAGAGGGCAGGCGGTCGCGCGGTCGATCACCTACACGTTGGACAGACATAATTAAAGCGTCGACACAGACTTCTATAGTCCAGAATGCCCGAGACGCTGAAGACCGCAATAAGTGGAGACGCATCGCAAGGATTGCATGGCCCAATAACAACAGAGCATCATCGACCACGACCACTCTGTCAAGAGTGAACGACTGAGGAGGGGATATAATTCGTATATCTATGGTCCACAGGTACATCTACAAAGTCAGTATAACTTACATAATATATATTCATCCATGCGCGTACCCAACGAACGAATCGTACTCTCGCTCTTTCGCTTGATTCGTTCATTGCACAGCATCTGTGTCCTGTGAGTACGTCATAGTTCCCTTTTGTTTTCAACCAATCAGAGCTCTTTCCACTTAGTCCTAGCCAATCAGCGCAGAGTACTGTGACGTGGTCTCAGGTGATCCAAGCCGCCAGCATTGAGATACAGGAACTGCCCTACCTACGAAAAAAGCGTGCATACCCACGCAACAAAACATGGTGGTTTTGTTCCTACTAATGTCCAATTTGACGTGACTTTGAAATGCCTTTGTCAAAGTGGGTTTTAGTAGTTGGTACCTTAGTACCTTAGTAATAAGTCACAATTTACACTGTAGTAAAGAGATAAAACAAAATGGCGAACACGGCACACGTCTGACGTCATGAAAAATTTGACAGTATAGCGAAACTGTTGCGTATAGAGTTGATTGTTTTTATTTCATACGTTAGACAAGGACGCTACTATGTTTATTATTTCGTCCTTTAAACTATTCCATAACTAAGTATCTGTATGACATTATAACAAGTCCTTATAATATAAGTCAATGGCCGCCAGCCCAAACACGAGATTCAATTCAACTCGACTCGAGTTACTCGAGTAATTACTCGAGTCAACTCGAACTAAGCACAACTCGAGTTAACCCGAGTTAGTAAATCGAGTTGACCATCACTAGTAGAGCGTATGAATCTTACACTTCAGGCAGTCTCCGAATGGGGCGATGCCAACCTTGTGGGTGTGTCTATTCACCGCTAAAAGGAGTCCGTTCATCTTGGCTCTTAATCTTCAGAATGTATCCCTGGAATACACCAACCACTTTCAGTTATTGACATATTCTTGAACCTTAACTTTGGGCGGTTCATTGAATCCAAAGCTATAGTAGCTGCTAGGATGCTTGGAATCCTAGCATAATTGTGGCGGTACTTCACAGATGTATACGTACTTCATTTTTTATGCGTACAGCGAAGGATTGGAATAAATTGCCCGCGTCGCGTTGGTGTTTCCGCTCGATTATAATGTAACATACATACATACATAGACTGATAAACACAAGGGAGGGAAACACTGCGTCGCGCAGTTGGGTAAAAATGCATTTAATTACCCTCGTTTACTAATCTATACTAATATTATAAATGCGAAAGTAACTCTGTCTGCTACTCAATAACGCCTAAACCACTGAACCGATTTTGATGAAATTTGGTATAGATATAGAATTGAGCTCGGGAATGAACATAGGATACTTTTTATCCCGGAAAATAGACCTGTTCCTGAGGGATAACTCTTTCAAGCCACTAAACCGATTTTGATGAAATTTAGTACAGATATAGAATTGAGCTCGGGAAAGGACATAGGATACTTTTTATCCCGGAAAATAGACCTGTTCCTGAGGGATAACTCTTTCAAGCCACTAAACCGATTTTGATGAAATTTAGTACAAATATAGAATTGGGCTCGGGAAAGGACATAGCATACTTTTTATCCCGGAAAACAGACCTGTTCCTGAGGGATAACTCTTTCAAGCCACTAAGCCGATTTTGATGAAATTTGGTACAGATATAGAATTGAGCTCGGGAAAGGACATAGGATACTTTTTATCCCGGAAAATAGACCTGTTCCTGAGGGATAACTCTTTCAAGCCACTAAACCGATTTTGATGAAATTTAGTACAAATATAGAATTGGGCTCGGGAAAGGACATAGCATACTTTTTATCCCGGAAAACAGACCTGTTCCTGAGGGATAACTCTTTCAAGCCACTAAGCCGATTTTGATGAAATTTGGTACAGATATAGAATTGAGCTCGGGAAAGGACATAGGATACTTTTTATCCCGGAAAATAGACCTGTTCATGAGGGATAACTCTTTCAAGCCTCTAAACCGATTTTGATGAAATTTAGTAGGTACAGATATAGAATTGGGCTCGGGAAAGGTCATAGCATACTTTTTATCCCGGAAAACATACCTGTTCCTGAGGGATAACTCATTCAAGCCACTAAGCCGATTTTGAAAAAATTTGGTACATATATAGAATTGAGCTCGGGAAAGGACATAGGATACTTTTTATCCCGGAAAATAGACTTCCTGAGGGATAACTCTTTCAAGCCACTAAACCGATTTTGATGAAATTTAGTACAGATATAAAATTGAGCTCGGGAAAGGACATAGGATACTTTTTATCCCGGAAAATAGACCTGTTCCTGTGGGATAACTCTTTCTCGCCTACACAACTGAACCGATTTTGATGTTTGGTACAGATATAGAATTGAGCTCGGGAAAGGACATAGGATACTTTTTATCCCGGAAAATAGACCTGTTCCTGAGGGATAACTCTTTCAAGCCACTAAACCGATTTTGATGAAATTTTGTACAGATATAGAATTGAGCTCGGGAAATGACATAGGATACTTTTTATCCCGAAAAATAGACCAGTTCCTGAGGGATAACTCTTTCTCGCCTAAACAACTGAACCGATTTTGATGATTGGTACAGCTATAGAATTGAGCTCGGGAAAGGACATAGGATACTTTTTATCCCGGAAAATAGACCTGTTCCTGAGGGATAACTCTTTCAAGCCACTAAACCGATTTTGATGAAATTTAGTACAGATATAGAATTGAGCTCGGGAAAGGACATAGGATACATAGGGATAAGGTCAAATTTTGTTATATGTAGTTCATAGATTCGTTATTTGAAGCGATTTTTATGACTCTTTTTAGGGTTCCGAAGTCAAAACAGAATTCTCATAGTTTCATCATGCCCGTCCGTCCGTCCGTCCATCTGTCCGTCCGTAGCATAGCGCAGAGGCTCTTAGTGCTAAAAAGCTGTAATTTAGGAAGGATATACATGTTTATTTAAACTTTAAACTGGTAGAATAACATTTTTAAAAATATGTTTTTAGGATACCTACCTCTCCTAGAGATAATATGGGGATTTTTTTTCCGTCACGCACCCCATAGTGCGGGGTATCGTGGAAAAGGTCTCTCAAAAATAATATGGGTCTGCTAAGTCCATTTTTCGATTGACACGTAAAAAAATTCATGGCAATAGCATTAAGATGAATTCAAAAGGAAAACTATCATGGCTATATTAGCATACATAGTTATTGAGTTCTATAAACTTATAACTTCGGAACCCTATATTACCAGTGACCTGACACGCTATTAGCCAGTTTTTTAACCAACTTCAAAAAAGTAGCAGGTTCTCAGTTCGACTGTTATAAACAAAAATTAACTTTAACATAATTTGAAAAATCAATCTTTAAAGGGTTCATTCAGGGAATGTTTATACGAAACTTCGTCATTTTTAGGGTTCTGAAGTAAAATCGGAACCCTAATAGTTTCGTCATATCCGTCCGTCAGTCTGTCCGTCTGTCCAAAGCAAGCGCTGAGACCCTTAGTGATAGAAAGCTATAATTTGGCATGGATTTACATATTTATTAAAACTCCAAAATCGTAGAATAAACTACTGAAAATAATTTTTTTTTGGGGTACCTGGACTACAGGTAACGTGAGGATTATTTTTTTATTTATCCCTATAGTGTGGGGTATCGTTGAAAAGTTTTTTCAAAAATGTTATGGGTCTTTTGAGACCATTTTTGGATGTAGGGTTCCGTTTGCGAAATATTTGGCTTGAAAGTGCTAATTTTGGATACCCAAGTCAAGTGTCCCCCCAACGGCTAAACGATTGGAGTTAGACAAGTGAAAAAATTCTCAAAAATAGGTTTGTTAGCATAAGTAGTGAATGAGTAATAGTCAATAAACTTATTACTTTGGAACCCTATATTGCACGTGGCCTGATACGCACTTGCCCGGTTTTTTAAGTTAAAACTGTGAAAGTTGGTAGTTAGTATTTAATCTTACATAAAACAAAAATAACTGTAACATGATTGTTTGGTAATACATTCCCTAAGGGCTAAAACTAGAGGTTGTAAGTTTAGAGTAAGTTTGGAGTAAGAAGTTGTAGAACGAACAGATGAGTGACCTCATGGTAAGTGGTCACTTTCGCCAATGTACATTAGCAACGCTAAAGGAATCACTGATTTGCTGCTGCCCAAAAAGAAAAGAAAGATATGTTTTTTGTGTATTCTGTAAAATTACAATGTAAATTTAAAATTCAAAAACTCTCAGGCCCTGATTTAGATAAACCTCTAAATTCTAAAAAGTTCAATTATTTTGGGACCTTTCCTATGGGTGGGTCATTAATGGCTCACTACTGAGCACTCACTCTTGAGGACGCTTAGAGCATACTCCACCACTTTGCTCCAGTGTGGATTGATGGAGGGATTAGAAATCAACCCAAGTGTCGGAAGTCATTACGCCGGGCGAGGACCATCAATATGTCATAACGACTGTTATCTTACGACAACAACCGGGACCGACAGCTTTACGTACCCTCCGAAGCTCGGAGAGCTCAAGAATTTTTTGCCACTAGCGATCACCTATCCAACTACCGACCGCGCTCGCTATTGTTTAACTTCATCGATTACTATTAGAACCGACACAAGCCGCTGCGCCCGGGCTATGAATGCTTCTCCCGATGGGTAATTAATGGGTTCTAAGAACATGTCACTTTTGCTGTAATTTTGGTGAAGAGTTTAGTAACTTGCTGACTACCAATCACGCTACAATATCAGATCGTAACTTTATCATTTCATTATCAACACTAAAGATTTGTTTAATATTTTACTCATTTACATAATACGATACATGTACTAAGTATAGGTGTTTTAGCTTCAACCCATAATTGACTATTACAAGGCACGGGTCTCCTATCTTCATAGTATGGACAAGTTTGCTGTCAATTTATGAAAAACATGTTATATAATGAAGGGATCTTTATTTTCGGCGTACGAAGTCGCGGGTAACAGCTAGTGTATAATATATGCCTATTTTATAATCGTTCGTAAAGAGTCAACTCCATTTGTGCGTCGAAGCTGACACACACAATTTAATTTTGGATTTTTCACTTTCTTAGTTTAAAAGTTACAGGGGATACATAATGGAAGTGTCCATTTTGGAAGTGTCTATCTTTCAAACGATTGACTTTGAGACAAAATTGTTTTAAAGACCTCAGTCTCATTTTTAAATACATATCTATAGACGATGTAGGTACAGGTTTGATGACAGGTTTGATTTTTTTTTAGTTTCAGTTCCATGTATGGAGGGCGACCCCTCTATATTTTTTTTATTTTTGTATTAAAATTGTAACGTGGTTCACAGAATACATCTACCTACCAAATTTTAACTATGAAGTCTTAATAGTCGGAGTAATGTGGCATACGCAGCAAGCAGTACATACATCATTGACTAGGTATTTCAACGTCTGAATTTTGGAAACAACTAAAAATTAAAAATATAAACTTTTTTTTTAATATAAAAAATTGAAACGTCAAAAAAAAGATTAATAGGCCAAATGTGCAGTAGGTACGCTACGCAGCAAACAAGTTAATCAATTAAACCTTATAACAGTTTGCCAAATGTCGAAAGTTACTTCTGCAACTTTGGTAGGTAGTTAGCTTTCTATTTTTCGTGAAGTAATAAATTTAGGATACAAAATATAATAATATAATAGGTATTCGGCACAATGATAGATGCAGAGCAGTAGAATAAGCGCATAATATAATGTTAAATGTTAATAGGTACCTATGGTGGAAACTCTCACAACTTCGCGGTTGTTGCACATTACAAGGCGTGATAAATATATTGTAATAGGTACTTAGCCACTATTCGTTGGTTATTCGTTTTAGGATTCCTCACTTTTTTAAGAGCGGATTTTTTTATCTCGTTTATTTTAAGTTTATTTAATAAGTTCTTGCGATTCATGTTACAATCACTGGTACCGTCCTCACAACTTTAATTATAATACATACTTAATCCTATAATATTTTCATCTTCTTCTGCTTGAAATTTATATTTAACATATAGCATACCTAAGTTGAAAATTGCAATTTTACAGGAGAGCAATAAAACTGTTAAAATATCAGTACCTAAGTAGTCAAAGAAATTTATATTACGATTTTTTGTACAAAATCGTCAAGATTAACGATAAAAATTTGAAAAAAATTGAGCATAATTATGCAGCTTTTGTCCCTCTTTCCTCCAATCATATTAATAACTAAAATTCAACGGAAGGCGACTTATGCTTTTTTCCACTAAGGGTGCGATTAACACACTTACGTCCCAACTCAGAGTTACTAACGGTTACTTAAATCACTCCTTAGTACAGAATTTGTATGGTAATTCTTTAGGTTTTAGTTTTTAGTTAGGCTTTAGTTAGGTACTTAACCTAACTAAGTAAATGTGGCCAAACTTTCATTGGTGTTTCGCATTTTAATTTTTATATACAGAACCCATTGGTCGTAAAGGTACCCATTCGCTAACTTTTTAACAATACACATTCATTCAGAACATACATTTTCCGCTTTTTTATTTGAGCTCAGTTGATGTTTTATCTCTACTGACCATAACCATATTTAAAGTTATCAAAATAAATGAAAATATTTGTTTAAACTTTAAAATGAATACATTGCAACACTGTTTTCTCTTCGTCCTTTTTGTAAGTTTTGCCAATAATTTTCCAGAAATAGTAAAATAAAATTGTGAGTAATGAAAAAAATATATGTATATGAAAAAATCGAAATAAATATATAAGTTCAATTAAATAAATCTTATAGGTATTTATATATAATATATTTTGCAAGTTTGTTGTGTTCAACAGATCGAGACCCTCGGTACGTTTGTTAATTTTAACGAGTTACATAAAAATATTTTGCAGTGGAAAAATCAAAAGTTGTTAAATCTTAGCGAGGTTAGATAAACACTAAATTATATTATTAATTTATTAAACATTAGTTTCTGTTATATTATTTGATATTTTTTTAATAATTTAATATACTATTTAATAATATACTACTTAATTTTTAATTGTTATTAATTTATTAATTTTGATTTAAATTTTACTTTTTTCGCGACGTTGATTTAATCGTTATTTTCTAGGTCGGAGCTGCTTCTAATGGGATTTTTGATTTAAGTGATGTAAAAAATAAAATACTGCAGTGGAAAACAGAAAAACTCACTGCTTTATGTCCAACAAACGGGTACACAAAATATTTCTTATAATTTGTATTACATATTTTTTTCTAACCCGTCGTCTGCTACTCAAAGAGCCTTATGTTACAGAGCAAAATTGCAATATTTATTAAACCTCGTGTGCAGTACAGCGCAGCCTACAAACGTTACAGTTAGAGATGCTTGTATTAGTTGTTTCTCTCGAGTTACATCCATGCCTGAGGTAAACTTGTTTAAAATTGACGATATTTTTTTTATATTATGTGAATAGTTGATACAGATACCCTATAGTCTGTATACGTGCACTCGTGGACGTTAGCAGCATCAAAAGGCATCACCGACGAGTTGCCGGGTGTAGAGCCGGCGTTAGAGGGGGGGGGGGAGGGCAAGGTTGGCTGACGGCCTAGGGTGCCAAATTTGGAGGCAAAAAATTATTCGAGCAAAGAAAGCTCGATTTTGATTTTCTTATGTGGGCGCCACAATATTCTTGCTTAGGGCGTTAGTGGCCCTATCGCCGGCACTGGCCGAGCGTCCTCCAATATACTTACTCGCTCTAAATATTGCAACCGAAACACATAAAATATATTTCACTGTGAATTCTAGGTGGTGGCTAGTAACACGAGAAAATAATACCCTATCACACAACCCGAAGAATCATGGGGACTTTTAGTCTTTTTGTCTTATCCGTTGTTGTTTATCAGGTTTCATTGGATTGCCAGTGAAAGTTATTTTTGTACCGTTTGTTGTAAATTACTGATAAAAGTTTTCTAATAAATTTCAGGGACCACAAGAACTTAATGCATTGAGCGTGTGTGCGGTACAATATTTTACAAATACTTCATACGCAAGTTGCGCTACAGCAGTTATGGTAAATAGAATTTAATTTTTTGTTATTCTTATTTAAAGTGTGTAGCTTATATTTACAGACACTGTGAAAATATGTGCAGCTATGTATTTTCTCCAATCCCACATTCTATTCAGCTTTCGACAGAAACCAATATCCCAAACAGTAACGAACATTATCCTATTTCTTACAAGGATAACTGTGGTAAAACGCCGTCAAGAAACTGAATAGTCACTCTTTGTCGATCCATACTTGAGCAGTGGAATATGGCTTTTCGGCCTTACATTGTATGAATGAATGAACCAAAACGAACTACCCAGCAGCGGGATGTTTGTAATGATGGCGATTTATAGATTTTATGGTGTAATTATTGAAATAAAAAAAAACTTTTTACAGGCTTTATCAACATCAGCACTTAATGTACAGCCTTCCGGATGCTATATGGGTTATTGTGACTTCGTACGATGTTTAAGGAGGACCAACTCAATAAATTTGGTAAATTCACTATTCAATTTATTAATACATAATCATAGGAAATCAAAGTGTATGTTATTTTTTTAGTAACAGCTTCCAAAGAACAGATATTCTACGTAATGGTAAGTGCCCCAAGAAGGAAGCATACTAAGTACTACTAAACCCACTTTAAAACTCTCTAGCACTGCAACTCTGCTACCAAAACAGTTAAAACATTTTACGGATAATAAAATTATTAGGACTTCGATAGATAGATAGGTAAAATCTACTGACATGCGTTCTTTAGATATTTTTTTTCATAATTTAATTTTACTATTTTATTGTCCTTACATTAAAATTTTGGTTTTAGATAACACAGTGCACTCGTGAAGCAAGAACCGGAGTCAATATAACTGTTGATAGCGATAATGTCAGATTCTATACAAATGTAACGTCATGTCTTCTTGCGAAAACAAGATGTGGCACCTACAACCCAATAACTGGAGAACCTCAAACTCCAGGGTACACGTCCTCGGGTGCGCGAGTGAGCAACGCTCTTCAGTTTTCAGAAGCCGGGGAGTTGCGGATACTTGCTTTTTCAGTTACAACACCAGTTTCATCTTCATTTTGTGCAACTTCTGCTAATTTGACACAGACAAATTGGCTAAATAACGTTTGTTAATTTTTTGTCAGATTCAACGGCTCAATAAATAAATAAGTCTATTACTCGTACCTAGATGTTTTATTGTTTTAAATAGTATAGCTCTGAACCGAAAGCTGGCACGTTCACTGTATTTACACTAAAAAAATTCATCTTACAATATTATTAAGTTTAATAAACGTTTTATCACAACGTCCGTGTGTTTTATATAATAATATTATTTTAATCAGAAATATAGAAATAATGATAGTCATTTGATTTTAAACCATCATTCATTTTATTAATAAAATCGGTACCTAAATTAACTAAAGGATAAAACATTTCTGAGTAAATTAAAAATACATACAATACAACACAATACATTTCTGAATAAATAATAAATAAATAAATTATGAGACCTGTAATGCAAAAGAAAATTTAATTCAAATTAGACAATTTTGATAATAATATTAGCGCGGATATTTAGGAAATTTTATTTTAATAATTTACAATTTTGATAAGATAACTCCTCTGCGAAGCGAAGCGCTCTTACACCGTGTCCTACGTGGGCGACTCAACGCGAACGCGATCGCGAAGCGATCCGGTGTGAATTCAATGCGATGCGGCGACTCTGTCCTACGTGCGCGCGAATCGTCCCTTCACCGCCACTGACACCCGTCGCGCAACTGAAGTTCGCGCGAAAATATCAAACCAACTGATGGCGTTCGCGTCAATTCGCGCCGCGCCGCAGCGCACTCTACGTGCGTTTTGTAACGTAGGACACTTCAACACATTTCAACATTTTCAACTGTTTGTTGTTTTCGCATCGCGCCGCGTCGCTTCGCGTTCGCGTTGAGTCGCCCACGTAGGACACCGCCTTAGCCGCGGCGGCTTGTGTCGACCGGGTCGACCCTAGTCGGTCCGGTTGTTAATCATCAGATAAACATAACAGTCGTTATGTCGATAAATTAATAATGGTACATAATCATTGAAGTATAATGTCATAGAACCATATGACAGTAAGTACTAAATCTATGCATAGAATAGACATCTCGAACAAAATGTGTCCTGCTCGGGAGGTTCAATCTTCAAAATTGAGCCCCAGTTCTCCTTTCAAAATGGAACGAATCCATTGAATATTGAAGCCACGTTGCGCCAAGCCAATGCATTGGGACATACATGGTGTTCGAGGTATCGGTTCTATACGCTAGTAATAATACTTCAATGTACATAATATATTTTACATGGCTGTGTATATTTATGATAATAATTTATCTTTTTATTTTTTTTAATGGTTTTTGAAATACAAAACACACTTATTTCAATGCTACCAACATTACGTCCGATGTCACGTTTTTATGTTCGATGAATTTCAAAACAAGTGTTGGTGATTGTCATGGATATATTATTCATCTGGATTGCTGACCTTGTAGAGATACCGGAAGTTCAATGACGTCATATCTTAAGGACTATTCGACCAATCACAGTCCGGTCTAAGGTCATCCTTCATAATAGTAGGGTGTCCACACTTACTTAGAAAAATGATGTCCTATTTTATATGGTTCTTTAAAATGTTTTCTATTGGTAATTTCTGAAAAACTGAAAAATTGCATTAACTACAACGGGACAGTGTTGCAAACTACCACACAATTAAGTTACTTATAATATTCATCTTACATGTTTTTATGTCATTAAAAAAATCATAATGGAATTATATATCCTGGGACTATAGATAACATAGACACAATAGAAAAATGGTCCTTCGGTTATGACGTCATCCGTCCGACGCGTCCTCAGGTACCTCTACAAAATTACTCATCCAGTTAGAGTAATCCATCCATGGTGATTGTCAATGTCATAATCTTCAATCAATAGGTAATGTCAGTCATGACTCATGTCATGTTATGTCATGTCATGTTTGAAATGTGGAATTTGAATTGAAAAACATGTTTGAACTGAAATTAAATAAATTGAAATGTGCTTTGATTTAAAAGTTTCATTTGAGTCAATAAATAATTGATAAAATCTTGTGACACAAGCTTTGTAAGTTATTTTAGTATTTTTTAAAGGTTATTTAGTAATTATGCATGATGATGTTTTTACACCTTGCCCCTCGTAAGATTAAATATTTACACTCAGGATTTGCATTATCAATATTTGATATCAGAATAACAATAATTCTAAAGGACTGACTAATAAATCTAAACAACTGACGTATTAAAACTATTTAAATGAGCAAGGACTTTAATATATTTAAGAAAATAGAGTTTTCTTCCATTCATGGCATTGGCTTAAATACGCTCTGCCAAAGACAAGTAAAACACGGGAAACAGAATTAGGAAAGAAAAAACATTTAAGATTGTAATTTGGAAAAGGAAAGATCAGGGAACAGAGAAGTAGGGATAGAGGTAAGAAAATAGTTAAGGATTAGAATTTCTTTACTCAAACCTTTACATGAATAGAGCAGAGTAGCATGATATTTTTCGTGCTAAGTGGCCACCGGAGTTCATTCAGTAACCAATCTTACAACTTATAAGCCAGGGCAAATCTGAGTCTTGGAATTGTATTGGAATATGGAATTGGAATTTTTAAAAACTTTTTGCCTGGCCTCTAACTCAGGTCAGTTAATAATGGAGCAATTTTGATTTTGTTCCAATCTACCCCAGAGATGCCCAGCTCAAACTTTTGTGTCATATTAACAAATCATATTAACAAAATAAATAATTATTTATTTATTTCTTTCTTCTTTTTCTCCTTTCTTTCTTATATTTACGTTACGAGTAAAATCATAAGTCTTGAATATTATGTTGTATATTATTGTTTTAAATAGTTTCGATTATGACATGTAGGAATTTCATAGTGGCAGTCTTTATTGACTGATACATTGAATAGTTAATTTAAAAGCTTAAAAAGAACTATTTTGCAATTCAATACACTTCATTAATAATGCTGTTTCTATTGAAATCTTATTTTAAAGAGTGATTGATACAAATTTACAAAATGTACAAAATAAATTATTGCTATAAGTAAGTATAAATTTCTTACGCAATGTGTCATTATGTAGCATGGTCAAATTAGCCCAAAAAATAGGGGTAAGATTACATGAATTCTGGGACGGATGAAAATTTGTACGAATGTTCAGAACACCATTATAAATGAAATGTGAAAGTCCCCATCGATCCACCATTTGCAAAAAAAAATATTTAAGGTAAAAGTTCTCAAATATATTTTTTTAGCGATTTTCAGCCTAATGGTAAGGTAATGGTAACATTTTATTAAAATAATATGTGAGCAGAAATGGTAGCTCATGCAATTATCTATTAAAATTGTTCTATCACTTCTTTTCTAATAATCACCATTATTGAGATAGCAAATCGAAAAGTTTAAAGTTCAACCCCACGTTACTTGTAGGGGAGGCCTCCAATTTTTTTTAAATTCCAGATTTTTTAAAATATTTTCATGTACAATTTTAAAGTTTTAATGAATATGTACATACATACATGACTAATTATAGCTTTCTAGCGCGAAGGGTTTCTTTCTCGTCGCTGCATTCAGAGGTCAAAGTTCGCGACAATGGGTTTTTGCGACTTTCAGCCAAACAATAAGTTTTATCATGAAAATAGATCAGACTTACATCAAAGATCATACAATAATGTATAAAATTGTTTTAGCACTTTTTTAAAGAGTCACTATTTCTGAGATACGAGTATAACAACTTAAAATGTTGAAAAAATTTAAATGTTATTCTTCAAAAAACACTTGCAAATTTTGACCTTGAATTTTTTTTTTGAAATGACAGATTGATGGGGAATTTTTACATTTCATTTATAATGGTGTTATGAACATTCCTACAAATTTTCAGCCATCCCGGAATTTATGTAACCTTGCATGTCTAACTTGACCGGACTATATGAGCTTTTATGTACAAAATATTATGGCAAAAAGAGATTTTTTGATTAATTCTTAATTTTTATTTCAGACACAGCCTTCTGTAACTGGTTCTTAGTGTTTTTTGGCTTTTTCTTCACTTTTTTCCTTCTAGTTTGAATGGAGTCATCTGAATCAGATTGATCGGAAATCATTCCATTTTGCTTTGAATGAGATTTTTTGTTTTGTACAGCCGTTACTACAAATGCACCTTTCCGGAAGCTAGATCTGGCTTGTTTGGTATCCCCATAATTCCGCCTCTGTGTTACTATTTGAGTATTTCGAGGGATTTCCGTGAAGCTAGTATTGTTGAAATTCACAATCTCAGATTTTGTATGTTTTAATCTGAAATAGAAACATAAATTAGACAAACTAGAATTATACCAATATTTTTTGTACTTTGAATTCTTTGACTTTGATTTACATATACTCACTTTCCTTTCTTCTTGTTACTTTTTAAAACTTTATTATTTGGCTCCAATATGTCATCGGAATTTGGCACTTTAACCTTCTTTGATTTAGATTTTTTCTTTTTCTTTTCTTCTTTATTTCTTTTTTGTTCACCTTCAATTTCTTCTAATTTCTTGGAACAGGATCTGAAAACATAACATTTGATTACAGTAAATTATTGTAAAATAGTGTATTGGAACTATTGGAAGGAATTATCAAATTGTATTTTCAACATACTTAAGTAACGCTTCACTATCCGTAAAATAAGAATTCATGGCAAAGCTGGATATACCCCATGATAGAGGACCCTTTTCTTCTCCTTGGATTCCTGTCCATATATTTTTCCTTAATGAACTAAGTTTGACTTGCAGTTCTGTAGGTTGCATATTTCTATTTTTTACATCAGACAAACACCTAGATGGAAAAAACAATAAATAACCTGTATAATATTATAATTAATGTTTCTTCTACAGTTTATGCTCAAATCAACAGAACAACACAAAACACATTTTTCCAGTGAACTTGAGTGTTTCATCAAACTTAAGTGTTTTATTCACCAACTTAGTCTATGTTTGCTACTTACTTTGGAGGAGGTAATCCCCTAAACTGATGCCAGGATGCTGGATTTAATCTTTGTTTTCCTATCGGTTCATTGAACATGGAAACGCTGCGAGGTCTTGCATATTTATTTGGATTCTTTTCTTTATCAGAATTAAATGGCGATTCATTTGTCTGCAAAACAGAAAAATATATATATTTTTTTAATTTTCAAGTGTTGTTTAAGATTTATACTGTACAAAAATGTTACCGGTACTCTTATTATTTTTAGTTCTGGAGGCATTTTCTTTTTTCGCCTCGATTTTGATTTACTAGAAGAATGTAACAATTTATGCACTTTTCTTATAGGGCTAAGATTATCTTCATTAGACTCGCAATCTGTTGATGGCTCGCTCATGGCATCCGATGTCAGATCTATTGTCGCTCTTGAAACCTGTAATTAGTCGTAAAAATATTAATCAGTATTAATATTTAGTGAATCTCAAAATATTTCATACTTTAACTTGGTACCTGTAATGTTTGTCGTTTCGTTTTTTTCTTCTCTATCTTATTTATTTTTTCTAAGGTCAGGCGTTGTTTTCTTATATTCTAAAATAAAATAAAAATAGTCAAGTTGTTATATTATAAATAATAATCAATATTTAGTAATAACAGTAGTAAACTTACATCGTCCATAATTTTATTTAGTTGATAGTTAGGTGAAGGAGGTGGTGCTGGTTGTATTAAAGTTACTTTGTCTTTTACAGTACCAGCTTCTGAACTACTGCTAGACGTGTCGCCTTCATCACTGAATTAAATAAAATGTAGTTATAATTTACAAAATTAAATTAGATGTGATATAAAAAAATAGTAATGACTTACCTGGAATAATCGGACAGATCTATATTAGTTGGTTCATCAGCGTTTGATCCTTCTTTGAGTAACCTTGTTACAATTTTTGTTCGAAGTCTTTCTTTGCTAGGATCTTCATCATAAAAATCTAGCAGAGTTTCACAAAATATCCGCCCGAGACTCTCATAATCTTGAACAGAAAAATGGGTGGACATTCTGCTGCCTAATTCTGAACCTCCAAAAGATGCTTCCATTGTGTAACTGTTCGAAACTCCTAGCATCCATACAACCACTCGTCCAGTACCTTCTTTACTACGTTGTATTCGAAATTTGCAGTTTTCAAAAGAGAACTGAAACCCATACAAAAAGTATCAGATTGCTTTTGAATTTTTCATAAACTTACTTAAATATTTTGCTACCTATGTATGCTAAGTGCTCTGTGATATTTACTTTGTCTGCCGCATTTTTGTGAAGCATCAATGGAAAAACTTGTTCTTGTAAACGTTTATCTGAATTTCTACGACTTTCACAACCATAAATAAAAACGTTATGTTTTCGTGAATGTGCATGTAAATCAATATACATAGCTACGCCGCACTCTTCTTGTAATCTGAAAATGAAAGTAATGCAATTGGCATAGCCGAAATTTTCAAAGAAAAGTAATGATGATTACACTGCATGCAGAAGTATGAGGTTACCTTCGTATCATTACTTTAGTATGCCAAACTGAGGGATAAGTTTCTCTTATAACTGTCCGGTATTGTCTGTTGAGATCCTTTCCGGTCAATGAACAACGATTGTTGCCCACAATAACCTGCAATCATGCAATGTATTCTGTGCAGTGTATAAATTCATTTATAATAAAATGTTTTGAATGGCGAGAACTTTATCTAGGTCACTTACACCATCCGGGTTTAGCATCGGTACGAGTTTGAATATAAATTTTTCCCGTAATTCCCGGGCTTGATTTGAGTCTCCGGTCAAATAATCCATAAAACCTTTCATCATCCACGAAGATGGTGTCTCTCCGGGGTGAACTCGGGCTGTTATTATTACAGCTTTTTTCTTCTGGAATAACAAATGAATAATCATTGAATTTGTATTAAATTTGATTAATGAATATAAAACCAAGCGCTTTTCTATATAAATTACCTGCTGCTCTATTTCATTAAGATTCTGTGGCGACGTAATCGTTAGATAATAAACGTTGTTTCCAGCTAAAGTTCGACACAGAAGTCTTAACTTTGAATAAGTTGACTTGACTGGATGCGCTTGTAATCTTGAGAGGTACTCTTGGAGATCCGAATACGTGTATGGATAACAATGTGCAATGTAAACAGAATCGTCTGTATGCGGAAATTCTATATTGAACGTCAAAGTATAACTGGGAAACTGTTCTTCTTCTTCAGAACTAAAATGAATCAATACTTAAATCTTTATAGAATATAACTTTATCAAAAATGATTTACCTTTCGGTTTCTTTTATTTTACGATTGGCATTAAATTGTTTTTGATTGTTCTGTATTTCTGATTGATCTAAATTGGTAAAAATAATTTTGTTGCCAACTTACGTGGAATCATTTTTGTAGTATGCTATGTTATCACCACAGCGTCGCCAACCGATCGAATGCAATTGAGCGTCCTTGGTTGAATATAATAGAGGTCGCATGCCCTCGTTGTATAAGCTTTCTGCTTTAGATAAATTTACTATGGAAAATCTGCAAAAAAATTAAACATTTAACCAAATTTTAACTTACTAACCACGAGGGATACATTAAAATTATGTTTATTTTAATTCGGTAATTTGTCAAAGCTAATAAGTGCTATTAAGGTGATTTTACACAACTTACTTTCCAAATACAAATAATTTTACTTTACTATGTATATAAATATTTACCTTACTTAAAAGTTATTACTCAGATATTACCTGTACATGGTCTGTTTTTTTGTGTTTGTAACTCTGAAATAAAACCATTGCATGTGTCGATTTGTATATAAATCGGTGCGTAGATACAATTCGTAGTATGCGGAAGTTATACGAATAGCTTTGGCTAGATTTCCACTCTCGAAACGAGATTCAAATCGTAGTTCATCGTCTCCACCCGCACTTGTACATGCGGATAGATATAATCGCGACCCTCCTACGGTAGAACGACTGAACTGAAAAATAAATGTAATCTTCGGCCTTAATTGACGCTTAGCAAATATAGGTAGTTTTCTATTTTGTTGATTCTAGTAATTTAAATTATTTACTGGAATCAGACACACCCATAAGTTTTGCAACCGAGTCATAATTATTGCTAACAGTATATTCTACAAAATTTTATAAAATGCTTTTTCAGGATTAGGTTCGTAATTAGGACGGCTTTGATCCTAAAAATCGTTAGTCGGTTGAACAAGATGACATAGCAATGAATATGAACGTAATGAGCATTATGCTACTGAAACAAAGCAACTCACGTAATTTACCGCGCTCATTGGGTAGTACTGAAAGACTACTGTTCCAGCATCTTCGCCTACGGGTTGTGGTTTCAATTCTTTTCCTGTAGGCACGTAATAAGGCTCTGGAGTTGCGGGGATCCATGTTATGTGTTGGATTTTCTCCTCCACTACCTTTATGATCAAAAAAACACATGAAAAGCTTTTAGTTTGTCTCAAATTTAATTGCATTAATTGTGGAGATGACTAAATTGTTATAATATGTGATAGACTTTGTTACAAAGTTCTTATCTTTCAAAGAGTTCGTGCACTTGATTTAAAGTTTTCTAGCCTTGACTATTTGATAAGAGGTGATGGATGATATTTAAAGGGCGAGTTTCTGGTTGCTATACTTTCATTCTTAACTGACTGTCGCTTATTTAACTCACCTGACATTCTGATGGATATCGAGGAGCTTGTTGTGGACAGTCGAGTTCCTTCGGTAGCGCAAACAAATCGCGTGGCTCCTTTAGTTTGGCTGTAGTTCTAAAAGTTCTTATATCTGTGTTTATTTCTAATTGATTCGTTTTAATGTTGTTTTGAAGGAAGTTTGAAATAAACGTGCCTGGAACAATTTTATATTGTGTTGTAATGACATTGCTGAGTAGTTTGAGTACTATTTACCCATTAATACTATGATTGTGTGAAGGTCGAAGTAATTATTGTATTTGTAGCGTCTTGTTTTATAAACATTAATTATTATTAGACTGTGCAGTATATAGTTCTCCTTTTTCACCTGTTCACTTTAAATTGCGACAGAAGTTTTGATTGATAGCGATCGATATTACTTTCTTTATTTCTGTAGAATTGTGTTGTTTTATGAAATGTTTTGATTCTTTATTTAACTATCAAATGTGTACTGCAGATAAATTTAATAAGTCTTTTTGTTATTATTAAATCAACATTTACGTATTCGAACTTCTAGTTATCTTCTCGGCCTTTAGTAGCTCTTAGTTTGTTAAAATTCACCTGTATCCAATCAATTGTGTATTCATCTCAAACAAGATTAGGTTCATAAAACAACGTATTACCTTTGGTACATATTGGAAATAAAGATGCTTGTAAAAATTTTACTTGTTCTAGATTTGCTATCATTAAATTGTCTTCTAATACAGGATCTCGCGGTATGGTTGGTAGCGTAAGCGTTACTGCTGTATTCTCCGTGTACTTCTGCTTATATTCTTCTCTCTCGATCATTATTGCGTTCTCTTGGGCACACTCAAGTTGTTTCCACCATAACATTTTAGATACACAACTTTTGAGTCAAAAATATTAAATAACAGTATTTTTGAATAATCGTTGCCATTACTACAATAGAAATAACGGGAAAATTGGCAATTTGGATTTAGAATCGTATCGTATAACCTGGTGGGTCGAACGGCGCACGGAATGTAACTGGCTGTCATGCAAAGGCCCAAAGTTATGGATTCCGAGATGGGTAACTCACGAATGTCACGCTTCGATCGAATAGTGCTTTATCAGGTGATTGGTGACGTCACCCGAGCTGGGTACAGTCGACGATAACCATGTGAATTTCAACGATAAATATTTTCTTTCTAATCAAAATATACAATTAAAAAATTTCATGATATAATATAAATATACAATCTAAAAAAGATGAAAATGTTTTTCTTAATATAAAAATTCAATTACTCTGATTATCAAGCAATTACTTGAATTTTGTTGGTATTGAAATAAATAAATGCAGTACTTTGTAAACAATTATTATGTTCAAAAATGTCCATGGACTGATAGTTTAAAATATTAACTAAGAATTTTAATCTATTATACTAACCTTTATAAACTTGGGTGTTGTCCTTTTCACCAGATTCACTTTCAAATGATTTATTTTCCATTATTTCTAAAGTAACTTGATTTACTATATCTACTTAAACACTGGTGTTACTTATTATACTTATTAGATCAAAAAATCCATAATTCATTAACAGTTGGTCGTGTATCTGATTACCGTGTAAGTACAATTCAGTCTAAACTTGAAAAGTTCAGACTTGAGTAAAGATACTTGCTTACAAGAAGCCTGAAAGGTGACTGCACTTCCACGTAACTGGGCGTAAACTTGTGTGAAAACTCCGTCGACGACTCTCATTACAGCCGTAAAACTTTAATCTATTCGTAGACGACGAACAAAATAGTTTCATACTGCCTTGCATTATATTACTTTCATACTTTCTATTCACATACAAGAATTTTTATTTTCACATTTTTTGTGAAACAACTATGTAGGTACTTAGGTATTACAAAACTTGTACAAAATTTGTTTTTTTTATGAAAATATCGACAAAGGATCCCCCTGACATGTCCACCTGTATAATTGGCCACTGTCGCTCATGGATCAACCTCCTTTAAACATGTTAAACTCCTAAAAACATGTTCGTTAAATTTTACTTAAAAACGTGTATCGGTCGCTTAATCATAGAGCCAGATATAATGTACATGACATTCCAGCTTCTATTTTAGTTAACGTTGATGCTGGTGGTGATTGATTGACGACGGTGTCCAGTTACCGTACAGAAGAGTCTCCCTCTTCTGCTCATTTGTAAGATGAAGATTCCTGACACCGTCGCGTCATAAAGCGAGATACATAGCCGAAGCTCGTAAATGTGAAATCCATCTGTAGTGAACTAAACTCGAAGTTAAAGAATTGAGCTACTAATGTTACTCCTCTTGTATAGTGAAATATCCAATAGCACGTGCTTATTTAAATTATTTAGTGCAAAGAAGTACTTTTCTGTAGGTAGATTGTATGTATTATTATGTCTTCTGTGCTGTTACTAAGGTAACTGAATATATTTAATCGATAGTCTTTGTTGTAGCTTACATAGGCCGCATTTTGGGTAAGATTTTGTCAAAATATGTTTTATAATCAGTTACAATCAAACAAAAAGTACTTATTAATCATTTCATTGTCATGTTACTTTATATAATTCTGAGTTGTTTATCTACGTCGCTTGTTTTAATCGAAACATATTATTTTGATAACATTTATTATAGTTTTCTTGATTTAATGTAGATACAATTATACAGTTGCATCTTTTATGTTTTATAGTAGGTATATCATAGCATCATAAACAATTTATTTATTACTAGCTGTTGCCCGCAGCTTCGAACGCGGAAATTATGCTTATCATTTCTATCCCCTATTTCACCCCGTTGGGGGTTGAATTTTGAATAATCCTTCCTTAGTGGGTGCCTACGTCATAAAAGGAATACGTCTGCGAAATTTTAAGTTTCTGGCCTTGGGTTTGCCCTGTGCGTTAATACATCAGTCAATCACTTGCCTTTTATATAATATATAGATTATCCCACAATAATCGTTGTTTTCTCGTTTTCATTACTCTTCGAGGTTTTAAAAATATCCGAGTTAAGGAAATCATAGATTCGCTTGATTTATCTGATATGCCTCAATTTCATTCAATGCTACAATAATAACCGTAATCTTTGGGAATAATTTGTAGCGTATCATAATCTAAAATTTTAATAAAAAAAGAACCGACTTCAAATGAAGTACATCTAATAAAAAAAGAATCATCGAAATCGGTTGGCGTGATATTGAGTTATTCGTCCATTTATCGCGTACATACTTAATGCAAATTTAAGACATACGCTTTTGACATGGATGCCATTGTCAGATCTCGCTCAAATTTATGTTGGACCACACGACAAGCACCAGCTTTCGATTAAAAAAACAATCATCAAAATCGGTTCACCCAGTCGAAAGTTCTGAAAGAAGAGAAGAAAAAGAACCTTCTCCTTTTTCTGAAGTCGGTTAAAAATCGTAAGAAACTTATGTAAGCTTAGTTACATCGTGCGTAATGTGTTAAGGACGCAGCAGGAATACGGTCGGTGAGGTGATTGGCCGGGACCTGGTACGACCTGGTGCGGATCGATTAATGGAACGAGACCCGTCTGTCTTGTGTCACTCATCAAGGAATGGGGGGCACTGATATCGTTTAAATTGTGCTGCTTGTGCATACAGTTACACTACCCTTTTTATCATTTATATTAGGATTTGCCTCCAAAACTTTATTGATCTCCTCTGAAACACATCCTAGGCATGATTTAGTACGCCTGCTAATTAGAATTTTACGCTTCATAAAGATTGAGAATCCTTGAGAGACCATTAAAATACATTGGTATTTCATGGATTTAAAAACCTTAAATGAAATTAATTATATTCGCGACTGGCTTTTTGTTTAAATACCTTAATAGCAGTATTGGTCTTGTAACCTTGAACTCTACAATATTTTTTTATAACAATTATTATTTTCTTAGGTAAGATAAGAAAACGTAACCATGGGTCGTAAGGTTGTCGTGGCAGTATGTACGCTCAACCAATGGGCGCTGGATTTCGAAGGCAATTTGAACAGGATTCTGCAGTCGATACAAGAGGCTAAGGAAATGGGCGCACTTTATCGGACAGGACCTGAATTGGAGATATGGTAATTTTGTATGGTTTATTGATTAGATTTAGTCTAGCTCCGTAAAGGAAGATCGTGTTCAGTTACAAATCCGATCAGAGTAGGTACCTATTGAACATTGTTTATGTATTGTTGACCGTTGATGTGTACAAATAGATTCCATCGATCTTCGATATTCCCGCGCGATTAAATTTGATAACATTTCTTGTTCATTGCCGCTTAATTTTACATTGTATATATCGTTAGGATACAATTTGATAACTATTAAATATGTCATCGTATCTAGGAAATATAAATCATAATCATTTAATATTTTCATTCTAATATGTATTTATAACACGTGAATTTCAGCGGATACAGCTGCGAAGACCATTTCCATGAACCCGACACATTCCTTCATAGCTGGCAAGTATTAGCTGAACTGCTCAAATCTCCTACATGTAAAGACATACTTGTTGACGTCGGTATGCCTGTCCAGCATAGAAACGTTTCCTACAATTGTCGAGTCTGTTTTCTTAATAAGAAGATCCTCCTCATAAGACCAAAGATGCTAATGTGCGAGGATGGAAATTATCGAGAGTCAAGGTGGTTTTCATGCTGGACGAAGGTAAAATATTAAACAGTATTATAAAATGTTATTAAGATGTTAAGAAATGAAATATAGTCTTCTTAATTTTGAAGGATCGCCAAATTGAGGACTATTACTTACCGAGGATGATTACAGCTATCACCAACCAAACGTCTATGCCTATTGGCGATGCAGTAATAGCTACTAAAGATACTTGTATTGGATTTGAAATATGCGAAGAATTGTGGAACCCTCAAAGGTAAGATTGTCAGAATTGTTTTTTGATGTTTGCTTTTTTGTAGCCGTTTATCTACACATCAGGGAAGTCGGTCAAAAGTCAAATAGTTTTTTTTTAGCCGGGACGGTATTGGTCGTCGGCATCATCCATCGGCTATTATATATCTTCAGCTGATGCTCACATAAAAATACACTAACTAGTAACTAGCACACGATATGTTTATATTATATTTTTTCAAAAAATGCGTAGGTACGTTTTTTATTTAAATATCCGCTAAACATGTAACTTCAAATTATCAGAAACATGTTGCCGGCTTAAAACACGGAAGACCTGTGTTATTGCTGGCTCTCCTTATGGACTTTAAAACCGTTCGATCAACAATAAATAAATCAAAGCAATCATT
The DNA here is from genome assembly GCA_963932265.1 of Thymelicus lineola. Taxonomy (NCBI): domain Eukaryota; kingdom Metazoa; phylum Arthropoda; class Insecta; order Lepidoptera; family Hesperiidae; genus Thymelicus; species Thymelicus lineola. The sequence goes on along the minus strand of OZ010687.1, from coordinate 11,661,008 downwards.
ATCATCATACATCATCTTAGTTCGAGCAGGAATCTGACCGTAATTCCATTATTTTCCAGCCGGCATATACCTTTGGGTCTAGATGGAGTTGAAATTATTTCTAATGGCTCTGGAAGCTACATGGAACTACGTAAGGCTTACGTTACAGTGGACTTGGTTAAGAATGCTACATTTAAAAACGGCGGTGCATATTTGTATAGTAATCTGAGAGGGTGCGATGGTCAGAGAATTTATTTCAATGGGTGCTCTTGCGTCGCGGTCAACGGAGAGATCGTTAGCAGAGGATTACAGTTTGCTTTGCATGATGTGGTAAGTTAAAATGTAATTTCAATGTAGTTAAAAACTAATGATAATATTTTCGAATACTATACTTTTAATACACACCAAAGCATTAAAAATGGCTTAACTGTTATTATTTAATTACATTGAAATAACTACTTCAATAAAGTAAGGAACTCCTCCTAGTTATATCATGGATATATTAAAAAATGTTTTAAATAATTTGAACGTCCCAGAAACATTTTTACACAATCAGTAGAACCTTTCAACTGTTCTTAAATAAAGTCCAAATTAGTATTACTTTGCAATCATTGTAGGAAGTGATAACAGCGACGATAGACTTGGAAGACATAAGGTCGTATCGGACGGCGATCAGATCACGTTCACATCTAGCCGCATCCAACACTCCGTTCCCACGAATCAATGTCGACTTCGCTTTGTCCGACGATGAAGATGTGCATCTAACTATAAGTCCGCCTATAGAATGGAAGTATATGACACCGGAGGAAGAAATTGAATTAGGTAATGTATATATTATACAATTTTTGACACCCTCTAACCCCATGTTAGAGCACATAAGATTTCTCTATCACCTAAGATTTTACCTGCTTTTAAAAAAATATCAATTGCTCTAATATTCAAAACTTGATGTAAATCAAAGATTTTTTGCCTTAATAGTTTATACTAGTATTTCGACCTGTAAAATTATTACCGAAGAATTTACTCCCTCCCCTCTAAGATAAGGACATGTAGACATTTTGAGGACCTCTATTAAAACCCTTTCGAAATCAATTAATTGACCCCTAACAGCACAGTTTTGCCATAAAAGCGTATATTTAGTAGCTGTGCCTCGCGTTTTCACCCGCGTTAATTTGTGGAAAAATCTACTAAAATATATGATGTTATATAGCCTATAGCCTTCCTCGATAAATGGACTATCAAACACAAAAATAATTTTTCAATTCGAACCAGTAGTTCCTGAGATTAGCGCGTTCAACCAAACTCTTCAGCTTAATAATATTAGTATTATATTAAATTCACGGACGTGAAAATAAACCCGGATATCACCTTGTCTTATCGAAATTGACGCCGTCCGCTTACCATGTATGCGTAATTTTTAATGCGGTCCGACGCGGTAATGGCGGCCAACTATAACAGCATGTTGTCAATATTTGCGTGTGATACTTGTACGAATAGAGGAGTTGGTATTACTATGGGTGTCTCACTGAATTTGTTGTTGACATTCCGTCTGTTCTTTTTTTACGTCTGTGAGATTAAACTATCAACTTGTGTATAGGTCCAGCATGTTGGCTATGGGATTATCTCCGGCGCTCGGGGCAGGGCGGGTTCTTTCTGCCACTGAGCGGCGGCGTGGACTCCACCAGCACCGCGTGCATTGTGTTCTCCATGTGCACGCAGATATGTGATGCTGTGCAGAAAGGAGGTAAGTTACGAAAGGAAAATATTGACGAAAATGTATTTAAACTTTAACGTTGGGCACTGTTTTACTAGTACTACGAGGTTAGAGGTAAAAAGTAACAATTAAATAGGGACAATTACAGTTATAGCTTAAGTATTAAGATGATTAGAAATAAGTTGGCGGAAAGTAATTGAATAATATCATGACGCAAATTCTACACCTGACAGACCTAACTTTATTTTATTTATTTATTTAAGTTTGCCAACGAAATTACATTGCAAACCTACCTGTTCATACAGTATAACATATATTGTATGAACAGGTAGGTTTGCATAAAACTAATTTAGGTACAAGTAATTCCACTTATAAACAAACACAGCTAATGTTAAAAACAAGAGGAGAGAAGATCTGAACTTAACAATAAAATAATTATGGGTTGCGATAAACAATAGCGTATTTTTTTTGTTTCGAATGAGTAGTTGCTGTTGGCCCATAAATTCAGATAAATAATACATTGCTGTATTAAACCAGTAACCAGAATTAGTTTTTCTGTGTAATGCAGCAATAATTAACGAACTTCGGTAAATTTCTGTCAACAGAGAGCCAGGTGTTATACGACGTGCGTAAGATCCTGTGCCAGTCGGACTACACGCCCTCCGACCCCATGGAGCTGTGCAACCGGCTGCTGGTCACCTGCTACATGGCCACCGACAACTCCAGCCAGGAGACTAAACAACGAGCTATGCAGGTACCCACGATTATTATTATTAATAATAATAATATTATTTCGGATAAATTCCATATTTAGATTTAGTAAAATAAATACGCTGAGTGGGTACCATTCTCTGGCACAATACACGCGAACATTTTAATATGCATAGTTCATAATTATGTTAATTATGTTACCTTAATTATGTTGTGTATGCCAGTAATAAATCTTTTCCTTCATTCTTACTTTTCTAAAAAATTTGCTCCAAGTGTTTTTGCATGCTTTCTTGATATGAGATAGATGGTATATTAGGTAGATTATGTCTGCCGTTATAGAAAATATGCTAATCTGAAAATCTTTATCTTGAAAAAAAACGCAAATTAACAACTGTAACATGACTAACAAACGGTGTTTAAAAATGTTTCTCTAGTGTATTGTAATATTTGTAAAGTAAAATATTCCATTTGTATCACTTTTACTGACAATGGAATAAAATATTATACAAAAATAGTATATCGAACTATCAAATAGACCTTATTATACTTTTTATTTATTGTACAATATTGTGTGCTTTGAAATAGCCAACAATACAGTGCAATAAACGTGTTTCTAGAATGGAGCATTGAATGCTTTTGTATGGAATTTAACATATTTTCAGCTTGCCAGTGAGATAGGAAGTTATCACTTTCCTATCGTAATCGACTCGGCGGTGAGCGCCGTTATAGGAATATTCACAACGGCGACCGGGCTTGTTCCCAAATTCAGAAGCAAGGGCGGTTGTCCAAGACAGAATCTTGCCTTACAAAATATACAAGTAAGTACATCATCGCAAGAAATAATAACTGATTCATTTTCTCCGAAGCACAGAATCCATCAAGTCACCCATCCAATTACCGACTGCGCCCACTGTTGCTTAACTCGCTCGATCACTTAAGATTGATACAAGCCGCAGGGTTATAAGACTTATAAGCGCTTTTATACGTTAAATACGTTTTTTGTAGGTTAATAAATATACTTATACTAGTATGTAGTGTTTATGCAATGTAGTCCTTTTCTCCAGAAGAGACTTATTTGGTAAACAATCATAGCACTGGTTTTACGGAAGTATTAATTTAAATTAGTGTAAAAAATAATTTATGATAAACAGAAATTAGTTTTGGGATTGAATAAAATTTCTCTTTATTTTTTTGGTCTTCCTTATATTATATTACTGTCTATGCACACAATAATATTTTAATGGCAGCAACACTCACGAGCGGGCAACACCAACGCGTGGGCGACCAATCGGAAGACAGAAAATCAAACCGTCATTCGTTACTATTCGTTCAGTGCATTCGTCGTAAAAACTTTCCACTATACGTTATTCGCTTCATATTATTGTAAAATTCGAAATCGTCATTACAAGTATCATCAAGAAATCCAGTTTTTTCTTCATCAAAAACCAGCGAAAACACATCACACAAACATTTGGACCTTCAGCGCCGGAGCAAATACGAAGAATCGTCGCTGCATAAATAAATTGGATGTTCGACCAGGAGCCAGCACAAGTCAGGTCAGGCCAATCATTCCTTCTTTACCTTTCCTTACCTTAATTATATCCCGCGAGTGCTTAATTTGTGTCAAAAGTGTCTTAAATACTTACGTGAATTATCATTTACGCGCCGCGAACATCGCAGGTGTCCGCACGTAACCTACCTACATTTCAACAGTAATACAAATTCTTGCCGTTGCCTTCCTTAAAACCGTTTGAATATGACTAAAAAGAGACAGTCTATAACAGATTTTGTTTGCACAGATGAGGATATCGTTAAAGATTTAAATAAAAGACGGGGAATTATTCGGGGTAAATTCACGTTATTTAGTAAATATGTTGAATCTATCGATAACGGTTCCGTACTTAACCGAAGTATTGCGAACGGAATTACAAACGCGTCTACAAAAGGCGGAGACGTTGTTACAACAGTTTTCTGAAATCCAGGATGATATTGACTTCAAAGTTCCGGATAGTCAATTAGAAAAAGAATTAGTGGAGAGAGAAACCTTCGAAAACCAGTATTATGCATGTGAAGCTAAAGCTAAATGTATCCTCAACGTAAAGGACGGTCAAAGTCAAATACAAAATTCTACTAAAAATTCGGGAGCAGTCAAATTACCTACCATTTCATTACCTTCCTTTGACGGTTCATACGATCATTGGCTTGAATTTCGTGACACTTATTTATCCCTAATTCATAATTCGAAGGAAATAGATAATGTGCAAAAATTTCATTATTTACGTTCTTCTCTCACTGGTAACGCATTAATGGTCATTAAGTCATTAGAGTTTTCATCCGAGAATTATACTATTGCCTGGGATTTATTAGAGAATAGATTTAATAATAACCGTTTGCTTGTACAAAATCACGTAAAAGCATTGTTTACTACTGCGTCGGTAAATAAAGAATCGCCAGTTCAAATTCGTAAATTAATTGATACCGTCTTGAAAAATATGCGTGCACTAAAAACCCTAGGAGAACCAACCGAGGCCTGGGACACTTTAATCATTTATTTAATTACTTCGAAATTAGATTCGGCTACCGAACGAGAATGGGAAAATTATAAAGGCACGGTTATTGATACGCAAAATAATGGTTCTGTACGATTGACTCTTAACGACTTGTTTAAATTTCTTAAAAATAGGGCCGACGTACTAGAAACCATTCATATGTCGCATAGTAAACAAACACCTGAAATAAATAATTTAAAAAGGGTAGGGAATCCACAACATCACAAAACAAACAGTTTTATATCTACTCAACATAAACAATCGAACGCGCCTAATTCTAATCGTCAACGTAATTGCCCCAAGTGTAACTCAAATCATCCCCTATATGCATGCAACTCGTTTTTAAATTTATCACTCAAAGGCAAATTAAAATTCGTTAGTGAGAAGGGGCTATGTCGAAATTGTTTACGCGCAGGTCACACTGTATCTGACTGCTGGTTCGGTCCATGCAAGTCTTGTAGTTCGAAGCACAATACCTTACTACATAATGACGACAGTTCAAACACCTTCACATCATCAGCTGTGCATGACTCGCAAGTAGCGAAGCATGACGCGATTCACACCACGACCCTACACTCCGCAATTCACAACTCATATTCGCCTCAGACGGAGATTAGCAGTAGGTCTCATTCATTATTAGAGACTGTATTGTTGTCGACAGCGTTAGTGGAGGTCGCGGATAAGCATAACAATTATCATACTACACGCGCCTTAATAGATAACGGTAGTCAGCACTGTTTCATTACCGCTTCATTATGCAAAAAACTAAATATACCATTAATACAGTCCACTGTTCACGTCACGGGAGTCGGTAATTCCGTGACTCATTCGTCACAGGCATGCGAGATAAGTTTAAGGTCTAAAACCACAAGTTATAATACTCGCTTAAAATGTTTGGTTTTACCTCAAATTACAGCTCAATTGCCATCTTTATGTACGGAATCGATTGTTGACATTCCTCATAATGTACAACTTGCGGATCCCAATTTTTATTCACCATCAAAAATCGAAGTATTAATCGGGGCAGATAAATTTTGGGAGTTGTTAAACGACGGGTTAATTCGCTTAAGTTGTGGCCCGTACTTACAAAACACTAAGTTAGGGTGGATCATATCCGGTACAGTGACCACTAACAAACACTCGCGCATTAATCGGGTTCAATGCAATTATTCACAAACACTAGATACTCAACTTAGAAAATTCTGGGAGTTGGAAAAAATCCTTCCGCAGAATAGTTTATCTAAAGCCGATGCGTTATGCGAAAATTCTTATAAACAAACCACATATCGTGATAATACGGGTCGTTTTAGCGTGCGCATTCCATTAGTGCAGCCGAGCGCAAGCGAATAGCGATACATTGGGTGACTCATACGCACTCGCACATAGTAGGTTTATAGCACTGGAACGTAAGTTTGAACGATGCACACCTGAATACAAAAAACTATATTCCGATTTTATGAACGAGTATTTAAGTATGGGTCACATGAGTCGTGTTAATAAATATCCAACACCAAATTATTTTTTACCTCACCATGGTGTTATGCGGGAGCATAGCACTACAACTAAGCTACGAGTTGTGTTCGACGGAAGCGCGAAAACAACATCGGGTAAGTCGCTTAACGACATTCATTTAATCGGTCCGAGTTTACACAATGATATTTTTTCTATATTGTTACGTATTAAAGTCAGGTTGCTTTCCGTTACGTAAGTGGATGTTCAACTCGCAAGATAGTGTTAACGATCAAGCAAAGGAATTATCATTGGGCGATGATTGTTTAACAAAAACATTAGGATTAGGCTGGTTTCCATGTGCGGATCTGTTACATTTCTAACCTTGTTCTTACGCGAAATAAATTCTAATTTTAATCAATATACTCGTAGTGTTAATGAAGAATTAAATTTTAATAACTTGCCTGAAATTAAATCAAATGTAACTTCTTTAGTATCACAATCAAATGTAATTAGTATTTTTAATTTTGAACATTTTTCTAATTTTAATCGTTTGAGACGTTCCACAGCTTATGTGTTACGGTTTATTAATAATTTGCGCGTTAAAGTTAAATCAAATCGTAATACTGGTCCGCTCACATCGGATGAATTAAATAATGCGGTTTTAATATTGTCCCGCCACTCTCAACAGATGTCGTTCCCTGATATTTATAACGCATTATCTAAGAATTTACCCCTTAAGGCAGACAGACATATATCTAGTATTGATATATTTTTGGATGATAGCCATCTGATAAGAGTGGGAGGGCGTTTGCAGAATTCGGATACGTTTTCATATAATAAAAAACATCCCATATTATTGAGTTCGAAACATCATTTCACGCGACTTTTATTTAACTTCGAGCATAAACGTTTACTCCATGCTGGCCCACAGCTACTCCTAGCCACTATTAGGGAGAGCTGGTGGCCACTTAGAGGTCGTGATTTGGCCAAGCAAACCGTACACAAATGCGTTACCTGTGTTCGACAGAACGGAAGGTGCCCACAAATAAAAATGGGTAACTTACCTATCGAAAGGTTAGAACCGGGTTATTCATTTCAACGTTGTGGTGTGGACTACGCCGGGCCTATGTTCATCTTGAACCGCAAAGGGAGAGGGGCAAAACTTGAAAAATGTTACGTTTGCTTATTCATATGTTTCACTACGCGTGCGGTTCATTTAGAGTTAGTTACGAGCCTCAGCTCAGATGCGTATTTACTGGCTTTGAGGAGGTTTCTTTCTCGCCGAGGAAAACCGGCACAGATATTTTCCGACAACGGAAAAACTTTTGTAGGCGCTTTAAAAGAATTTTCACAATTTTTAAATTCACACAAAGACGATATAATTAATTTCGCTACTGGCGAAAATATTAAATTCGAATTTATACCGCCATATTCAGCCCACTTCGGAGGTTTATGGGAGGCAGGGGTCAAGTCCTGTAAGTACCATCTACGTCGCATAGGGAACGCGAACCTTACTTACGAGGAGTATTCCACATTATTGGCACAAATTGAGGCTATCCTCAATTCCAGACCCATGTATCCTATGTCCACAGACCCCAACGATCTCCTTCCTCTAACTCCAGCCCATTTCCTGGTTGGCCGGCCTCTCGTCGCACCTCCATACGAAGACCTAACCACAACATCCACATCACGTCTGAATCGCTACGAGCGCGTTGAACAAATGAGACAGAACTTCTGGAGTCGTTGGTCCAAGGAGTATGTTGCAGAGCTGCAGACGAGAACCAAGTGGCAGACCAACAAGGACAACTTATCACCCAACACGTTGGTGCTCATTAAGGATGGCAATTTACCACCCTTGAAATGGCGTTTGGGAAGAATCATACGCACTATACCTGGGAAGGATGGGCTCGCACGAGTGGCTGATATACAAACCTCTACTGGAGTTATACAACGGTCATATCCAAAATTATGCCCACTACTGGAGGAGAAGGACCAATCATGATGTCGACTGCTGCTGATGTCTACTATTCGTTGGAAGCTGTTGCTCCAAGGCGGGGGGCATGTCTATGCACACAATAATATTTTAATGGCAGCAACACTCACGAGCGGGCAACACCAACGCGTGGGCGACCAATCGGAAGACAGAAAATCAAACCGTCATTCGTTACTATTCGTTCAGTGCATTCGTCGTAAAAACTTTCCACTATACGTTATTCGCTTCATATTATTGTAAAATTCGAAATCGTCATTACAAGTATCATCAAGAAATCCAGTTTTTTCTTCATCAAAAACCAGCGAAAACACATCACACAAACAATTACAAATAACGATAAAAAAACAGTGTAAGTTTGCATACTAAATAACACCCCAAGTCAGAGTTACTAACGGATACTTAAATCGTTCCTTAGTGCAGAATATGTATGGTGATTATTTACTAAGGATCGAATAAAGTAACCGTTAGTGACTGAGTTGGAAGAGTTGGGCGTTAGACTCGTCTACAGATAAAATTACGGAGTATACCTACTTATTATTTACTTACTGTATTACTACTTATTTATTTCACACAACACAGGCGCGTCTCCGAATGGTGCTATCGTATCTGTTCGCACAACTGATGCTGTGGGTGCGAGGCCGGCCGGGCGGCTTGCTGGTGCTCGGCTCGTCCAACGTGGACGAGGCGCTTAGGGGGTATATGACTAAATATGACTGCTCTAGCGCAGACATCAACCCTATTGGTGGCATATCGAAGACAGACTTGAAGACGTTCTTGCAGTATGCTAAGAGCCGGTACGTATTTTTGTATTTAAGTGCATAACAGTTACTTTTAAAGCGAATCCGATATTATTAAAGCAATACTGTTTAATTTTATACTTGGAATAGTTGACGAATTAATGATGAATAAGCATGTAAGTCAACTAAGTATGATTCAAGAGCCCAGTCACAAAATAACGTCACAAAATAAGTTAAGTCTAGCGGCCCTGGGCTCTCCGAATTTATAATACATCTATACTAATATTACCTATAAAGAGGAAAGATTTGATTGTTTGTTTGCATTGAATAGACACCGAAACTACCGATCCGATTTGAAAAAAATTTTCTGTGTTTTGAAGCTACTATAATAATTTTATTAAGATATGCCATTATAATTATTATATTGCTAGAATTTTACTTACAAATTTATTTAACTATATCTCAGGTTCTTCCTGCCATCGCTATCGGAGATCCTGCAAGCGCCGCCCACAGCGGAGTTGGAGCCGCTGTCGGACGGGCAGGTAACCCAGACGGACGAGCAGGACATGGGCATGACGTACGCGGAGCTGGCGGAGTTCGGCCGGCTGCGGAAGGTGCTGCACTGCGGACCGTACAGCATGTTCCAGAAACTGGTGCATAAGTGGAGCGATAAGTGCACGCCGCTGGAGGTGGGTTTATTTTTGGTATTTTTGGGAGGTAATGCCTCAGAGTCACTTAATTGTTATTTAAATCGCTCCTTAGTACAGAACCACAAAAATTCACTCTCTCAGTTTACGGCCAATTAAAGTAAAGTATGCAAATACTTAAACTTAATTATTTAATGTTGATTAAAAGTTGAAGTTTTTGAATGTCAAGTCAAATCAACCACTCATCATTGACATTGACAGTTAGCAGTACTGCCATAAATAAAATGGCGTAACCTCTTTATTTAATTTTAAAGAAAAAAGCTGCTTTTTCTTCATCAAAGTCATATAAATCATCGTTCTAAAAGCATTAAAATAACACAATGGCTACACTAACACTCTATCGATATGATTATCGATAACATTATTTGACGTTGGTCCGCACTAGTGTCATAACATTATGACTCTGAGATGAACCGATACTTAACATATTTAATGTCAATTAGTTATGGACTCTTTACGGCTAAATAAACGAAACTTTCTGAGTTGGAGCGTTAGTTATTTTACGTTATACAAGGTGTTCAGTGAGTTTTGGATCAAAAGAAAAATGATGAGCACAAAATTTCTCGGACTCCCCCTCCCCCTTCTTACGTAGATTTTACTTGGTTTAAGTAATCAATTGCACTAACGCCTCAACTCAAGAGTCACTAACGATTACTTAAATCGATCCTTAGTAGAGAATTTGTATGGTGATTATTTACTAAAGAGCGATTAAAGTAATCGTTAGTGATTAATTGAGGTGTAAAGCTCGTAATTTGACAAATATAAAAATGTTAGTCTTTATTAATGTTTCAACTTGCAAAATATTTACGTAATATTGTTTCACCCCCTCCCCTCCAGGACCCTTACGTAATTAATAAACGGTTTTTGACGTCCATACGCAGTCATAATTTGACAAATATAAAAATGTTAACCTTTATTAGTGTTTCAACTTGCAAAATATTTACGTAATATTGTTTCACCCCCTCCCCTCCAGGACCCTTACGTAATGAATAAACGGTCTGTTAACATCCATACTTAGGTAGCAGAGAAGGTGAAGCATTTCTTCCGGTGCTACGCGATCAACCGGCACAAGATGACGGTGCTGACGCCGGCGTGCCACGCGGAGACCTACTCGCCGGACGACAACCGCTTCGACCACCGCCCCTACCTGTACCGCGTGCACTGGAACTGGCAGTTCCGGACCATTGACGACGCGGTATGTGCTGCTTGCTAAAATATATTATAAGTTTGACGTGTGTGTGAGTGTTTTTTTTTGTACACGTCTCTGTGCTGGTTCTCATTTCTGAATGACGCAAAAAGATATTATTATATAAAAAAATGTGAGCTGTCATGGGGCGGCTGGCAGATGTGAAACATCGAAATTATTTTACAACTAATAGGCATAAAAGTACAGATTATGACAGGAACTAAATATGGCATGATGAAAAAATACAATATTACGAATTGTCTCCAGAAAATGATGACAGTTTTGTCCTACTGTATGCTACAGCCTATCAAACTAAGTTTATTTATGATTACCCACATTGTGTTATAGTATTTTTTTTCATATTGCCCTACCATAATAATATAGTGCGGTGAAGCGTCGCCACTCACCGCGCCAAAATTCAGGTTTACCCCTCGCCTATAGATGTTTCTCATCAAAAACACTTATCACTCCTACCCCTGCAGTAGGTTTACCTGTGTCGCGGGTGGCATGGACGACATATAGTGGCACATATGTATAACACATCAAAATAACACACATGACCCGTCTTAAGTTCTCTCTCTCTCTCTCTCTCTCTCTGTGTGTGTGTGTGTGTTAGTGGCATCGTCGAATGAATCGATTTTGATGCGTTTTTTTTGTTTGAAAGCTGACGTGATCAAGATGGTTCTTAACTACGAGTTATGAAGATCTGTTCAGGCGTTTCAAGGGCATGGAATTTAGCTAATTTTACGTCCAGTTTTATACACCTATGTTACCCTATACCTGCCAAAGTAACCATCGTGCAAACTTCATCGTTCTAACCTGTGTTGGGGACATGCACAGAGAAACTTTCAGGATTTATAAAATAAAGGAAAGGTTTGTCGCGGGCTCTTGGGCTACATGACTCGAAAAGTTTAAAACAATACAAAAAAGTACAACATACTACACCATAATAAAATTATTGGACCTAGCAGTTAGTAAGATGCGGATGACTGAAAATGTATGTATGTGTAATGCACCGTTCAGGTGTGTGTGTTTATTGTATTTAATGAATACTTTCAAAATCAAGTATTTCAGTTTTGAATTAAGTATTTGTTTTGAATTATATGTGTAAATTAAACATTTGCTTTCAGGTAGCCCAGATGACAAAGGATAAACGTGGATCTTCAAGGGAGGGAGATTCTTCGTCAACTAAACAAGACTTGCCAACCAACATGGCAACCAATATTGCCACACCGTTTCATTTACGCAGAGATAGAAAAGGAGTTCTTATATAAATGACGCCGAACTTTACACAAACCCAGACTATGGGATATTTGTACAAATATTTGTACAAACATTTGATTAATTGTGAACTGCATGCTTGATTTTGTTACGTAAAACAAAATATTTTATCTATGGACCAAATGTGATGACTTGCCTGGACAACGTATGAATAATAAAATAAGAATTATGTGATAATAATAACATTTGACATTTTCATAGAAGTGTCATCATTTTTTTGTGTTACTAATGTTACTATACAAAAAATTTAAAATTGGAAAACATTAGTAAATTAAAAATTAAAACTTTAAAGATTCGTTTAAAACTTACATGGATTGGATACATTGTAGGTAAAAGAGAATATTAGAGATTCCGTGAAATCCGAACGAAACGTGTACAACAAAAATCTCGGAAAATGGTCAATGTTTTAATCTGTTTTGTCTCATTAATAAACGTCATATATAATACGTCATATATATAATAAATGTCATATTAATAAACTGAAATGGTTGATGCTCAATTCATGGTAGATGTCAATCGCCCTGCCATTACGCGGGTTTCCTATTTCTGTTTCAATTAAATTTGAGCGGTTTTAATTTAATAACCGAACCTAAGTACGCCTTATTTCTTAATACAGATCTATGTGTGGAAACTAAATTGATGTCTATATGATCTGAACGTTTTTTTAAATATCGCTGTGGTTTTTATGCAATCTCTGATATCCTCTTTTTCCTGCGACAATGAAATTGAAATCAACACTGTGATATAACTTTGTGTTACAAAGGTAAATACATTTAAGAAATAGCCATGTATTATTTTTGTAAGTTCTACGTTTAAAGACACACGTACATTATACATACATAAGTATACATTATGAAGAAAACAAGTATATGGCACATTAAACTTTGAACCAGCCATTAACTCATATACCAACATGTTATTCGCTTTGTTATATATTAAAATATATTAAATAAATCAGGTTAAAAACTTTTACTTTACGTATTAAGCAACTTCCATATTCATTCAGAGTTATACGTTTTAAGATTAACATTTAACGCAGTTTCAGCAGCAGAAACATTAATTAGAATTAGAACAAGATTATAGTATTTTGATTGATAAAATATTCTTATTACACCTAAATGGAGCCATTTTTCTTTGCTTTTTTAAATGCTGAATATTTCGCAATCGGATTGCTGATTTGAAAAATGATCTTCATTAAAATTTATTAGCAACATTTTTGAAAAACCCATGCAAAAAATTTGTAAATATTAAAGTATGTATGAACTTATTTTATGAATATTCTAGCAAAAAATTTTATGAATTTGATTAATCTAAAAATGCAAAGTGGCTTGATTCTTGTGTCTGGGAGTATTTTATTATTATATTCTGTGGTTAGTATAATTTTATTATGTAATACACAATGAGGTACTTAAAAGTTGATGTAATCCATGGTACTAGTAACTTCGATTTACAAAATCAAATGATATTAGGTACTATTTAAAAGGACTTAAGTATGCTTATATTTAGTTCTTAGAACAATAAGAATAATCAATCGGCCATGCTTTTATCAAATAAGTGTTCCTTTTAGAGAAGTTAGACATTTATGACGAATTACAATAAATTTATTGAAACTGAATTTATTATATTTTTATTTACTTTCGTTATGTATCCTAATATAATTTTTATTTTCCGTGTTACCCTATTACCTAATTGAGGCGTCATCATTATTTTGACAATATAACTGTCCCACTTCTGGGAACAGTCAGCAAAGGCGTAGTCGTTGTGGCGTAATAGTAACCATACTGGATCGTCGTTAACAAACACTCCCGTTTGAAGGATCCTGGGCTGGGCTTGATTCCAAGCGAGGCAAAAATTTGAATGATGAGTTTAAATATTCTCAATGGGTCTATGTTCAAGTCCATGTCTTTGTGTGTTGTTCATGGCGATGGTGGCTTACGACACCGGGAATCCTTGTAGGGCTATGAGTGTGTAGCGTTTATTATTAAACTAGGAAATCGCCCTCGATTCTCTTCGGAAAAATAGTAAAAAATATATATATATAACCTATGTCACCCGGGGATAGTGTAGCTTCCCAACAGTGAAAGAATTTTTCAAATCGGTTCGGTAGTTTCGGAGTTTATTCAATGCAAACAAACAATCAAATCTTTCCTTTATAATATTATAGTATAGATAATTTAACACCACCTTAGGGAGGGCGTTTCTCGGTGGTCATACTATCATGTCATACTGATATGACCAACAAGAATAGTCTGTATCGGTGGTCATACTCCCCATTATAATTCTAAATATAGTATTTTCCTACACCCTGACAAATATAATGGTACAGTCAATGTCACCTGTAACTAACATAAGAATAATTTAATTTACCAATGGATACGTTAGTTCGTTTTTCACGTAATTTTCTACTTCACACGTGTAAATTTGTGAAACGAACTTTCTGCATCGGTGTTCCTTCTAAACTGATATGTGGACTGGGGTCCTTCAAGAAGCGGGCCTGTCGTTTCCTTCTAGTGATTCTAATGACGGAGTTACGGACCAAAAAAGAAGAAAGAGAGAGAGAGAGAAGAAGAAAGAAAGAAACAAAGAACTGGCTCTCAAGACAAAAATACAGTTATAATTATAACCAACTGAGTTACAGCAAGTTCAGAATCTGAAAAAATCTAGTTATGATAAGTGATAGTGTTACTACCCCGTGAAAAACAAAGTTATATTAGGTAATATTCATTGTTTTGCAAATGTATAAGTACTCTGTAGTTTACATTAAACATTCTCATAACCAGAACACTTGTTCAAATATTATAAGGTATACCAAAAGTAATTGTGTCGTGTCGGTGTAACGTAAATGGCTTAATATTTAAAAATCCATGAGTATGACATTGAAGAACAGGATTTACAACTGTGGATTCTTGCAAACCTCGCGGCTCGTGAAGCGTCGACAACTGGCCGAGGAAATCTCTGGTTATTTTCACTGTAGCAACCTTTAATCCTAGTAGGCAATATAATGTTGAAAACAATCGTAAGATATTATAAAACCGAACGCCCACTAGATATTTAGTTGGCCAACAGTTTGGTTAATAGCTTAATGTTGACATAACTATTTAACTATAGTTCATAGCTCAACTGCTTGTGATGTTCGTTAGATCGAGCTACAGGCGGGATTTGACGAAATCTCAGTGGCAAAAAAAGGAGGAGGTTCTCAATTCGACTGTATTTTTTTTATGTTAGTTCCTCCTCAGAACCTCAGAACTTTGGACTGGGTGAACCGATTTTGATGATTCTTTTTTTAATCGAAACCTTTTACTTGTCGTGTGGTCCCACGTAAATTTGAGCGAAATCTGATATTGGCATCCATGACAAAAGCATATAAGCCTTAAATTTGCATTAAGTATGTGCGTGATAAATGGACGAATAACTCAATATCCAACCGATTTCGACGATTCTTTTTTTATTGGATGTACTTCATTTGAAGTCGGTTATTTTTTTGTTAAAATTTTAGATTATCCATAAAACAGTTCTCATATAGAAGTCGTCAAGCCATGACAGAAGCTTTAGTTCGACATAGGAGTTTTCGATAGACGACATCGACGCTTTGAGTTGAATCGTAAGTGCCTTATAATCCGCACCAGATCAGTGTGTTACGTAAGCAAATTTTTCTTAATTTGTAATTAATTATTTCTTAAATTAATATTTCAATAAAAAGTAGTGTCTAAATTATTTAACAAATACTTTTAGGTATTTGGTCTAAAAAAATGGAGCATAGCTAGTCTCCGAAATAATTATAATAGAACCTTGTTCTAAGTTCCCCAACTTGGATTGCTATCGCTATTGGATTGTAATTTTGATTTTTAATGTGGAATGGTAATTTTTAAAAGAAAATCCAACACTGCCACAGAATACATAAAAGTACCTGACGCTGCTACGCGGTGGCTACGGCGTAGCCCTTGTGTAGACGGAATTATGTGACGTAATGTGAACTTATGTTATTAATGCTTTAATTTCAGTTTTTATTATAAATAATTATTATAACCACAGAAAATTTGTTGCAAAAGTATATACCTACCTACTTATAGTGCGTGCAACGTCCTTTACTAAAATATATTTTTTACATTAAAATTGTTTCATTATAAAAGTATAAATTTTTGAATTATCTAGTTAATCTTATTTATATAGTATCTGTATTGAACTGATGATTCATTTTATTGTAGATGATTCCGACGATTTGCTTTATTTATCTCGTCTCGTTGGATGAACTTATGTATCTGTGCGCTGTGTTGTCTCAATGCCGTTATTTGTAGAAGTGTTTTAGGGTACAAACCAGCGTATTTTTTGAGCTGTGACGCGTAAAATTAGTTGCTTTCATACTCAAGTCCAAATTCCAAACAAATTAATTTGGTCAATTGTATGAAACCGATTCATTTTACGCGACGCAGAACTCAAAGAATACGCTGGTTTGGCCTTACACTTATGTATATTCGATGTGCGTCTCTCGGTAAAGGTGTCGTCGTCTATACAAACCATCTTATTGGATCTTCGCTGGTTGTGATCATTGCCGATCGACAATAAACGACCACTAGGTACGTGACGCAGTGATGTAGTGATGTTAATCGGTGTCGGAAAGAAAACGAGTTAATCTATACTTCTATACTAATATTATAAATGCGAAAGTAACTCTGTCTGCTACTCAATAACGCCTAAAACACTGAACCGATTTTGATGAAATTTGGTACAGATATGGAATTGAGCTCGGGAATGAACATAGGATACTTTTTATCCCGGAAGATAGACGTGTTCCTGAGGGATAACTATTCCACGCCAAAACCACTGAACTGATTTTGATGAAATTTGGTACAGATATAGAATTGAGCTCGGGAAAGGACATAGGATACTTTTTATCCCGGAAAATAGACCTGTTCCTGAGGGATAACTCTTTCAAGCCACTAAACCGATTTTGATGAAATTTAGTACAGATATAGAATTGAGCTCGGGAAAGGACATAGGATACTTTTTATCCCGGAAAATAGACCTGTTCCTGAGGGATAACTCTTACAAGCCACTAAACCGATTTTGATGAAATTTGGTAAAGATATAGAATTGAGCTCGGGAAAGGACATAGGATACTCTTTATCCCGGAAAATAGACCTGTTCCTGAGGGATAACTCTTTCAAGCCACTGAACCGATTTTAATGAAATTTAGTACAGATATAGAATTGAGCTCGGGAAAGGACATAGGATACTTTTTATCCCGGAAAATAGACCAGTTCCTGAGGGATAACTCTTTCAAGCCACTAAACCGATTTTGATGAAATTTGGTACAGATATAGAATTGAGCTCGGGAAAGGACATAGGATACTTTTTATCCCGGAAAATAGACCTGTTCCTGAGGGATAACTCTTTCAAGCCACTAAACCGATTTTGATGAAATTTGGTAAAGATATAGAATTGAGCTCGGGAAAGGACATAGGATACTCTTAATCCCGGAAAATAGACCTGTTCCTGAGGGATAACTCTTTCAAGCCACTGAACCGATTTTAATGAAATTTAGTACAGATATAGAATTGAGCTCGGGAAAGGACATAGGATACTTTTTATCCCGGAAAATAGACCTGTTCCTGAGGGATAACTCTTTCAAGCCACTAAACCGATTTTGATGAAATTTGGTACAGATATAGAATTGAGCTCGGGAAAGGACATAGGATACTTTTTATCCCGGAAAATAGACCTGTTCCTGAGGGATAACTCTTTCAAGCCACTAAACCGATTTCGATGAAATTTAGTACAGATATAGAATTGAGCTCGGGAAAGGACATAGGATACTTTTTATCCCGGAAAACAGACCTGTTCCTGAGGGATAAGGTCAAATTTTGTTATATGTAGTTGATAGATTCGTTATATTTTATAAGCGATTTTTATGACTCTTTTTAGGGTTCCGAAGTCAAAACAGAATTCTCATAGTTTCATCATGCCCGTCCGTCCGTCCATCCATCCGTCCGTTCGTGGCATAGCGCAGAGGCCCTTAGTGCTAGAAAGCTGTAATTTAGCAAGGATATACATGTTTATTTAAACTTCTGGTAGAATAACATTTTTAAAAATATGTTTTTAGGATACCTCTTCTAGAGGTAATATAGGGATAATTTTTTCCGTCATGCACCCCATAGTGCGGGGTATCGTGGAAAAGGTCTCTCAAAAATAATATGGGTCTTATAAGTCCATTTTTCGATTGAGGGGTCTGTTTGCGAAATATTCGTAAGTGTTAGACACGTAAAAAAATTCATGGCAATAGCATCAAAAGGAAAACTATCATGGCTATATTATTATTAGCATACATTGTTATTGAGTTCTATAAACTTAGAACTTCGGAACCCTATATTACCAGTGACCTGATACGCTATTAGCCGGTTTTTTAACCAACTTCAAAAAAGTAGCAGGTTCTCAGTTCGACTGTTATAAACAAAAATTAACTTTAACATAATTTGAAAAATCAATCTTTAAAGGGTTAATTCAGGGAATGTTTATACGAAACTCCGTCATTTTTAGGGTTCTGAAGTAAAATCGGAACCCTAATAGCTTCGTCATGTCCGTCCGTCAGTCTGTCCGTCTGTCCAAAGCAAAGCGCCGAGACCCTTAGTGCTAGAAAGCTATAATTTGGCATGGATATTCATATTTATTTAAACTCCAATATCGTAGAATAAACTACTGAAATAGTATATTTCGTTATAAGTGCGGAAAGCCTGTCATTGCAAAGAGTTCTGACAAATGTCTACCCGAGCCGAGGCGCAGCCGAAGGCGAGTGTTGACAGTCGGAACAAGTTGCAATGACGGTTCCGCACGTGTACTGAACAACTATTTTTAATACAGTTGCGAAAAAATGATGCAATTTAATAGAATAATAAAAACACAATCTTTTTGGAAAATGGCGCCAACCGTAAAAGAATATAAGCAGATATTTTTTTTGTTTTCTTCACCCATTCTGGGTAGGCAAAGGGAACTATGCCCATACAGCCAAGTCTTCAGTAGATTTTTTTTATTGTTATGAAATGAAAATGAAATTTAAATAAGATGAAATAAAATGAAACCTTACCTAACTCATTGAATCAAATCAATAAATCTGATATTGAAACAAATTAGTAGCTTCTTTTTAGAAATATTTGCATGAATCATAAAAACTTCTATGATTTTTTTTTTGTAAAAACTTCGTGGTTAGTTTTTCTTTTTAATACACATTATTATGACAGTTGGGAAAGAAAACGCACGAGTGTGTAATAGCCCACTTCCCGAACGCTATACGTCCCTGCAATACGCCACTTTTTGAGCAACTGTATTAAAAAAACTTTTTTTTCGTGGTACCTCCATGGTGTTATTTTTTTATTCATCCCTATAGTGTGGGGTATCGTTGAAAAGTTTTTTCAAAAATATGATGGGTCTTTTGAGACCATTTTTATATGTAGAGTTCCGTTTGCGAAATATTTGGCTTGAAAGTGCTAATTTTGGGTACCCAAGTCAAGTCAAGTGTCCCCCCTAACAGCTAAACGGTTGGAGTTGGACAAGTGAAAAAATTCTCAAAAATAGGTTATACGATGGATTTATAAGGAAAACTATCAAGGCTATGTTAATATAAGTATCGTAGTTAATGAGTAATAATCAATAAACTTACTACTTTGGAACCCAATATTGCACGTGCCCTGACACGCATTTGCCCGGTTTTTTAAGGTAAAACTGTGAAAGTTGGTAGTTAGTATGTAATCTTACATAAAACAAATATAACTGTAACATGATTGTTTGGTAATACATTCCCTAAGGGCTAAAACTAGAGGTTGTAAGTTTAGAGTAAGTTTGGAGTAAGAAGTTGTAAAACGAACAGATGAGTCACCTCATGGTAAGTGGTCACTTTCGCCAATGCACATTAGCAACGCTAAAGGAATCACTGATTTGCTGCTGCCCAAAAAGAAAAGAAAGATATTTTTTTTGTGTATTCTGTAAAATTACAATGTAAATTTAATATTCAAAAACTCTCAGGCCCTGACTTAAACTTCTAAATTCTAAAAAGTTCAATTATTTTGGGACCTTTCCTATGGGTGGGTCATTAATGGCTCACTACTGAACACTCACTCTTGAGGACGCCTAGAGCATACTCCACCACTTTGCTCCAGTGTGGATTGATGGAGGGATTAGAAATCAACCCAAGTGTCGGAAGTCATTACGCCGGGCGAGGACCTTCAATATGTCATAACGACTGTTACCTTACGACAACAACCGGGACCGACAGCCTTACGTGCCCTCCGAAGCTCGGAGAGCTCAAGAATTTTTTGCCACTAGCGGTCACCTATCTAACTACCGACCGCACTCGCTATTGTTTAATTTCATCGATTACTATTAGAACCGACACAAGCCGCTGCGCCCGGGCTATGAATGCTTCTCCCGGTGGGTAATTAATGGGTTCTATGAACATGTCACTTTTGCTGTAATTTTGGTGAAGAGTTTAGTATCTTGCTGACTACCAATCACGCTACAATATCAGATCGTAGTTATCATTTCATTATCAACACTAAAGATTTGTTTAATATTTTACTCATTTACATAATACGATAATGTACTAAGTATAGGTGTTTTAGCTTCAACCCATAATGGACTATTACAAGGCACGGGTCTCCTCTCTTCATAGTATGGACAAGTTTGCTGTCAATTTATGAAAAACATGTTTTATAATGAAGGGATCTTTATTTTCGGCGTACGAAGTCGCGGGTAACAGCTAGTATGAAATAAAACTAGGTAAACGGTAATGTTTAAATCATGATATATTGCTTATCAATATAGAGTAACAAGAGTTTGTTTCTAAAATATGAAACTACAGCTTGACAATGGAATAAAAATGCTAGTAAATGCAAATGATTAATAGGTATAACCCAGGCATTGCGCTATCACAATATCGAGGAATACAACCCAATTCCGTAATGATAAGCCAATATAACTGCTCAGATCTATTAAAACTTACCCAATTGTACAAAATATTATAACAATTATCTTTTTAAAATCTCATAAACGCTAATTAGGTACTACTTAAATAAGTAGATAATATTATTTTTAATTTTAACTATTATTTACTAAATTTAGACATATTTACAATTTTTCTTTTACATATTATATCCACAAGCTTCGCTGTGAAAGCGCAAATGTACCAAAATTGAGCATCATAGTTTCCTTACAAGTCCTAAAGTCGCAGGCGCGCTCCTTCAACCATCATCTCGATGTTAACTTAATAACGTAACAATAACGCATTAAATAACTTAGTTACACAATATAATAATTAATTCTTACACTCACAGCACAGACTGTATCCGATCAATTCTATAATTTAAATAATATAAATACTTCTACAAATGCATTTTACTTGGTACGACATAATTAGAGAACCCATCAGTTCATTTTTAATTGAATAATTTCCAAAATAATTACATAATTAAGTACCAACAAAAACAAACATAACATTAATTTTAAGTACATCGTAAAACACATAGAAATTGTGACGTATTTTGTGTTAAAAGGTATTTTGTGAGACAAATTAGAAGCTAATATCACTAAATTGAGGAAGAGACTCCATGATGTAGATATATTTCTGCCAAGCCAAATTCGTTCTTGACATAGTTCAATTTATAATTCGGACAATAAACGTCATCCGAACTATAATGTTTGCTTCATTTCAAGTCAGCGATTCTAGTTTCACACGCGTTTAGCACCAATCAAGAAACTACATTACCTACCCTGCGCTGATTTGAAATGAAACGATATTCGTTTTAGCATACTTTCAAGGATTTTAAGATCTTAACTAAACATTTAGTCTACACTAACATTACCACTAAGCTTACAGATAATCCCGTACCATCACCAAAGATTGCACATAATACCCGATACTTTGATTTTTTAATTGCAGTCATGCCTCAAAAGGCAGTTAGATTTTATTTATTTCGACTGTTAAAAAATTAAAGGTATTTCATATAAGAACCAAAATCGTATGTTCTTTGTTACACGAATGTGTAACATTAAATGCTTTGTGTCTACATTTAGTTTGGAAGACAGCTTTAATCACTAACATAAAGAAACATTCTGTGCACAGTTTAAATAGAATTTTATACGCACTAGGATAACTCAGGTGTATAAAAAGATGTGTTTATCACTAAACGGACGGAATAAATTCTCAATTCTCGATTACTCTAGATAAAGTGTTTAATAATTTAATAAGAACTATTAAACTCTGCACAGAATTGTCATATGACGAGTAGTTCGACACCACGACGTTTAATTGTGGACAGGCATTGGCAGTTGTCCTAAGAGCTGGTTGGCGAACGTTGCATTCGTAAACTTGAAGTGTCGCTTGTCGTAGAATTTGAGCAGCGCTGGGGAGTAAGGATGCTGTTTCTTCAGGTGCATGTAGTGTTCTTCTGGCTCCGATGTTGTGTGGCCACATTCTTCGCAAACATACATCTGTAAAAAATAAAGAAACCTTGGTATTATTCGTCGTTCTTAATCATAATCCCACTGCTAAGGGTCTCATACCTTACATCACTTGGGTCTCACTCTCATCCCATAGAAGGTTGTGTTGTTGTTGTTGTGTGAGAACAACGTTATTAATGAATATTTTGGCTCAGGATTTTTTGTGCAGACTGTCTTTTTTCTATATACTCATCTTATGACAAAATCATTTTGAACGTTCTATTACTCGTATATTGACATTATGCTGGCCATACACGATCAAGTATACTTGTCAAGTTTACTGCGGACTTGACGCGGCATCCAGTAAACTTGACGATGTATGGCCACGGTATGGCTATCTGGACATATAGCTATCTCATGCAAACTGAATACCGCATCGAGTCAAATTGCAAACTTGACAAGTACACTTGATCACATATGCCCAACTATTGTATCATTAACATGGATTATATTTAACTTCTTTTAAAATGGTTGCATCCTAATTTATTAATAAAACTGAATTTGTATAATTTATTAATTATCAAAATTAAATTAAAATTGAATAAAATGTTTTAATTACCTTAGTCCTCCTTTCCTTGTAAGCGTAAGTGTGTTGGACTCCATGCACTTTCAAACAGTGGGATTCCAGGGAACATCTTTGGGTAAAGGATTTTTCACATAGATTACACTTATAGGGTCTCACTCCAGTATGTGTCCTAGTGTGTCGTTTCAGATCAAATGTATCGTTAAAGCCTTTACCACAGAAAGTGCAAAGGTATCTTTTAACATCTGAATGACATTTCATATGTCGGTTCAGAAGCCTCTGTAAGCTGAAGTTTTTGGAGCATACTCGACAAACGAACTTTGTTGGGTCATCTTCGCTAACCAACACTTGCTTGTTCTTTTCTTCTTCTCTCTGCCTTGCGTTAGCTTCCGTGGCTAATGGGTTCTTGACGCCGTGTCCGCCGTTTATAAATTCTAACGGAAGTTCTGCAGGTAAACCAAGCTGAAAATAAAACATTTTTGTAAGTGATAACAAATTCTCTGAGGACAGCCTTTTTGAACTGATATTGTTACATTTTTATTTATTTATTATAAAGCTGAGCTTAATCAATTACAGCTGTCCCATGGTAAGGATAGAGATATAATTGATATAACTGCAGTAGGTTGAAGCATAAGTTGATTCAGGCTCAGCGTTATATAATAACGTATTTTTTTTACTTCAATGTCATCGTTTAATTTACAATGTTTTTGAGTAGATGACATCGAAGTTTTATTAAGCTTCGCCTTAAAATCAAGTAATGCTTACCCTTTGTTGCAAGATGTGCATTTTGCTATCGTTGGCAGAACCTTTCTTCAGACTTACAGCGGCAGCAGGGCTGAGCGATGATGTCTCGATGTGACTGCTTCCGTCCAGGGAGTTGTTGCCGCCGGGTGAAGGCAACGAAACGCCGGTTGGAGAGTCTAATTCCAAGGAGTGACTAGTGAAGGGAAATCCAGGTGATAATATTTGCTGTCTTTGTTGAAGCTGAACGTGTATTTGTAGTTGTTGCATCTGCCCCTCATTGTGTTGAAGGAGTGGATTCAACTGCATTAATAAATCTGGACGTTCTTTTGCAAAATTATATGATGAGCTTTGTTCTTGGCCTGCAAAAGCTAAGTAATTTGATTTTTCATAATACTGTCTACTTAAACTAACTTGTTCTGCTAATGATTCAATATCCACAGGATTATGTACAGAATCAGGTGTAATCGATGATGATTCTCTCAAATCTGAATCTGTTATAGATTCTACATGATTATTAAGCAGACTTGCAAAATCTTCTGCTGAATCTGAGAGATTTCCAATGATTCCCTCGTTCGTCCCAGAAAATGTTAAGGTATTGGAAAATTGGAAGTTGTCAATGACATCTTCTCCCATATCCACAACCATTGAATCATCGAAGTTGCTTCCGTAATTGCCAATAGCTCCAATATTTTCTAGTTTATTTTCGTAATCAATTTCTTCGTCTTTTAAAGCTAGACCGTAATGTGCATTTTGCATTAACGAATATTGTTTACTTTGTTCAGGAAAATTTGTTGTATTCTCGTTATTTTCACAATCCATATTAAAGCCATTAATAATGTTAAATTCATTAGAGAATGAACTATTAGCATTAAACGAGTTCTGTCCACTCTTAGTCGACGGTCCAAGAGTTTCGTAGAATGGAGGAAGACTTCCGGTCGGTGGGCTATTTGGGCCGTAGTTAGACCGGCCATCACGACCATTGCCACCACTACCTGATCCACCACCGAGTGCACCACCACCTCCTGAGCTCGGTGCGGCACTTCCTGTACCTGAACTGAAACTGCCTGATCCACCACTACTTTGAGAATTAGAGTTAGAACCATTGCCACCTGTTGAACGACCATGGCCAGCAGCAGCGTTCATTATTCCTGGAACCTTATTTCCCGGGCAATTTCTGAGAACTAAAACTGGTCTGGCTAAAATTTTGTTAGCAATTTTCGAGCTACTAGTTCTTCTTTGCTCTCTGATTTTCTTTTCCGTTTCTTCATCTTCTGATTCACCTCGCTTCTTTGCAATAGCATAATCAATAGGTTGGTCTTGTTCTGGCTCAGAGGTGGGTAATGTAGCCGGAATGCTAACATCTGACAATTCCTTTTTACTGTCTCGGAACTGAGATTGTGATGGTGTTCTTTGAATGACAGATACTTTTTGGCAGGTAATATTGTTGTCAATGCTTGGAGAAGGTGTTGATTCAGGCGATGGCGAATTCCGAGATGGCAAGACAACAGGGTCATTTTCTAATGGGTCTTTTTCTTCTTTTATTAAAGGTTTGTCCTCTGTTTTCTTATCATCTGCAACAACAGGCAAATATTGTTTCCTTTCTGCTTGTGTAAGAACATGACCTCGATGACTGCCATATGGTATATCGCCTCCGAGGATCGATGAGATAAATCTTCTGGGTTCCTTTGTACGTCGCTCGAATGTGCTTTTTCCAATATTACTTTCCCCAAACACGTCACGATCTGTAACATGAAGAAAAAACAAAGTATGAGTATTATGCTATCATGTATAAATAAAATAGCTACAAACTATAAATGTTATATAAACGTGTTATTCAGTAGCGACGGTTCTAGTCAGTTTATAACGTATTCTATACAGCGACGAAGGCATGAGGCCTCGTTGACGTCACTGGTATGTGCCTCCATAACGGTAATACTCGCCTCCGCAAACCCACCTACACCACGGTTGTGTATGTGTGTGATACAATAATTGGCGCGCCAGCGAACAATGTGACAAATTCAATCTCGACCTAAATCTATTCGCCATTGATGCCGTAGATATTTACTATTTACCATTTATATATTTCCTGACTTCTGTATGAACTGATATCGAAAGTTTAGACGTATCTATACACCTTACGTCTACTGATTTAAAACATAATTTAAAATAATAATTTAATCACTAATTAAAATGATTTATGATAAGCTTGATTCTTTTATTGCTTATAATTCAGCTCAATTCAACTTTGTAATTTGAGGTAGCCTTTTTGGAATGGTCCATATTTTTTTATTTGATCCAATATTGTAGAAACTTTTATTAAATACATTTTAGACTTATACTTCATGTATAAGATCCGACCATTTTTTGCGACCATAGAATCCTTGTTAAAAATGCCTAATTTACCACCTAATTCAAAACCGAAATTCAGACAGTTAGTTTCTAATATTTATCAATTGATAGATTTACAAATCACAAATTATTGTCATTATTATGAACGATCCTAGATATAGCAAAAAGTGCGTAGGTAGTCAGTGAAAGTTCCAAGGTTGGCCCAAACAAGTTCCTGTGCCCTTTCTCGGCTTTTGTTAGGGACTCAAGGACGAGGTCTGCATTGTTGGAAATTCTTTTTTATACGTTGCTCGTAATTGTATGCGTCTGCGCAGCGAGGCGTGACGGCTCGGACTCGATTTTGGTATCCATAGAGTACCATTGTTGAATGTAATTTTCAAAAAACATACTTAAGATTCTCGTACACGTTCTCAATGTTTATAGCGGCACTTAAACCTTACAAATACGCGTAAATATTTTTATGTTTGGCTTTTCTAAAAGCCTTTGCTTTATACTCCCTGATTCTCAGAATATCGCCGACCGTGTCACACAGTAAGTCGTAATATGCGACGTTTGTTAGTACAGTACTTCTTTAAGCATGGTAACTATCTATTTAATGTCTCACCAAATAGTAAAAAGAAAGGCAGAAAAAATCTTATGATCATTGTAATTAGAATGCTACTTAATACTTTTTACGAGGTTTTATTATTCGCGGTCATTGAGCTTGTTTCGTACCGTACCAGATCAATGTGAATGAAATCACTGCAGACGGATACTGAATAATCAATACGATAAAAAATTTCAGTTCTCGAGGTGGCAATAAAAACTGAATTTTTTGAATTGTTTTACGTTTTTTTGCCACGATTGTCGATTTCGATTATTGTTTCGTGACATTAATATGTATTTCAACTTTTTTATTACTTAATATTTATGTTTATCCAAATGAATTAAATTTTTAGTTTCATACTAGTTGAACCCTGCACCCTTCGAACCCTTCACCTGGAAAAATTTCTAGTGCTTTTCTTGTGAACTTCCTAACATATATGAAAAATAACTTAAATATTCTACCTAAAAGATACAAAACCGTCTGCAATTGTATTTAGCTAACAAAATATTTATAAGGTGAGTTCATTAATAGACCATGAACTGCCTAATTTGTATTCATTGTCAACGTTAATTAAAACGTCAATTCTAATAAATAATAATTAGCTGTAAGTATTCGTTGCCGCACTTTTCTTAACATAAACAACCAAATGTACGGATTCGGAATTTTAAACTCTTCATGTCATGTTTAAGAACGGTCACAGTCAGTCGCTAATTTGCTACTATTTGAGGGCCTGAGGAAATAATTTGCTTCGATAGACGTTCTTACAAATAATTATTCTTAGATCTCCAAAGCCCAGGGGCATACAAGTATCACGGACATTGTAGGTGCCTAGGCCAAGTAGGTAGGTAGATAAATCACTCCGTTTTGATATCATCGCTCTTGATGGGTACCTACCTACCTACCTACCTACGGTCACGGTAAATTATTTTACCGTGCTATTGTCATAATATGCGTTACTTATGCGTTACTTCACATTGTGTTAATATCTTCAATCTTTGATAGAATGTTCTTAATCCTCAAAATGTTAGGTACCTGTGTTTGGACAAATTTCCTTTTTATTTAATTTACTTATCCAGATTTTATTTAGGTAAGTAAGTAAGTACATCTCTTTGCCATTTTTTTCTCTCTCTGCCTGTTTTTATTATTTTTGTCCGGGCTAATCTCTGAAATGGCTAAACCCATTTTAATGGTACTTTCACTGGAATCGGCACTCGATTCATGGGATCGGGATTTACGCAGGAACTCCCACGCGAACGAAGTCGCGGGAGCAGTTAGTATGTACCTACCTATGTAATAAGAGGATAAAGTTCAAATAAAATAGCAGTCATAACTTCAAAAGTAATAGCTACCTATGCATAACAAATAAATACACTGTCGTATATTTATGGTCTCTAAACACTCAACCTGACATTTGGAAACCAGACCTCAACTTCCATTAATATTCTTCGAATCGCGCATCATTGTCGACGATCAACCTGAGCATCTTAATGAGAAGTTTGTTCACTATACCTAACCAGGAATTTATTCACCTCTGTAAATCGTTGGTATCCGCCTAGAATTCATCATCAAACATATTCAAATAGGTACTCGGTGAAGTAATTCCTGTCTAGTAAAATCCACAAAGACAAAAATAATATTTGCTGCTCAATTTCCACTACATTACTAGCACGTAGGTACATATTAGCTAGCATTGAAGTCATTGTTAACGAGGTCTATTTAAATAGTGCGGTTTTTATTCTAAAACGGTAAGTCAAGGCCTCGCAATTACCATGTCCATATCTATTCAGTTACTTGCTGTTTCCTGTCGAGGAGCAGTGGGGGCAACCTTGAATGCGAACACTCATTATTTGGCCATTAAAGTCAGCCTTGCGTTTTGGCAATAATTAGTAACTCTCAAATGGGCCGGGCTTATTCCACGTTCCTACTTCAGATATGTAATTATGATGCATAGGTATAGATATTAACTTACTTGGTTTTCGAAAACGATTCTTTTGATATCGCCTGCGATTAAAAATGATTACAATTTGTGTGAATAAGTTTGTCGTTAATTTACTGTTATTCATTCAGGTAATTGTCTTATTCTTTTGGTCTGGGGTAATTGACTTTAAAATAATGTCAATTCAACTATGAATCATGATATAATAACATCGTTATCGGTTGCCAGTAGTCCAATCTATGATTTCGTCATAACTGCGTCTGTTACTCGTGCCAGGATTGTTCAATGTTCATAGTTATTATCGGATTATTTTATTAATCCATATATGTATTATATAAAACACAAAAAAGTTGGTACGGATGTCCTTTAAAGACTCTGAAACCATCCAAACTATATACCCCAAAATGGTTTCATTTGAAAGACAATAAGGGTGGTTTGAGATCACTAAAACAATGCATTAGGCACATTCGGTCAATTGATAAAGTCGATTTTCCACTTTTCAATAATTATGTGAAGATGACGTATACAGACTGTCAACACTGATCTGTCATTGACATCGGAAAAGTTATTAACGTAATGGAACACGTTGGGTCCACTAGTCACTATTAAAATATAATAAGGCCGACGATACACTTGTAAGTTGCTTCTGTAAAATTTACGTAAGTAACTTTCGTAAGTATACACAAGTATTAAGAAATTACGATAAGGTAATTACAAACTGTGTCACTTGCAAATATACGGCAAGTTAAATACGTAAGTTACTTACGTGAGTAAATCTTACTAATGTAAAGGCGGCCTTATGATATTACAACGTCAGAGCATGTCAATACTTGAATGTTTGCAGCATAGATTTTAGTCTATGATCTGCAGAATAAATCTGCCGAACTCCAAAACAAGTAAGAACGCCGACTAAACGATTAACTAATAGACTCTATTGTGTAGTAAATTACGGTTGCGTCACTATGTGAATTTAAAAAAACCCGCCCGCTATCAAAAAGCTATCATGATATACCTTTTTGAAATCCTTATGATGAGCTCTTTAATTTGATACGCATATTGCATTATTCGATTTATTTATGGTAACGTTAAAATTTTAAACTTCACTAATTTTAATGGGATGTTTTGTTTTTTTTTTCATGGTAGGTTTTTCAACTTTAATACCATAATATCCGGATGACCGAGCTTAGCTCGGTTTAGTATTGCTTAACAACGCCATCTGCTTTAGCTTTAGTGTAGCTACTCGCCAATAGATGTCAGGAAGAGTCTATTGTAGCCGTTTTTCATTGCCTGAAAACACGGATAAAACGTCATTTTTTAAAAATGAATCCTAGCTAGATCGATTTATTGCCCCCGAAACAGCAGGGGGCATACTAAATTTCATGAAAATCGTTGGAGCCGTTTCCGAGATTCAGAAAATATATATATATAATAATATATACAAGAATTGCTCATTTAAAAGTATTAGATAGATAAATCTTCATTTTTTATAAAACAATAAAATAGTATAATCCTATAAATCAAAGTGAATTTACTGCTATGAAAAAACCGATGTAAAATAATGCTTGAATCCCCACGTTGCCCTTTGAAACAAGCCGCAAGAGCAAGTCAACGAATTGTTGCACAAACCTATAATTAAGCCGATGGTAATTTGTTTATTACCAATATTCATATGATCCGAGGCGTACAAGTACAAAGAGACGGTAAACTAGTTCGGGACAGTAAAAACTAGCGAATGAGAGGTGGAAGCGAGCGTGAAGAGGCCAGTTGTCGGACGACTCGCCGGTACTCGGTCTAACTCTAGCTTGTCCTTGCGTCCGGGGTTATCGGACGCCGTTAGCATTTAACGCATTAAATAAAAACCAAGACAGCTATCATGAAGAACCGCTCCGGACGGAGAGCACATAAAATTCCGTTGAAGCCTTTTTTCCATAAACATAAGTACCGATAGCACACGGTACATCGCGGGCGCACTGCCTCAAGGATTGGTTGAAAGGTCGTTGGGAAGGACATTTTTTGTATCGAATTATTTAAGTGCGTTCGACATGTGGAGTGGAGACCGTTGGTATTAGCCGTATGTATGTGTGCGATTTGTTTCTTGTTTTACACTTTGTTTGACGTGAAATACAAGACAAACCAAGACATGTTTGGATAGGTACATAGATATTATATCCTACTTAACTCCGTATGTTATATTCTTCAAAGATCCCGAAGATCTTAATTTATTTAAGTTTATGTAAAACTAGGGAAGATGCAGGTGCCTAGTATAACTTTGTAAATATTCGGTCTTCCTTTTACATCTGTAACGTTACACACGGAAAGTTAAATTGTAACACATTAACATCTAAACGAAAGATTGTAATTGGCTCAACTGCGCCTTCCTGATATTTTTAACCTCTCTGTATAAAAACATCCATTTAATATATTGTATCTTTAAACGAACCTCTACAAAAACTGTTCAACGCTTTATTACTTTGATCACAGCACAGCGTGAATCACAACCAGATTTGGCAAAGGTTAATGACCCAAATATGTTTAGCGAAGTATTCAAGGCTAGCATCGACTAATTTGGTTTGCTAAGCAAAAAAAATCCGGTATCTAAGAAGGCGATCAATAGATTTGTTTTAGTCTACGGCCCTCCAACATGGCGGAGGCGACAACTAAGTTTATGTTAAACTTTTCCGTTAATACCGTTATTTAAATTATAGAGACGTTATATTATGTTATGGTTATATTATGTAATGAATATTATTAATTATGCAAGTATACATTATTCAAGTTTATGAAAAATTATACACATTTCATCCAAAATTACTACCTAATAAGTAATTTTTTATGCTGACAACTCAGATCAATAGGCTGACAAGCTTAAATATACATAATTTGAAATTTAGAACCTTATTTCCTGATTTCATGTAATTCCTGTGGTAGAGTACTCCTACAATAACTCTGCAATGAAGTGACAGCGGTAGTTAGTGAAACTTTTATTATGGCAATACTGATATAGAGTCAAATAATAGGTTTTGATGCTAGATATTATTATTTATTGATTATGATTGACTTCATAAAATATAATTTTATCAATGCTTTATTTATTTATCAATAGTATGTATTTTATAAAGAGAAATGTTGACAGTATCATCGATATCATCTTGAATATCAGTTCTCGAACGCCACTTTTAATAGTTTTACCCATTGTGAAAATAGAATTCAGCAAAAATCAACAACAGTATATCGACGAGAAACTGATACGTCAATGTATGTCAGCTTTGACAATCATTCAAAAAGTGATACCATAGTACGATTTTTGTTTCTACCAGTAAATATCCTTATGCAGAGTTATCGTGGGATGATTATAGGTAATTCCGCAATCAAATAACTATCTAGGTCATATTTACTTTTCTGAGACGTCATTTGCGAAGTTTTGTCAATTTGATATTTGCAACAATTTTTGGCTAAGCTATTATTATGTACAGTCAATTTAAATTGCCCTCTAGAACGTAACCGTGGGCGACATTCAGCAAATTGCTCTAAAATACCTACACGAAATGATTATCTTTTATAGCGGCGTGACACAACAATAGATGTGATGACCTTAAATTCGAGATGTGTGCGTGCGAATATTCGCCGTTTTTTTTGTTTTTTTAACATATGACTGTTGAAGTTGTAGGATTTACGAAAATCCTCGTGGCTCATTCCAAGTTTGGTAACATTAAGATGCTATCTTGATTGTACTTTATGGAAGCCATTTTTAAAAACGGAGAGGTTTTTATTCCTTCTACAGATAAAGGGGCTTTCGTCCTCCTAGGTGGTCTTTAATGCGTTCCGATAATACGCGTAACCTGTCTAATGAAGGTCTGTCTAATGAAGGATTAAAAACATCAAATCGCATTTAACAACAAACCTACCTACCTAATTGTTAAATAATTCAAATTACGCGAGCCTTAAGATAAGAATAAGACTACAGTTAGCGGCACACAGTTAATTTGTCACGTTATTATACACGTGCGAAAAATTATTTTTCGCGTGCTTGAAACAGTTACATGCGACGAATTTTAAATTATTATAATTATTAGGATAAAATCGACATCAACGGAACAATACCAATTGTTTGAACTATTCGTAGAAACGCCATTACGAAAATATTTTTACCGTTCATAATTAACATACACGTGGTAGTGCGTTTTATATAAACACGAAATTAGTTGAGATGATTGACTTAAATACAGTGAAGTTAGTTGAACTTATTCAAGGTAAATTATCTGAACCTTGTCATGGTTCCGTTGCTTTAGTAGTCATGCAGCAGTGGTATTCCCAACATTTTTCTATCATGTATCCATCAAGTGTTGTTTCCGCGAAAAAGGCAATTTGGATGCGTAGGTGTTCACGTTCTACGAGTATATTGTAGGTATGTGTAATACTGTAAATAACACGCTTTAATATAAGCTAGTAGTTATTGAATGCAGTTTGTTGTACAGCTTTCAAGCGCTTAGATACATATATATATTAGTAGATCACTGGCTCAAAAACATTTACTGAAAAATAATAAAGAGATTTAATTAAAACACGTGGTTTCACGTCTTGCCTCAAGTACATAATCTTAAATTAGAATTAAAAAAAAAAACCGACAGTTTTATTTACACTAAATATAGCTCAGAACATCCTCTATAAGTCATTCCCAGACAAAAAAAAAAACTAGATCAAAATCGGTTCATCCTTTTGAGAACTACGATGTCACAGACTGACATACAGATACACAGACCCACAGATACACAGAGACACATCAAACTTATAACACCCCTCTTTTTTCGTCGCGGGTTAAAAATCTATTTTAATGAAGTGTATCGAACACTAAATCGATATATAAACGTTTTTATAAAGAAGCAATTTATTGTGTGCGCACAACATCGCCTCTACATCAGACCGGTTCATACTTATGTTATAATAATATATGTTATAGTATAGTACCTATGGTAACGTTCAATGCTCCATTTTATATCTATGTTATTTATTATCACTTGTGCGTATTACAATTTTATAAGTAGCTTTGTTAATATAGTTTATGGATCGGTTTTCATGGAGATGAGGATGTTAAAATAAAAAAAAAATTGTGGCATAATTTTATGTAACCTGTGCATCACTTAAAAATCTAAATAAAAACTGAAAAACTCTTAGCAATAAATAAGGGTATTGGACAATTGATTTTTGCTAAATTTAGTTTTTTAAATGGAGGTTCGATGCAATTGTCCTTTTTATGTCGTGTCTCATTTTATTGAACGAGGACTGAATGGTTAGTTTTTTAATGGATTTATTTTAATTTTCGTTACCAAATATTATACATTTTTATCTTTACACCTATGTTAATGATTAATGCTTCCCAACTTCAAGTTTCGATCAACAATTTTATTTGCTTTGTTCATGTAGAAACAGAGACAAAATAGAATAGAATGAATATTTATTTATTTTCAAAGAATACTGAATATTCCAAACACTTTACCGAGCACTGGTAGTATTATTTGAAGACATTTTATTTGCTATATTCAGAAAATGTTTGGCTTCGAGGTAAACTCGATCTTATGGTCTGCGACAAAACTCAATAATCGTGCATCGTTTAATTATTTACTCGGGAACATCGTTAACTCGTAAGTGCGAGTATATAAGCAGCTGGATACTATAAAAATAAGAGGTTCAGCGTCAAAAAAGCAGTCTATGTAATAAGAGGTAGTTACATCAATAAGCAGATGTCTATTAAAATTGTTCTGGACAGTAAAAACAGAGCCGGTACCCGCATACATATCGAGAAGTTTGCAGAAATGGAATGTGACAACTTTTGCGAGGACATGTGTGACCATTCCTAGAATAAATGTCAGCTCATCACGTGCGTCGCATCTTGCTATCGGGACTAGCAAAAAATATGCAACAGAGGCCCTCAGTAAAAAATACTGCGGGCACTTGAAAATATTTTTTACATGTTATTTAGTTATCCGTACCAAAGTCCGTTGACTTCTCAAGCTTCTTTACAAAAATTCGAACGTGAATGTTTTTAGCATAATTTATGTATTTTTGTAATTATTTTCTTAACAAAGATTGGTCTGAGGAAACTAATACCACGGCTAATACCCTGCGCACAAAAATCGTAGAAATACCGTTAAAATGTTTTTGTATGTAGCTAGGTAGCTAGGTACCTGTCTGCCATACTATAATACCTGTCTTGTATAGGTAATTATGATCAGTTAAGCATACGGTGTTAATGTTAAGCTGTTCTTTAAATCCAGTCCTATTCTGAGAACAGATTACTGGCCTGCATTGTGAATGTTATCGGAATATTTTTTATGATCGGCAATCTTTGAAAAAGCAAAACCTTAAAAATGTAACTGAAATACAATGGTGGAAGGATACAATGGCATTACCGGCCACATGGCGAAACGTTTTATTCTTTTTGAGTAATCAAAGATGCACATTTTTACTGTTCATTTACGGCAGCTTGCGATAAAGCCAGTTTCTTTTATTGCTTATGACGGCTTAAGGCAAAAAAGGATTTAATATATTCTCGTTTTATTTCACGGTTTCTTACTTAAGTCGTTCCGTTAATTTATATAATCAGAAGTATGTTCTCAAAATTTGACATTAATATTTTATCGTTAAAAAAATTAAGCCAATTTAGATATGTACAATATTTATGTGGCTCAGACAGGAATCCTTAATAGTCTGGCTGTGAAGTGTCTGTGCCTGATAGATTATAATGCCCAAACAAAATGTATCCAACATTTACGGTAAGTAGGTATACTTTTGTAATTTGACAGTCTACCTCCTAAGGTACATAAAAACAGCTGATACGAGTATAGCGTGATTTGTCTCCAACACAAAGGTAGTTTCAACAGAATCAATAGCAGGTTATTATAATAAATTTAAACGTAGATTAATATTATACATAATTGAATTATAATTGGACTAACCAAAATAGTTACGTTTACTTTGTGCACCTAGCCACTTTTATTATATACTAGGAAATCGCCCTCGCTTCGCTATAGCCTATGTCACCCGGTGATAGTGTAGCTTCCCAAAAGTGAAATAATTTTTTCAATCGGTTCGGTAGTTTCGGAGCCTATTCAATGCAAACAAACAATCAAATCTTTCCTCTTTATAATATTAGTATAGATAAAGTCGCATTTAAAAATCCATAGCCCACACTATAGCGGTGTTTATATGTATGTATTTTTAAAACTGTCAATTACGTTTTATTATTACCATTGCGATGGTTCGCTTTTGCAATTAAAAGAAGCTGTTAACTACTTTGACCTACCTAAAACGAGTATTACACGATAATTAGCGAAAAACCTGCCAATGTCTATTTTATTGCTTTAAATTGATTCATCTTGACGCGTTTTTAATGATTCGGTAATTGCGTGATTGTTACGAAATAAATATGGAATAACTTCATTTCTACATGCGAGTTATTAGACAGTACTTCGATGGAACGAGAGCCGCGCGTTGAAATCTTTTATATAGCAACGTAAGAGCGTCATTATTATGATTGATATTGGAGTTAATATTATATTTATACATTATCCTTAATCGTTTATTGCAATATATATAAAATTTTGAAATATAGTAAGAATTATTGGTATTATGAAATACCTAGACAGAGTACAAAAGTAATAGGTAGAAACTGTATAAAGTAATATGATTCAAACACATGATACAAAATTTTACGAAGTAGTTTGTGATGTTAATTATATAAATATTTCGATTATTTATTTTATATTTCAAAGGGAACCCCTAAATTAAGTCACCCCATGCACGCCCCTTTTATGCTTGTATATATACGGTTGTCCTTAGAAGCGACAAAGGGAGCCCTTATGACCTTCGTGTCGAGTTCTGAGCTCACTTGCCCTTTCCCGCACAGGTGCCAATTCACCTGTAATTGCAATTTTTTATTCATTTGCCCTTTAGGAACGAATGGTTATGATAATAGTATGCGGGCATTACGGGCTCTACTTTTAGTAACGGTACGATCGATTCCTTTTGTCTTATCTAATACGCGGGAACTTGCAGATCCATTATACTTTACCAAAGTTTGTTAAACAATTTTGGTATTTTACTCAAAATTATATGGTTTAGTATTTTTCTTTGCTATGTATGTATTTAGTCCGACAGTGTTAGTTTATTTGGGAGAATAAGTTGTTACGCGAGTGAACTCTAGCTTGGTTGGTAGTAACACTAGTAACATCTACTCGTATACTGAAGGGCAGAAAATGAGACAAATCTGATGTCCATTCGTGCAATAATACAATAGAATCCATGTCTGTGAGCGTTTAAAAAAACAGCCAAGGTTCTCATTAGGTAATGACCGTGTGGTACATACACTATGCAAATGAAGATCAGATCAGATCAGATCAACATTACAATAAACGGTGAAATGTTACGCGTTATTCATTCGCGCACAGTTAATTATATTGAAATGACAATTGAGATTGCGGTGAGTAACCTAAATACAAAGCGCGATGGCCGGCGGAAGCGGCGCCATTGTGCGGCAATCATTGACACCTCGCTGCCTACATCATCCGGTCAATTCCTGTCTCGTGCTGTGACGACTTCACACTCGCCATGTATGTAGAAGTACATGTCATACTCAATGATCCTAAGATCATATCCTTCACTCGGGATGTCTTCTACTCCATGGTCAATATTACCGTCGCTTACTTCGACATAAATTTTGACAAAATCAAAGATAATCTTAAACTTTGTGTACCAAGATAAAGTGTTATCAATAAATGTGTAAATTTCATAATCCTTTGCTCCGCATCTAAAATACACAACTTACTACCAAATCAGCAAAAAGAAGATAATTATATCGATTTAGCATATCCTTCGGTACAATTAAACATTACAACAAAACTGCTGTTCACTTAAACGTCTTTACGACTATTATTAGAAATGAGAAGTACAGCCAATCACATCTATCATGTATGGCAAGTTTTTAGCACATTTATGTAAGCAAACATGTGTCGAGAATCGCGAATACACGACAGTTATATCAGTGATTCACGTGTTGTTACTACTTCATCCCGTTAGCATGTTGAATGATGTTAGTTTTGTTTTTGGACTGATTATAATTAAACATGGACATATGACAGTTGTAAATCATAGTTGAAATTTTGAAAATGACATTTTTGATCTACCGTTAATGTACGTCATTTAGCAGACCAAAAACATTAAAGTAAAATTACAAATTAACGGCGACGAAATACTTAAGGATCACGCAAGTCCCACATGATCTCAGGTAGCTTCGCAAAGCGGTGCCGAGAACCGAGAACAGGATTTTGTCCAAGCAACAGTCATCCTTTTTTTTTCTTGACGACAAGTGGCCGCTATGGAGGAAGTGTTAAAAGAGACGTTACAAATAACGGACTACTAGTAAATCCAACATTATGGACATCCAAATATCAACACGCTGTATAGAAACGAATCTGTTATGGAGACCATTTTAAATATAATGTAAGATACAAGAAAAAAAGATTTATACATCGACGAGTTACACATGCAATGCCCAAGATTCTGAATCGCCTCGCTATGCTATTTAAAACAAAATTAAAAAGACGGTTCATGTGATGAATGGTTTCTTTATACTCATGAATATTGAGCGACTTACCGGCACATTCTTTATCCTTTTTCAAAAGAAGAGGTATGGGAGCATCATCAAGAGGAGAGCCGGGACAGAGCAGGTCTATTTTATTCGCTAGCAACTCCTGGCCCTCTTGTAGCCCGAGTTGCTGCTGCTGGAGCCGCTTTTTTATGAGGAAGATCTTCGGCATCTTCGATCGTTTTTAACACTACACTGGAATCCTGTTAGTCTGTATCACCAGGTCTGTAATATTTCACCCCTTCCAAGATCGATCAACACAATTTTGCATCATAACACTGCACGGTAAGTTTCCTCGCGTCGTTGATGTTTATTTAGTGCGGAGCAGCTAGCGGCACATGCGGTACCGTTGGCCGCTGCGAAAGGACTGAGAGCTAGTAGGTGTGCGGTGCCCGCGACACCGTTGCCCGAACAGGTCCGCCCGCGCCCGCGCCGGCGCCGCCCGCCCGGCCCCTGCGTCCCCTACGCCTGCGCCTGCGCCGGTCGCCGTCGAACCACTACGCCGTCACTAATACAGATTCCAGTAAAAGTGCTTAAGCAGAGGAGATCCCTTTAGAAATCCCGAAATGCCTCACTTTTGTACTTTCATTTTAACAATGTCTCTTTGATCATGTCGGCGTTTTACTGTTAGACATTCCGTCTATTTTTCTTTTCTTGTTTGAGACATTAATTATTCTTTATCTTGTAAATGAGTACCTACTTCAACTAAAATGTAAATTCAATATAATCAATTTTAACAATCTGATTCTTAAATTCCCTTTACGACTAATAAAGTTTCTGAATTGAAATACCTAATTCATAAGGCTGTGTTCAAAAAATTTGAGAGCGTTAACTTAACTCCCAAAATGACGTGTGGTTCAGAGAACAATTTACATTTAAATCTGTGTCAAACAAATCACCACATGAATCAGAAACCGTTGAAGGTATAGATGATTTTGCGTAAAATTGAGGTCTACCATGTTTAAGAATTTATGAATGTTGTACTAAAACAAACCTTATCATTTATCTCGATTCAAGATTTCTTAAAGTTATAAATGATTTCCATTTTAAAAGATACCTAGTTAGCATAATTATGCATGTCAGTTAGTTTATTATTTTTACTAAGGATACAACAAAACTTTGTCGGCAACATGCTAATCATCAAAAGTATTTTGGAAATAATGGACGACCCAAACAGAGACAGAGAACAATCAGTGAAGGGTATCTCTAGCAGATACAATGTCAGGATCTAAGAAAATATGCGATGAAAAAACATCAATAAATTTTACAACTTTTTATTGTTTAAACAGAGAGTCGTAAAGTACCTAGGTTGGCATCCGTCTTCGTCCGTATGCTACTTTTCTTCTAGTTTATTTCATAGTTTAGTATCTCTTCTACTTTTACTTTATTCATCTTGACATCTTTGTTCAACTTATCCTTAACAGATATAGTGTAACCCATTGATATTTTTCACTTCAAAGCATTTACCAACTAATACTTCCGTCTTCCATCGGCATGTGTAAACCATAATAGATACTTACTGAACTTGCGCACTTCCGCGATCCAACGTGCTAATTCTCACTAACAATTATTATTCGTTAAAGATTTGTTATACCATTGCATAGTTTAAGGATAATGCGAATTTCTTTATAATCCTGAAAAGGTTTAAAAAAAACTGGGATTTTGATATGTGGTTTGGTGATTTTGGATTTGTGCGAATTAAGGAATCTTACATTTACACATTTTCAAGCAGGGTTTAACTTTTTAGAAATAGTAGATAAACCGGTAGTTATGTGGCTATAGTCACCTATGGACGGCGACACTAAAGGCATCACTGATGCGTTGCCGGCCAAGAAAGAGAACAAAAGAACTGGCTCTCATATCACCAGCCAGAATATGACAAGTCGTTTGGCGGTTGAGTTAGCAAGAGGATAGTAGCTATTCAGGCGGACCCCACGGAGAAGTAATAGACGAATGTGAATTAAATGGTGAAAATTGAATTTAATGATAAAGTAGCGTTACCTAAAAACTGTCTAAAAAAAAAATTAAATCTAATGACATAAATTCAGCAAAACATAATCCCACACACTCAAAATCAATATTAGGAACATGGGACCGTAAGTCAATGTTTTCACCTCAAATAAACCTTTAATCTGGCTACCATAAATCATTGTTTATTAAAAAATGCCCCTAACGAGTCCACAAGGTGGCAGCTAGTTGTTTTGCTAACTCAAATAAAACAACAGCAGTGTGCTACCGAATCGGTTCTGTTTACTTTTTAGGTTCGAAGAAAAAATGGAAATGATTTCGGCGCTTACTGCGTCATAGTGTTTTTGCGAGCGGTCAAAGACGCAACCCTTTTTTAAAGTAGATATAAAATATTCAGTTATTGTCAGTAAAAGTTATGAAATGTGAATAAGGCTTTGGTCTCAAAATTGTAATGAAGTAAAAAACATACCTGTAAAAAACTAGTGTTGTTACTTTACATTAAAAGTGTGAATATGCGAGTGCGTGTTAATTAAATATATCAGATTATAAAAATGCCAATACGGTTGTGCTATTAAACGTTTTTATCATATTCCGCGTGCTTAAACATTCAAAGCGCCCATTTATTAAATCAGAAAATGATAAAAGGAGATATTACATAGATAAACTAGAATCTTTAATCTTTCATTATTATAGTATTAAATAGATCGGTCGCAGTTATTTTATTGCTAGCAATTCCAATCTTCGTACCATTATTTAACAAAACACGGTAATTTGGGCATTAAAAGAAACTTCAATCAGATGTTTCGTAATGTTTCTTTTTCCAATGTTCAATGCACGTTCAGATTGGAGCGGTCCAGTCGTGTTCTTCAATTTCTATAGGGATCAAGGTAACCATGAAGTGACTAAGAAACGAATGTTTCATTCATTTAACAAAACTATTTATTTTGTAATAACTATTGTTTAATATATTTAATGTAGTTTATAATTCAGTTGTATCAGTTTCATCAGACAGAGGCTGAGTGAGTACATCAGCGATGTAGTTTTGTCATCATAATAATTATTAATTCTTACAGGATAGAAAAAGTATATTGCTTTTTCTATTAGGTATATTATATGATTTCTGAATATGCAATATTTAAACTCAGTACCGTTTTGGAGATGTTTCCTCATCGTCATCATTATTTTAGACAAAGTAAGGTTTCGAAACCGGATTATAATTTTTCAATAAACAAAATCTACAGTTCCTAAATTAAATTAAATCTTACGGTAAATTTACATTACAAGAAAAGTTCTTTTTACTTAAAATACAAAAGTGATGGTTACAAAGAGTCGACTGTGTAGCCAATTTTTTTGAGGTTTTCCTCGTGGTTCTACTATTTTGTCGTTACATTACGATCACGATACTATTGTTCATGTTACTAATTTATATGTTGATAAACATGTATGTACATTATAAATAAAACAAAATAAATAAACATGACACATTCATAGCTCCACATCAGAATTCCCTGTGTCGTGACTCGTGAGTGCCACAACACAAGAACACACACACCCAGACCGAGAACAGAAATTCAATCTCATCATTCAAATTTCTGCCTCGCTGAGAATCGAACCTAGCAT
The DNA here is from genome assembly GCA_963932265.1 of Thymelicus lineola. Lineage (NCBI taxonomy): Eukaryota > Metazoa > Arthropoda > Insecta > Lepidoptera > Hesperiidae > Thymelicus > Thymelicus lineola. The sequence continues at coordinate 11,618,848 of OZ010687.1, read as the reverse complement.
CCTGCAAAAGGCGATCTGGTATGGTGACCATTGCGGCACTCGGGCATCATACTAGTAAGTACTTTATTAAATCAACATATAAAAACTGTACAATAAATGAAATTTTTATTCCTATTCTTATAATATCTGCGTCATCTTACTACATCATTGGCGCGATGACGAGTTGCGGCGTGAGCGTCGGTTGCGCAACGCAACGCAAAGCGTGCGCCTGCAGCGGTTCCACCCCGCCGCGTCGCTGCAACGCACCGCTTCAAGTTCTCGGCAACGCTAACCTTTTTCGAGTTCATCTAGCAATAGTGGACGGGTGCCAATGTCGGTTCCACTCAACTGGTTCTACTGACAACACGCGATCATCCGTGAGCACGTCTGCAACTGGCGATACTTTCCAAGAAAATGTTATTTTAAAGATCTTTTGCTATTACTTAGTTGTGGTATGCATTTTTATTTCAAAAAATGGGATGAAAGGTTCACTTAAAATGCAGATTTCATGTTATTTAATTTTGAATAATATAGAATGTTACACATACACAAAGAAATTAACAGAAGCTAAGAGGAATTATACCAAAATTCCACGTACGTGAGATTCGTAAAGCTCGGCGACATGCATCAACATCAGATAGGTCCAAGTGTGTCGTCGTAACAGATCGCCATCAACGCAACGGTACACTTTATGCATTCCCGATGATTGCATCCAAGCACGCGCAATCTTACACCATCTCGAACATTCTTGTTATAGGGATGTCTGTGTGTACTGTCACTGTGTAACATCACTATATTATTTTATGTACATGTACACAGATATACAGATATACATATACATACATTGCATTGTTAAGTGTTATTTGTAAAGTGTCTCAAAATATGGTGGAATTCAAATTTTTTATAGGTACCAAATAAATATAAGTTTTTTAAAGTTTTGGTATTAACATGCTGAGATTGCAGCAATTGCAGCCTTGCTTGAAGATTAAAGATGAGTTTCAAATCACAAAACTCTAGTTGGAAGGTACGGCAAATTTATGATATAATTCTATTCGCACAGGCGAGACCAATCGAGTTAATATAAACATTGTAAAAAGAAAATATTGTCCTTAAAATAAGGGTGGATTGCATAAATGAGGCAAAGACAGTCCTGATGTTGAAGGTCGTTAGGCTTATATCCTTCTGTTTAATTACGACATTATATGGCCGTAGTATCTGCCACCTTCATATCTAGCCCTTGCAGAGTCAGTGCCACAAATGATTGTTGCCCTCAGAAACTTCGACTTCGGTAACGCTTTTACCAATTCCTTTGGACATCTTAGCTCATCTTCTCGGGTGTCGGGAATCAATCATACGTAATTGCTAAAGTGTAAGTCTTTTGATTACAATTATTTTACAACAGATACAACGATTTCTTTGGCTGTCTGGAATTTAGCGGCAAATCATCTTGTAAAGAAGATTGATGAAATGAAACGAACACACTCGTATGCTATAAAATACTTTTTCACGTACACAGTATGTATCTAAAGCTAGTGGCAAATAAATTGCTCGGTATTAATGCTTAGAACCGGTTCAGTGATTACGCTCAACTGGACAGTCATATTATTCAATTGGAGGCACGAGCCTTCCTCGATAGAAGAAATAGCGTTACGTTGCCTTGTACTTCTGATTTATCTTATAATTTAAATTACCAATGACAGCTCTTTGAAAGTTTGTTGGCATCGAGAGACTGATTGGTTGGCTATTGATCAGCACCCACGTACAAAGGACCTCACGCAGCTTATAAGAAGATCTTTTGAACATTCCTATGTTCAAGTAACACTTCAATGATTTACAATAAGGTCAGTAAAATACAATTCCTTTTATCATTATGTGATTATTTGGTTGTAGCTGCTTTAAGTGCCTATTATTATTTACCAGTAGGTAACATACCTTCGTTATATCTACTTCAGATTCAGATATATCTCTGTCTGCAGATCTTTATCATGCAAACTTAACGAAGGTAAGTAGCTGAATATTGATAAGGTTCTCACTATCTACCTACCATATATAAAACTTCTGAATATCCTCTTCGCTAATAAGTACACAGTCGAGTTACAATGTTAAAAAGTAAATATTAATAACAGTTTTGTAGTCTTGACACGATTGAGACATCGGTAAATGTTGACGAGGTAATTGTGCTTCGAAATTTTTGACTTCAAGTAACATTACGAGTAAGGTTCGTTACGTGAATTAAACGTCAGAAAATTCTCAAGCGCTTAATGTCGACGTGTAGGTACTATTGTTAACTATACCGGTTGTCAAAAGGCTGTGTGGAACCGGCGAGCGAGTGCGCAGGGGAGGGGTTGGGTACAGCGACCGCAATTCCACGTCAGAGAACCGCAATGACGTAAGCTCAGGGAACTGTCGACTGAAATGTAACTCTGTTAGAAGGTGATACGGGTCATTTTACGGACACACGAACTCGATGTTGTGTCGTTCCGGTTTCCGCAAAGAGAATAGCGTTGCCACACCGCAGCGCCCAGCCACCATTGCCCATTGCCAAGATCACGGACCGGCGAATGTCAGCCACGTCACGATCGAGCTTTGTGCTATTGCGGCTGAATAGTTCCGATCCCAGCACGGAACGTAATCGTCACGACGACGAAGAACGCTGAAAACGTTTATGATTCTATAAAAAGTGTTGTAGGTACCTAATGGACATAGCACTTCACATACCGCGATATAGAGCTTTTAATGCCTTACTGGCACTGGAATCTCGCTTACTAGATTTACGTATGCTTACAGGTCAGTCTAAGTCTACCAGTCTTATTTTAGTACGCCCTTTGGTGGTGATTCATATGCATGAAATGTTGTAAAAAATGGTAGGGAGGACCCTGTGGGAGGACCTAACATTGAATACATATAATATTAAAGTAGGTACCTATCTAACAAACAGGTATACAGTTCATCTGGTGTTCACGGAATTCGACGAATAACTCGAATTGCTATTTACCAATCATCAGTCACCTAGAACGTAGATCATAATAATACTTTACATCAGGGATGTGCCTGAAATGAGGAACAGTGCGTATTTGCAACAAACATTGTCAAAATGGTTCTAAAGAAATTCAAAAACAAAACAAGAATTTCTTAACAAAATGGTAGAGGTAATAATGGGCGTATCCATAGACGTATGCTACATTCTTTGTAGGGCCTAGTAGGTAGCATGGGTAAGTAGTGAACAATGAATTTTAGCCTTTTCCTTGCTGTTTCTACTTAAAATAATTTTCATTGTTTTTATTTATGAACATCGTTTGCAAACCGCACTACTTATACCGTGAATGTTTTTGACACATAATAATGAGAAAAACAAAGTAATACTTTCCCCCACATTATTCGAGAATTTTCCAAAACATTCGGTTTACGTTTGATGGCCCGTTCAATTTATGTGCATAAATGAATAAATACCTACTTGGTAATCACTGAATTACAAAACAAAGATAAACATTTCTGAATATTTTTATATCATTGTTTTTGTATTATTGCAGAAAATTATACGAAACAAAAATAAAATTTAAAACTTTTGTTTAGCATGCTGGCTAAAGAGACGACGCGAGGTAAAATAAAGGCAGCAAAAATTCCTTCTAATTGATTGGTAAACAAATCACGCACTCGTGGCGCTCCCCAAACGAGTAGCCATTATGCAATCGGTGCACATAAATACGAACGTTTTTTGTCCACGCATCCCCACGGTAAATAGTGCCCCAAGACTCCCGACGAGTTTTGCCTCGCATCGCCGTGTACGTATAATAGCCCTTGCCCTATCTTTATATGGGCCGAGCCGTAGCCTCCTGCGATCCTCATTCAATGCACGTAAGGTAGCGGCTCTAAGGACCGGGTTTTTGTTATAGCGCAACAGGTAGAAAGGAAAGGATTGCGAGTGCGAGCGTTCCGAGTGAGATGGCACAATATCATCTTCCGAGCTGTCTCGCTCACCTCGCCCGTCCAACGCGCGACGCGGGCGCAGGAATGCCGTACGATTTGTGCTTGCGCATGCTGCGGCGAACTCCACAGACACATGTACGTACAGCTATAGAACTCGGCATAACCAACACACACTGCCCTAATGCGTATGGGTCATATAGCGGGATTCACAGAGTTTAGTCAGTGAAATTATATTGAAAGGGAGTCTGATCATTTTTGACCATATTCAAACATTATTGTCAAACGTCGAACTAGTTTTAATATCGCAAAAAGAGGAAACTAGTTTTTTTTATTTAATGGCCATTGAATGATATCGATTTCTTTCCTTTCATTCTTTTTATATAAATTGTCAAAAAGATCAGGTGACTTAGCCAATCGTAAAAGTACTCACAAGAAAAAGATAACCAGGAAAAGAGGCACGAATTCGCTTGTCTTAAAACAAGCTACCAAAACAAGTAAAATCCTGTCTTTAGGAACTACTACATACTTATTCTATTCTATTTTATTCTACATAAATGGACATCGTCTTTCTCGAACATCAGTCATACCAAAGGCATCGCCGATACGTTGCTGGCCGAAAGGGATTAGCATTATTTATAGTTCTCCTACACCGAAAGAAGAGGTCGAAGTTAAACCAGGCACCATACCAAAACCCTTCCACTAAGCATGAGTATCGTCGGAATTAAACTGGATGGCAGCGATCCAGTGACGTCACAGGTTCGTCTGTTGTTCAGCAGAGTTTACCCTAAGCAGGACAGGTTGACTTGGACTTAAGGTGGATGAAGTTTCTCACACACACACATACACACTGACTGGATTTGTAAGTATGTATGACAATTAAATACAGCAAGGGACACCCGGATGGAACGAAGTTCCTTTCGATTTAAGTATTGTTTTTTGAAGTTATTCAGAAAGTTTTACAGCGCCATCTCTGTAAAACTCTCTGAATCACTTCAAAAAAAGTGTCGTCATTCGTAAGAATCAAAAAGTGTCGTAATTTTCCGTCTAGCCCCCTTTCACAACGCGCGATAATTATAGATACTTTATGTACAAAAATTATATGAAGTAAACGTTATACTAAATGTTAACTATTAGAGCAAATGAATGAAATTATAACAATATAGCTTATTTGTTTTTAGCATATGAAAATTATATCATGGGAACGTAATTTCAAGTCATATTATACTATATGTTATTATACTAACTATCACACACTCAGTTTAATCACCCTGGAATTACAACAAATATTTCTAAGTCGTGATCTCATTAATGTGGCAACATAATACCTACTTCCATGTCCTATTAACGGGATGAATAAGATTATTATTAAGCTATAAGACAACTATGGCATTATAAATGAATAATGCCTAAAACACCAGTAAAGTTCAATAGACATTTCTGATAGATCTGATTTTTTACGAACCGTCCCAGAATTTTAAATAATTTAAATTCTTTTTAACTCAGTCATTGACCACCTACTACGTTAATTAATTATATTGTATGATAATAAATTTGTGGGGACAATGGCGTTTCTCCTCAATTGTATCGAGGTACCTAATAAAATGTTGACATTGTGCAAAAAATAGTCTGATAATTTTTAAATATAGTACCTATAAGTAACAACTGCGTGTACTAGGTACGTTTCATGTTTTCTACGAATAGGTTAGGTAAGTATACAAAATCTGAAATAGCAGTAACTTCAGTAGGCCGAATTATATATGTTTCCGAAAATTTTGATGTAGACTTTATATAGACGTCATAAAGACATACATTTTCATCACGCTGAAACCATTGTAAAGTTTGAGATGATTTCTGTATTCATAATTCTAAATAAATATTGTTGTTAACTGAAATACAAAAGTATATGTAGAGTGACAGCACTAATAAGTTAAACGTAGATATCATGAACAGCACTAATAAGTTAAACGTAGATAGCATGAACTGCATATTACAGTCTCTTTCGCGATGACATATCTAACGATAGATTGAACAAAACCTAATACCCGATATATCGCTAGTATCGTCACAGAACTTATTCATAAACACTAACATCAAATGCATTTTTACGTAATTCTAATATATCTTCTATATTTGAATACAAATAAAATTATAGAAACATGCCATTCGGCGATGGTTGATCAGAAATGATCACTCACAATCAGGTGGTCGTCTAGTTAGATGTTCGTTTGTATTCATATCAAAAATTACTTGTTATTGACTGCTTTAGTACAATTAGTAAGTGCCCCTCACAGGTATGCCATAAGTACAAAGACAGATTGAGCATAGTGTTGGTCGTGTTGTTAAGTAAACATGACGGCCAGTCGGCGGTCACATAAAAAGTTTCCTCCGAGATCCGGTCTCACTGGTCCGCAAGATCGACGACCTCTGTTCGCCGTTTGGCTTAATGGAAATTGCTTTTCTTGCTTCATATGTTTAATAAAGTGGGTTTTTGTTAATTGATAAATCTTTTTATTCAACAATAATCGTCTATCCTTCCTCTTTTCTTTAATGTGTACAATGCCTACAAAATTTGGTAATTTTTCGTCGTGTCAACAAAATATGTGGGCAAGATTTTAATGACAGTTTTGGGGCATAGCTATGCTTATACTGTAGTATTAACAGTTCGCCTTCGCTTACATCAGTCGTGATGCGCGTAACATTACGCGACTTTGCCGCATACGACCGGTTACGTACTCGTATGCCGCCCCGATCTCGGCTGAGCAGTGAGCTACGGTCACATGGCTAAGAGCCTTAAAATGTATAATATAAAACCACTAATGACGTCGCAATTAAATTGCTGTATTTCGACCTTATTACACATTAGTCTGCTGTGACTGTTCCGTGTTTTAAGTGCTCACACGAGATTTTATATGGAGTTTTTTTTAATACAATAAACCGTAGAAACTTATTCGAATACTTATGTAGTTCAATGTGATAACGCTAATTTAAATTGGCATTTAATTTTGTAAAGTTTATTAACGTATGCTTAAATCCAATCGAAGTACTTTCTTTATTAAGAACTAAATACGTTAGGAGTTCGGACTTCTAAGTTTTAAAAAGTAAATTGAGCGGATGATACAGAATGTTTTGCTACAAGACTTCTATATAATCTAGAAGAAAAACTAGTTATAAAAAGGAACGATGACTCTATGACTTTTAGATTATATCTTACATAAAAAGTTACCGAATAAACATACCTATAACTTTACGATGTAAAGAAGATACATAAGAAAGGCTAAAGTTAGTTACAAAAGGTATATAAATATGACTCTAACATTATAATATGTCATATTAAAAAGTTACCGAAGTAATTGATGTAGAACATTTCGTGCTAGACTATTCGACATTCATGGAAGGGCTAAAACTAGAAACAAAACCGTTGACTTTTTGACTGACTATTAGATTACATCCCGCCTTAAAATTTACCGGCGTATATATAGGACCTTTCAGAGCTAGAGATGAAACATCTTACCATAAAGGGCTAAAACTAGTTACAAAGCAACGATGTTGCAATGCAAGAGTCGGTGCTTCAGCGGTCGCGCTTGACGGTGCAGCACGATCTAGCGTTCCGCTCTGCGCGAGAATCACCCCCCCCCCTCCTTACCCCCTCCCCCCTCCAACTTGGCTGGCCCTGACCGAGACATAGACTGCGTCGGGAAAATTACGAAACAACCTATCAGGAATAATTGTATGTCTTTACACTGTACGTGGCTATCAGAGATTATTCCTGGTAAGCGAGGTTAATGTTGACTATGTTTTCTGAATGTGTAACTGTAGATATTATTTGTAATTCAAACTTGAGGCTTTTATTCCAATTCGAATGTTGCTGTCCGATTAATTTGGTACTAATATTAGTAGTATCAGTGATCCTCCTTGTTTCATGAATTTAAGTAAGTAAACGAAAGTCTAGGGGCATAGGAGTGCACCTGCGACTATATACCTAAGTTTACTAAAAAAAAACTTAACTGTATACTTACAAAGACAAGTGAGAAGTCACCAACAACACCAGCTTAAAACGAGGTAACTGAAGAATCTGTAAAAGTAGAGATAAGGTACTGTTACTCTGCGTCATAAGGACTTAGAAGATGGGTGTCAGAACGTAAAAGCAATCCATTTAATTATTCACAATAGTGATATAAGGTGGGTGGACCACGGAAGGCCACTCTAACAAATAAACAGTTATTATTTCTTTAATTACTGGATAAATGGAACAAACAAATCATTAAGTAACACTTTGTTTTATTAAGTAACATGTACAATATTTCTTTTTATTAAAGATTTAGTTTTTATCTAATTAATTTAAGTTTTACTAAATGTCTTCAAAACGGCCTTGCAAGGAACAAGGCCGGCCGTTTGAAGGAATAAGGTCAATATAATAAATCAGTCGTTTAACTTAAAACAAACGCTGTGATAATCAAAATATCTATACACACACATATGCACATATTTAAACTACACAAAAAAGTCTTTCATTAAAGTGAAACATTACATATTCAGAAAAAAATACTCAACGAACATTACTAGAACTCTATCGTAAAACTAAGAATGTATTCGTGAAATTGTTTTAAATAAATCAATATCAAATAATTTGCCAATAACCTTATTAATAAAATAATAAAAAAAACTGATTAAAATGGCTTTATTAAGGGTTCGTTCCTTGTAAGGCCAAAATGTTAGAACCCCTCAGAATTGGGTACCTTTACCCAAGTGGTAGCTGTTATATACTTTTTTCTTTTTTTTCATAGAAATAGCCGGCAAACGAGCTGACGATCCACTTGATGGTAAGTGGTTATCGTCGCCCATGGACATCAGCAACACCAAAGGCATCACTGATGCGTTGCTGGCCAAAAAAGAGAGAAGAAAAGAAAGAAAGAACTTATTTATTGCAAGTTGTACATTGTTTAAACATTCCAGATATGTATTTACTAGTAAAAACTAAGTATTAATATTTTCCTAGTTTCTAGATGTTCCTAGGAAGGCCCTTGTGCCCTACCAAGGCCAACTATGAACTTTTTGATCGTCCTTACAAGGCTTTCCTAGGAACACTACCAATATTTTAACAATTATTTTGTATGAAATGGAAATATAATATTTTATAGTAAAAAAATAAAGATAACCATAGTTTATTTACTTAAAACTTACGTTTTACTAAGAGCATGTACGAGTATTACAATTTTAACATCGATGACAGAAGTCTGCAAAGAGAGACAAAACAAAAGACCGCATTGACAAAATAGCGGCGCGAGGGACTCGCCGTCGCGTCTATTTACTTGAATTCGATGGATGTTAATGTAAGTGGAAGGAAATTGTCATCGGATGACAATAACTACGACTTTTTAATAATTGGCCTTACAAGTAGCATGACCTTCCATGGTCCACCCATCTTACAACTTTTACACAAAATTCATCGCCGAAGTTAATATCTTTATTGTAGAACCGAAGATAGTAAATTCATATCATTAATTATAAATTAGTTAATAATATTTTACGATCTCCTAAGATTTTGTACAACTCCGTAGCCCATTTCCTTTTGTCTTGTATTAACTTTACAATTAATATATAAAGCTTAATTAATTATATATATAAATACACTTCATATTTTTAATCTCATAATGTTAATATCATACTAAAATGAAAACGACCGCATAAATCTACTGCTACGAATCATAAAATCTTTATTGGCACATTCAACTACAAAACCACTAAATATCGGTCCCAGAAATTGAATCTGATCCTGTGTATTATCCAATCTGCAGTATAATTTGGACTACGAAGTTTTCAGTAAAAAAAGTTCTAACTTTTGTTGCCATCTTAATGAAATCGTCTGCTTAATAAACTCTATAATGCATGTGGCATCTGACATAATTTCAGCAAAAACTTGTTGGCGAAATTAATTACAAGTGACATTATACAATTTGACACAGCACCTGCAATGCTTTTTTATTTTTGTCATAATTATGACGTCGCCGCGTCGTCGTGGTTTCTTCAATCTCACACTGTCTTATTTTATCAATATGATTTTATCAATATTATTTATGTTATAATAAAAGAGTGTAATTCAATATTTTGAAGCGGTTTCATCGGAACTTACATTTATAGGCCTTTCAATATTACCCAGCGCATAAATTGCTTACTATAAAATATATTTATTACAAGATTATTTTCTGATTTCGAGTTTTATATCAATTTGAAATGGGAATATAAAATCACCACACCTCGTAATGCAATAGAATTAAGGAATATCGCGTCTTGCTTAATGCTTAATTACCTGCTCTTTCCTATTATTACCTTCACGTGTTATCAATTTCCGCTTCTCGATATCAAAAATTTATACAGAAGAAATGATTATTTCGATGGTAAGTATACGGGGGGTGTTTATTATCGATAAAGATAACTAAATTAAGAATCAATTAAGTAGTTTCGATTTAGAACTACAGATAAAAAAATCATAACGCAATAATTTTCCATTTGTCACTTGTAAATTGTAATCAGGATAAGATTATAATTAAAGATACATATATTTTCGACATAATTTAAGTCCTTTGGCCAACAAAAAGCGATTTTGTTCTATGGCACAATCTGTTCTTGACCAAAATATGATGGAGTATAAAGTAACATAACGATTTGCAGGTGTCAGGGTATTATTAATAATGTATAGTTGCAAATTTTGAAATTGTGTATTCGCGTTAATTGGTTCGCTAGAGATCAAGATTCCAGATTTTGCACCTGCTTCCAGAATATTAAATAATGATGACTTAATATGTGTGTACAGAAACGAATAAACTTTTGTAAAACTTATTTAGTTACAACAACTTGAAATTTTAACCGCTTTTAAAAGCTTCTCAAATGATTTACAGGTCTATTAAAAACGTAACTTATGGTCATTGGACATGTTATTATTAAGTATAGTGTAATAAAATATATTCCAGTAAATATAGTTCTAGTAAATGAAAGTGTAATAATATCTAATTATATTTTTCAATTAGGTATCTAGCACGTATTTATCAATATACGTAGGTACGTAGATGTCGTATATGCCCAAACATCTTTGTTTATTAAACGCTTTTATTTAGCTTCACTTCGGAGCATCAAATCTTGTAACGTTAATTTGAATGACTTCCCTTTAATGAAAATTGATGAAATTTGGCAGACATGTGTATTTCCGATGACAATACACGAAAATCATATTTTAAACTAATTTTCATTGTTTATTTGTTGTTAAATTAAAAAAAAACGATTTTCAGACTTTAGACGCATAATTCTCTATGTTCTATTTTACGTAGAGACTTGAAATTTTCACAACTTGTAGCTAATTTTATAAACTAAACATTATTGAAATAAAAGCGTTTAAAAAAAAAAAATTTTTTAGGATTCAATTATTTTTCTATCACTATACATAATATAGTATATAATCATACTTATAATCGAACTGAAGTTAATGAAAAAGATAAAAGGAAATATTGGTGTTTTAAAGTTATAGCAATGAACTATTAATTAATTAGGTAATAAATTTAACTGTATTTTTTTTAACAAAATAAAATAAGTTAACGTGGCGACCCTATCAGGATCTTGTGTCTGTGTCTCAGAAACTTGTAATAATAAACAAATAAAGAGCATACATAGTACTTAATGTATTACCAAGTAATGAGGTAGGACCATTTTAATGGATCATAAAATAAGTCGTTACAATATTTACAACGACGCATGATCTGAATATCATTTACTCAATTAACTATAACATCAAATGTATCGTATTTGATACAAGAAAACAGTTTGCTTAAATGGTTAACGGCGTGGGGTAACGGCTAATGTGCCTGTAAAATTTATACTCTGTAATCTTCCTTATAATCATTGAGCTGTATACCTGTGGTATGATCGTTGTAAGACTGTAACATTGAGGCGACCAAACCAATTAAGAAATTGCAAAACCACAGGAATGCATTTACCTACTAAGTTGTTCATTAAGTCTTCGGATTTATTCTGTATTTAATTCTTCCCCTTTTATTAAATAAGTAAGTTACTATTATATGAAACTAACAGACTTTTAACAGAAGATTTACATTTGTTATGTAGAGCTTGTTTAATTACTTGTTCTTATGACAAAAATTTTTGGATTTTCTACACAGAACCCCCTCAATTCTTATTTTTTGTTTTTGATGAGATCTTATTATCATCATGTTTTTACAGAGAGAACATTAAATTTTAGACTGGTGCTGCGAAAGTTATCCGACTAACTCAAAATATTTTCAAACCTAAAAACATCGATGAACATAATTATAGTAATTTTTAACGTCAACATGAAAACTGGATAGGTTTGTTGTTAGCTAACTAATGAAAACTAGACAAGTCCACTGTAGAGCTGCAATGACTTGTTCTTGTGACTAAAATAGGATTTTCTATACAGAACTTGGCACCCATTTAGATCTCAGTTCTTTTATTTTTTGAACTTGGCTCCCATTTCACATTTATGTATTTGATGAGATATCATTTGTAGAAATTCTTTTTATTTATTGATAATTAACATACCTATTTTTATTTGTAACATTATACAGTGGAACCGCTAATTCACTCCTTTCACTAATTATCAATATTTTCAGTTTTTAGATTTTTTTCCTTTGTATATGCCTATTAGTATCTGCCAGTTACCATCAGGTAGATTGTCGGTTTGTTTGCCGTCTACTTCCACAAAAAAAACAAATCGAGTATGAATAATCATACTCGACAAATTATTTGTGTAAGCCTCATCCTGTAGATGTTGAAAAATCTATGGTTAAAATAACAAGTGTAGCGAATGCACAGGGAGGGAAGACAGTGGGGACAAAGAGTGCATACATATTCATATGTTTCGCGTCCTCCTTACAAAACGTCGCTGCTAATGTTACGCGTGACACGGTTTCGGTGTCGTAGCATTCGAGACGCTAATTTGTCCATAGTCTGTACATACAAATATACACAAACCGATGCCCGGCGAAACATGAAACATTACCTCTACAACTTCGTTTTGGTATCGTTACAAAAAAGTAACAGGTGAATTAAATAAGTCGAAGGTACCTACAACTGATAATAATTATATTTTAACATAGCAAAATTTTAAATTAATTAAAAAAAATAAAATACATATGTCTTTAATTTTACTTCAAATCTTTAAATTCTAAAAAACTAGTAATAGATATTTACTTATTTGAAGTTTTAAGATACGGTTAAAGTCTGATCTTAATATGGAAAACAGTAACCCCATGTACCGATATAAAATTAATAGTTATTGCTTTGCACAAAGTAATACTATAAAGTATAAGTACCACGTATCAGCCTCATAATACGTATTAAATTAGAAAGACCGTGTTATATACAAGAACGCTTATGAATTAAGGACCAAAATATAATTTCATAGACGTACTTTCGAGCTGTTTTCTTGTTTTAGGTATATAAGCGCTTCTACATTATGCTAATCTGAAAAGTCAAACGCGTCAAAATTGATACATCAATGATCGAAAAACAGGAAACAAAAAGAAATATAGAACTGAAAATCATATCCGAAAATATTTTCGTGAAATATAAAGGAGTTTTTTACTTAATTGTAATTTTGTTGTAATTTTAATATTTTCATCTCAGTACTTTTAAAATGGGACATTTTGTTTTTTTATGTTTTTTATACTGGAACAATTTAGTAAATACATAACTTTAACATATAATATTATATATAGTATATAAGTGTATATGTATATTGTACGTAAGTAGTATTTGTTTTTCTCCTTTTTATCATTTTTTTTCTTTCTTAATTAATTTTAACACCTGCCATCAGTTCTTTCCACATCCACCCAGGATTGACTGGTGGACAATGCCATTAGGCATTAAGTTTGCCTTTTGTTCATCCTTTTTTATAATTTGACATAAATTTTAAATAAATAAATAAACTTTTTATATTAATTGAATTTAGTACAAGAGACTTCTGATGAACCCCAGAATCGTAAGAAATTGACATAAAATTAACGTAATTTAATAAGTCCAATACAATATGCCACTTTTCAATATGAATCTACCTCAATATATATTGAGGTAGGTTTTTTTTGCTCATACAAATAAACATCAAATATATTTCATTTTAGCTCCTTCATCAGCTCCCGCCAAGAAGACGTCGAGTTACAAATAACCCTGTATAATATCTAATATATAAAATTCTCGTGTCACAGTTTTCGTTGCCATACTCCTCCGAAACGGCTTGACCGATTTTGATGAAATTTTTTGTGCTTATCCGGTATCTATGAGAATCGGCCAACATCTATTTTTCATCCCCCTAAATGTTAGGGGTAGTCCACCCCTAAATTTTTTTTTTATTTCTTTGACAAAATTTTTAATTTCTATTTTTTTATGATACAACATACAAAAATACATACAATCCTCAATTTTCACCCTTCTACGATCAACTCTAATTTTTTAATATATTTTTTAATATGGCAAAACAACGTTTGCCGGGTCAGCTAGTATTATTATAACGATATATATGGGTACCGTTTATTAATTTCGTAAGAAAACCTTCAAATCAACAAAATAATCAAATAATGTACCACAAACTGGGTATGCTACCATAAAATAACAAAGAACGTTAAGTTAAAAAAAAACGATGATTAACAAAGTGGATCGTACGAGTGTTAGGTCAAGAGTCAAAGTTGAGTGTTTTGTCAGTTCATTGTTTTTAAATAACATTAATCATTGCTTTCTTTTTAATAAATCGTTAATTTAAATAATCACCAATAAGTACAGTACCATCGTAATGAAATGATTACATTACTGTATACCAAACGACTGTACGAATTAAAAAGAAAATATAAACGAGGTTTTCCATATCTAATTATTTATAAAATAATTTTATATTATTTGAAATGGAATGTGGTAATTATAAAACAAGTTTAATTAAAGTCAAACACCTTTAATTAATACGCTTAGTAATTATAATAACCTAAGAAAAAGCTGAAAAACAGTCATAATGGGTCTTTGAAGCTGCCTTTAATTTATGCAAAGTAATTTTCACGAATACAAATGGACGTTTATTATGAGGTAAAAAAATGGTTCAAACAGGCCACAATGTCGTCGACCTGTGAAAGGATGTTCGCATAATGACGAGTCGCTGCAAAATGTCAACTGACGCACAGTCTCTCTGAAATAAACCAAGTTAGTATGTTTGAAATGAGGTGTTAATGTTATTTTGTATGGATATTTTCGGCCATTCAATGAGTGGAAAATATTATAACTTTTGTGGTCTTAAATCCCCTTCTATGTGGACTGAAAATAAACGGAGGATAGAAAGGTCAGACTCGTTTAAATCTTAGTCTAGGGTATGAAGGGTTACTTTGTCTCCAAGCTTTATTGGTTATCCTACTGTTAGTCTGTAGACTTCATCTGCTCGTAGTATTTCGTGCTGTAGATGAGAGACTAGGCAATGGTGCAATGTGACTTCTATTCGAATTGCTAGGCTCATAGATGTAATTAAAAAACATGGCTAGGCTCAAGTGTACTACCCAGTTGTAAGTTCCTGAATTTTTTTGTAGTCTTTCCTAATTCCTTCAAATATGTGTATTTTGAGGTGTAATTAACACAGGTTTTCGTTTTCATTTATAAACACGATTTATTAGTATTGTATAGGTAAATGAGTAATTCCAAGATTTCTTCAACCATCGGAAAGTCACCGGTATATCTGAACATAGCACTACGTTAATTGATGACGCAGACCAAACTTCATTATTTAACAGACAGTAAAAACGGATATTTCAATCCGATTGTACTTTACCCTCAATAAAGTTTAGATTTTTGGGTAGTTTATACGTATAATTAATATTTTTAAATAGAAGAAAAATTAAAATAAATTCATCAGCCCTACGATGCCTACATCTAGCTACGAAGATGGGGGCTCAGGTGTCGGTAATTTCCATAAGTAATCATATACCTAACCTTCTGCATACCATTACCAACAGAAATATGATGACGATGATAACATTTGGGCTGGTGCTGCCAAATGTCACCTATCAGCTTTGGATTTAATGGAAAGGCGTTTTTGAAGTGACAGGATTTTCATGAAATTTAGGACACGGATAGACCATGATATGAAATAAGTTATAGGCATTGAAGTATTATGTCATAGAACAGACATCTCGAACAAAATGTGTCTCTCCCGGGAGGTTCGATTTAAAAAATTGAGCCCCCGTTCTCCTATCAAAATCGAACGAATCCATTGAAGTTTGAAGCCACGTGGTGCCAATGCATTGGGACATGTACATGGTGTTCGCGGTATCGGTTCTATACGCTAGTAATCATACTTCAATGGTTGTAGGGTATTTATTATCCTAGAAAACGCGAGCAATGTCGCGGGCAGTGCGCTAGTTAATAATAATGATAAGGCCAGACAATATCAGTGTAAGAACTACTTGTACCTCACTATTATTCATGAACTCAAATCAATACGTAATTGAAAAAGGAGCATATAGATGGCGAGTGGTGAGTGCAAACAGTGCACGTCCAAGGCGACAATGGGTGGCGGAAGTACCGTCAGTGTCGGCCCACATCCGGTGTTCCTCGTTGGGAACCATCACACGCAACTCCAAATAAAATTATTTTAAATCGTTCACGAATCTACTAACTTTATAAAAAGGTTTACTGTGTCTGATCTTGTCTGATTTTTTTAATTTTTTTAAAACACATTTTTATTTGGAAGCGTTTTTGTTGCGCGCTTGTGCCATTGAGATTTTCATAGGCATATCTAAGGCTTAGTGTGGCTTAAATGGCGTGGCCAACTGCACAAGAAATATACAACTAGTGGCAAAATTTCTAGCACTTTCTTGCTTCGGCGACCAAGTTTCGATCCCGATTGTCATAGTTGGACTACAACCGCTAATACGGCCGCTCTAATACGGGCCAATACGATTTTTTGTAGTTTATGTTTCACGCACCATGTGTCGCTAATATATTGCTCATCTTTATGTAGGAAGCTAAATGTTATTGTACTAGCAAATTGATGGTGATGACGACTTAAATTAACAACTTCTGCGTTTAAAAACGACGCAACTATTACTCACACAAGTAGTTGTGTGAAACAAACTATGTTGGTAACTGTAATTGTTTTCCTTAAACGAATATAAATTAAATACTGGCATAGTGAAAATGTTCATAATATCGATGCGGGCGCCCACAGGCGTCGACGGAAGTAATGTAAATGCAGATATTAGAAGTAGGCACAGATACCCGGCATCGGCATACACTGAACTCAATATGTACGTGACCTGCATTTAAATTACTGACGAAGTATTCATTATCTACGAGTGTGTATAGTTGACTAACTTACAATTAGTTACTGTACTAGATACTATTCCTTAGTTCATGATTCTAAACGATGTGAAGAATAACTTTTTTTTGTGTAAATAACAAACGACCTAAAGTATATGACCTAGCTAAGTGGTCGCCAATGTATTGCGGGCCAAGAAAAAAAAATAGAAGAAAGAATGTGGTTGTTAAAATAGCTGACGAAGATGAAAATCCGCGAAAAGAAATCTTCAGATCCTCCCTTACTCGACGAGGTCAAACTGATAAACTAGGCGTGACAGAATCCTTTTGTTAAATGATTAACTATATATTGTTTACCATAATGTTAAAACAATTTCTTCTTAAATACTTCCAACTATGTCAGAAATAAAAATATTAGATCATTTTGTTTATGTGTCAAACGCAGCTTATGGTTGCTATAAATTCCGGATCTAGTTTCAAACTGAACTTACGACTATATCTGAACGACCTATGTTATCTATGGTAATAATATACTAGCCAAAATATGTTCATTTGAAATTCTTGAATCCACTGAACAGATTAAAATCAAATTCTCTCAAAATTTTATAAATCAGTAATAAAAAAAAAACGTGAATCAGAATAAATATATTTATGTAAATACGATCGACTTATACCTTTTCACGATTGCGTGTTCCAACCAATTTTCTTTTCCTAATACTAAATTGTACCTTTATCTCTGGTAGATATTTTGTTTCTATACATATTACATAGGCATTTATGGTGTCCAGTCATGCAGAAATCTGACAACAAAATATTTTTTCTCAACCTCCATGACGTTTTACTTCTATAATGTTTTATGTACGTTAGTATACCTATTAGTTCATTGGTTTTAAGCATTTTATAATTATTGTTCATGCATGATAATTTATCAAAACAATTAGGTGCATGTAGAGTAAGGTATTTGTAATTATTTAGAACACAACAGGTAATTTTTTTATCAAAATACCCGATAAACGAGAAGCTGTCTTTTGATCACCTGATGGTAAATGGTCATAGATTTCCATGGACTTCAGCATCACCGATTGCCAGCCAAAACATTAGAAACATTACCTTAAATTGTTTATTGTCTGATGACGTCATAATTCAACAAATCCAACTATAACAATAACATAAATTAATTACAGTTATTTTTAGTTCATATTTTATACAAAAGGATTGTCGAACATCTGTTTAAACTTTTAAAACAACCATGATACTTTCACTGTTAACTGAACATGATATAATGAACTATAATTATGGCTTGTCGACACTGTAGTAAAGTCAACAATTTTTCATGTTTATAAAGATAAAGTAGTTACATAAAATAATAGACTAATAAAAATTTTCTGATTGAAATAGATCGATTTATATTCTTACTAGCAAATGTTTGCAGCTGCGCTCGCGTGTTTTTGAAAATCCCTAATTTCTTTACGGAACTAAACCAATTTCAATGCGAGAAAACATATTCATCCATCTCAAAGGTCTCTGTCATTTAAAAATTCTGAAAATATTTTTATATTAAACTATTCACATATGAATTTTCAAGTCTTTGATAAAATTACAGATACTTATGTGAATAATACCATTTTTAATCAAAAAATTAAACCGTTTTCATTTCCTATCGGAAGCCTATGCCAATGTTCAAGTCTAGTAAAAAAAATTAATCCCTTTTCATCTCAATTTACATAGATTTGTATCTCTTTATCTTTTAAACATAATAACGTAAATTAGTTAATTACAACATAACAACTCTTATCCTTTCGAACTCATATTTTCTCTGACCTAGGTTGTGTGAAAGAGATCGATATCGTTTAGTAACACCGCCTTTATTGTCTTAAGATACCTATTTTCTTTATAAACTCTTATTACTAACTAATACTGCATTAAAATAATGTTTTATAATTTTGGTACGCACCATCAACATTATGGCAATATTCTCGCAACAGACCTAACCGTCGTAAATACCCATAATTACCATTAAATTTTACTTAAGTTACACGTATGACTTGACATTAAAATTTACGTAATTTTATTTTAACTCTGTATTTCTGTTCGCTCTCACGATGGGCCACTCAACTGGGGAGATCTGTAGTAACTATGTATTTTTTAAAAAGCTCACGATGACGTCAAAATTATACATTGCATTTAAAAAAATTAAAAAATCATGTTTACAGATTGCAACGGCACATGATCCGACCAAGGTTACGCGTCGTAGCCACTTCGTAGCACGTCGATGAATTCTCCAAATACTAACTGATTGCTAATTGAAACTTGCTAATGAGTTGCTCATCGGATGCTGCAGTGCTTTGTTAATAAAGTTGTGTTTTGTATCGTATAGGACGACTATTTTATTATTAGTCTTTCAGCAAACGTTGCCTTTCCGTATGCAACACGGCTTAAATACGAAGAAATAGAATAGCATTTGAGAAAAAAAAAATCTAAAGTAAAAAAAATACCTACATAATAATATGTAGTATAGATGATGTATGTCCTTGATTTTTAACCGACTTCAAAAAAAGGAGGAGGTTCTCAATTCGACTGTATTTTTTTTATGTTTGTTACCTCGGAACTTTGGACTGGGTGTACCGATTTTAATGATTCTTTTTTTAATCGAAAGCTGGTGCTTGTCGTGTGGTCCCACATAAATTTGAGCGAGATCTGACAATGGCATCCATGTCAAAAGCATATTAGTCTTAAATTTGAAGTCGGTTATTTTTTTGTTAAAATTTTAGATTATTTGGTATACCGACCGTCCCTATGTATAAAGACATGTCAAAAATTGCAATTTTTTGATTGCATATATGGCTTTAGATTATAATATTTTAAATTTAACTCATCGTGGACTGAACACATTTTACTTACGAGTACTTAATATATTTATTTTGTACTCCGATATTTCGACACAGTTGCATGTAAGTTGCAGTTCCTGTAAACCTGGGTTTTCAACATGTCGCTTTATACGTTGGGTCTGTCGATATGTTAGCATTATCAAATACTTGCATTATCAAATAAATTATGGCAAAAAGGTCGCGTTTACCGAAATTCGCTGTTAGGAACATGAACAAAAATAAGGAATGAAAACTTTGGTGGGAAAAATTAACAAAAGACACTTTTTATTACCATGACATTTAATACGCTGGGTACGCTACGTTAGGTTATCAATAACTTTGTTGTCTTGCTGAAAAGTTTGAAAACAAATCTTAGAAAGACGTTTTATAATTTTGTGGCAGTTATCAGTCTTCTTGTTTCTTAATAGGGAAGTTGACTTACACTTAATACAATATTTTATTTTCAATTTTATATTCAACAAGTAGCACAAAGTTAAATGAGTAATAAGAAGTTAATATATTTATATACTTTATATTTTAAAAAATGAAAAGTTTCATAGTTTGAAAAAACAAATTATGGTCGCCACAACTTTGATCAATTTCATTCATTTTATGTTTTTGTAACTCGCCATAACTTCGTAACGCCGCGTATAACTGTAAACTGGACTTAGGCCGACGATCACTGTAAAAACTTAATCGGTAACAACTGGAGCAAATCGGACGACTGTACTAATTGCGCTGCGGCAATTAAGGCTATATTGTGTAATATCCGATATGGATCCAGTCACGGAAGCTCATACCTAGAGTCTTGCCACAAACTTTAAAGAGACATGCGTTTATGGAACAGGAAAGTTCGTCCAGTTTAAATGACATTATAAAGTATGAACTAAGCTTTAGTTAGAAATACTTGAATTTTTTTACGAAATTAAGTTTTCTCCTGTTTCCCCGATAGTTACTAAACTCATTCAAAAATATTTCTGCTTTCATTTATTTAATTAATTAGTTACAGCATAAATACGTTTGAAACCAATCTTTTTCGTTATTGAAATACAGATGCAACTAAATTTAGATATGGTCACCAGCACAGAGTTAATAACAAGTTTATTTATCAATATGTAAAAATTTAATACATAATTTATGAAACCCAAGATAAATCTGATCAATGCGGTTCAATAGAACTGACTCCGAATACAGAGTCGAAATGAATGCGAGAATTTCTCAGGCCTGTGTTAGATAATTCTGCTGGCGTAGGTTGGTAATTCAATCGTGTGGCGATTGCCGTCGAAGGTTGGCGTTATAAAGTTGTTGGATTGTGGCGAAAAGAGGTCGCGGGGGCGCCCGGGCGCGGAGGGGGCGGCCGATGACCGGCGTCAACCTTACCGCGATCTACCAATGTCTAGGGTAAGGTCTTCGGACCGAAAGTCACAGCCTTAGTTGCTTTGTAGCCCAAGTAGAAAATCTTCCCATTTATGCGTACAAGTGGACGGATAGTGCATGAATTGATCCAATTAGAATAGTAATTTCAATAAAAGGTTTTAAGACAACCGAATTATCTGTTTTTTGAAAGTATTTACTTCAATGCCTTACTTGTTTCTACACCTAAGCGATCCAACAATAATCTTTAGATACTTACTAGGATAATTATGTAATTAAACTATTGTGATAAGTAATTAAATCTAATTGCTTTTTGCTGTATTATAGTTCGGTCGTGGTTCTCAAGCTAGTTGTTTTCATCCGAGAGAAAGAGGGTAATGCCCTCCGAAGTTGTTTGTGGCAAAAAATGAGGACACAAAAGACCGGCTTCTTTATTTTGGTTAAGATAAAAATGTATGTATCTATCTAATTAATCAGCAGAGCCTTAAGATAAAAATAGGTCACGGTAAGTATGGCCGCTGGGACTTTTAACAATAGTTCATGGAATTATAAAAAAAACTACCGTGGATGTTGTCTTTTGATTTACAATGTTTATTTGCGAGGTAAGTTTTAGGTACATAGATTTTTATGTAATAAGCTCCAATTTATTACTACCTACGTGTGTCGGTGAATAAGATACTCGTCTTAAACATAATCTCTCATCTCTGTTGTATAATTACCCACATTTTATTTACCAACATTAAATTTTAATATAGGTAAATAAAAATGACGATTTTTTTAATTTTAAAGAATTAAAAGGAGAATGCCCATTTAGTATGGAGAAATGTACTGACTTTAACATTTTTGTGTCTTGATAAAAATACCTTTATTTGATTATGTTATCTTAATAAATTATACATGCTAACTTTAGTCAATGATAATATTAGGAAATAAGAGATTTTAAACAAAACTAATTTGTATTTAGGTTATAGTAAACTCACAGTAATATGGACTCTATGCGGGCGTATTAAAGTCGATTGCGTATGTAATGTCGATCTTTTAGGTTTCAAATTCATTTGACAATCCCCAATCACCATGAAGTTTGTAATGTATTATAATCACAGAACACTATTACTCCTGGCTGATTATAATAATTTTCTATAAAAAAAATATAATTAATTTGACAATCCCCTTACGTCATCTAGTTTGTTGTCATGGATATATTATACTATAACTGTTGTATCATAATTTTAATCGAATCAATGCTACCTATTGGCCCGAAGGATCTCTTAAAAGATTCCTGATTGGCCCTTATCCAAACATAAATGGCCCAATGGTTTTCTTTTGTAAAACGGAAGTAAAGTTACTTATTAATTTCAGAAAATTATTACCAATAAGGATTTTTTAGGAAATAGGGTAAAATACTTGAAATATTTAGTTAAATTTTTTGTTCAAAAATCATTGTGACACAATTATTTTTTTAAGAGTACTGGCTATGGGCATTCTCCTTTAATTAAAATTCATCATTTCATTTATTTATTTATTTGCTTTCAATGTGGTACAGCTCGAGTTGGTATACATACATAAATATGTTTCTCACATTTTGCAATGCAAGCATGCAAATATTAGGTAGTCATAAATCATAAAAGTTAATTTAAAGGTAATCTATATATTAGGCCCTTACCTATAAAATTGGAGATTTGTATGAAAATTTTAAAATATAAAAATTTTGGTATTTTTTTATTTTAGATAATCAAAGTACTGGCCTAATTATCCATACAATTTTGCCATTTTGATGGCAGTTTATGTATCCCTTTACTATAGAAGTCTGCCGGAAGGGAGGCGATGAAGTCAGAGAAAGCGTTTTGTACTTTTCCCACTGAAAAAAATTGTAAAATTTTGAAAAAAGTAGAAATCTTTTGGGCCAAGGTCCGGGGAATACGGTGGGTGACGGAGAGCTTCTAGCTAAAACTCTTGTGGCTTTGCGATGGTATGTCGTGAAGTGTGAGCTCGCGCGTTGTCGTGGAGAAGCAGTGAGGAAGAACGATTGACCAGTCTTGGTTGTTGAATTGCGAGCTTCTCCATCATTGTTAGTAATTCTTGGCAATAGACATCTGATGTCACAGTTGTGTCATTTGGTAAGAAACTGTGATGTACAAGCCCGGCACTGGTCCACCAGACAGTCACCATCATCTTTCTATAACTAATTTTTTTTAGCGCTCTGATTAGGTGCTGTACCCGGGTCTACCTACTGAGACAAGCGTTTACGCTTGTCGTACAAGATCCACTTTTCATCGCAGGTAACAATTCGATTTAGAATTCTCTCGTTTCTATACCGATTCAGTAGTACTATGCATGCTTCGATCCACATGTCTCGCTGTTGGTCGCTTAGTTTGGGTGGCACCCACTTATCTACCTTTTTTTTATCTTTCCGATTAGATGCAAGTACTGTTTTGACACTAACTCAAAAGCCCGCAGTAAGCTCAGCCGTAGATTGAGTTGGATCCGCTTCCACTATCGCCTTCAATTCGTCGTTGTCGACAGCGGTTACCAGCCGACGACGAGGCTCGTTCTTCAACTCAGTTTCCAGATTTAAAACGATTGAACCAATAATGGACCGTGTTTATGCAAACAGTGTTAGGCCCCTACACGTCTTTAATGTTTCATATTGTTTGCACAGCAGGGTAAGGCCGCCAAAATTATCAATTATTTTGTGTTACATTATTGTCCTTTTGTTTTTGCTGTATCTTATGGTTAAAATATTCAATAAATGATTGTGCATATCTGGTTTTTAGACATAACATTATTCAAACAACAACGCTATACAATAATAACTTCACCACTGCTGTAACGCATCGTATCGAGAAAGAAAATATTTAAATATTGTGTGAATATGATCTCAGTCGGTCACGCCTTCCTAATATTATTACCAGTCGTAACTATTATTTATATTTAAGTATACAAAGCTAATATTCTAACGTTACTATTTCAAAGATTTTTCCTTTACATATGATGGAGGCCCTGGCGTGCAAGTTAACGGTACCACTCACGTGTCTCCCAGAAGCCATCGACCCTCAGCCGCCGCGCAATATTCTACGCGCAATACATTCATACGTAATACCAAACGACGTAAATCTATCCACACCTGCATTTAAAAATCAACTTTACGCGAAACAAGAAAGTCACAAACTTAATTGTCACTTCTAAGGATTAAATTCTGTTTTATTAAACAAATAAATCTACACGGATTTTAAGGTCGTCAGTTTATTTCAGTGTATTCAATTATGCGTTTTCTGCGAGTTAAACAAAGTTTGTTTTCCAATACTCTGTAAGTTAGAAAAACTTAACAATAAAGATCACGGTGATGTTATTCAATGATGTATTATTTATATCACAATATAATTTTAATTATATTATGTGGAAGTGACACAACAATCGCGAATTTTCCAACTGTGAATCGGAATACCATAATGTTATTTGATTATGATACTGGAACTCGCAATGATTAAACATGAAGTTGGTATGAAGTAACTCTACTTAAAGATAGATATTGCGCGAAAAATGTGGAGGTATAATTATGTATATTTGAAGTGTATGAAATAGTTACGTGTATTTGTTAATGTGTAACATGAAGAAGCAGTCTGTGACTTTATGCCATTTATAGTCTATGGTATCAAAAACTTACCAAATTGTCTCTGATTTGTTGTACCTTGATCTGTCACCAGTTGGCCAACTTCAATTAAAAATTCGCGTGTCAAATTCGTTCGAATTTTGAATTCATAGTCTTCCATCACCAGCAAGCCCTTGCTGGAACATTGTGTTTTATCTCACTGACAAATAAAATTCCATAAGGTTAAAAATTTTATATATATTTTAGTCAGATGCGAACGACTATCGACCACTAGGCGAACAATGAGTATTGTTGATATTTCAATCTATTTTCGTAAGTGCACATAAAAGTTTTATATTTTACAGCGTTTAGCCATGAACACGATCAAACTCGAAATATCGGCTAGTTTTCAACGTTTTCCAAAAGTTTCACATGTTTTTGTGGTGTGTTATCGCCTTTGGTTTCTTATAAATAAATTCGTTTAGTTATTTGTCTTATGTTGTTAATTCTGAAGTAATAAAAATTATGATACATTTGAAATTTTGCACAGTGCTCAGAAATAACGTTATACACAAAAATTACTGCATCGATTTTCATGTGTTGATGTCGGTAGCTATGTTAAAACTTAAACAAGTTACCGAAAACTTATACAAACAACTAATATTATAAGGTATCAGGGTATATAATTTCAATTCTACTTTCTTAAATTGCATTATAAAATAATACCTATAATAACAGAAGAGATGGCAGGTCGCTAGCCAATATTGAAAATGGCGAATGGCGAATGGTCGTATGGTTTCTACAGGATGACTCTTTGTCTCATGCACTGCAGAGTATTCAATTAACCGCAAAATAATATGGCGTAGGTATATTAATGATAGGTTCAACCCACTAATTCATTCACATAGGTTTATTTACAAGTTTCTAAGACTTGTAATTTAGAAAAAGTACCGTTACATTCGCGATAATATCTTATTATGTATACGCTTTGAATTTCGAATTGTGTGTGAAATGTGAATGTGGAAATATGATCACGTGGCACACGTGTGGACACCAAGGTCATTG
Organism: Thymelicus lineola; assembly: GCA_963932265.1. Taxonomy (NCBI): domain Eukaryota; kingdom Metazoa; phylum Arthropoda; class Insecta; order Lepidoptera; family Hesperiidae; genus Thymelicus; species Thymelicus lineola. Next base: position 11,592,736 of record OZ010687.1, on the reverse strand, counting down.
CATAAAATAGGATTAACGTGCTCTGATCATTGAAATATAATGTCATAGAACAGACATCGAACAAAATGTGTCTCCCGCCCGGGAGGTTCGATTTTCAAAATTGAGCCCCGATTCTCCTTTTAAAATCGAACGAATCAATTGAAGATTGAAGCCACGTGGCGCCAATGCATTGGGACATACATGGTCTTCGCGGTGTCGGTTCTATAAGCTAGTAATAATACGTCAATGGCTCTGATACAGTATTAATTTATTTACAAAGGCAATACAGTTGCTACTACATATTGTCTTTGTTGGGGTTCCATACGGGTACTCTTTTATACTTAAAACTCTTTTATGCTTTAAATACGTACATTCTTGCTCAAAAATTCAAAATAATTTATTCTTATAGGTATCACTTATACATTTATGCACGTCATTTTTTGGCTTTTCGGTAAGGTGCTTTATCATGAAGGAGAAGAAAAGCCTAAAGAAACTCCTCAGCACATCTTTTAAAAATAAAAATACATAGGTATTATATTATTACAAAAAAATATCTCAAGAAATACCTACATTGCGTTACTCCTTGTCAGTTCCTTCTTCTACCAGATGGACTGTCCTACTTTTATAAGGACTATAAACATATAGGTATAGGCTATATGTATATTATATGCTAGATATGTACACGATATGTAAGTCTAATATAGATATAAATCATTGAAGTACTATTACTTCGTATAGAACAGACACCCCGAACATTGAGTCGGGTGCATTCATTGTGGCCAGGGTGGCTCACTTCATTCACTCACTCGCTTGTCACTCACCTGCGCTCATTGCGGCCGCAAGCCAAAATTGTTTAGTAACAAACTGAAAAAATGCCGTCTTGCGTGATGAGAACCTGTCACAATTGCACGTAAAAAAATACAAAAAAGAAAATGGTATTACTTATCATCAGTAAGAAAACAAAATATTAACTTAAATCAACTAAAACGAATTTATTTCAATTATTGTGGAATGTTCCCGCCATTTTTGAATGAAATGCAAATTAATTGACTTGAATCAATTCAAGTCAGTTCAGTCAGTTCAGGTCAGTCAATTGAATTGAATTGAAAAAATCATGAGTCGGACTTACACACTTGGCAAGTAAGCGTGTTAATGGACAAATAAATAAGCCCGATAAGAATGACTATAGTATCTACTCTTTGGTAAATAATAAATTATGTGTATTACATTACTCAGTGAATTCAATTAAACATTAAATCAAACATTTGGAAGAGCTAAAGATTTAGAGTCGTTGACTGTTTGTCGTGGTTCGGCAAGTGTCTTATACAAAGTTACTCTATGTAAATCACCTTCTAGAGTTTGAAAAAAGAACGCGTCATCGCGGTTTCGGGACACACATTTTGTTCGAGATGTCTGTTCTATGTCATTATACTTCAATGATATAAATAAATAAGTAAAAATATGAAATAATACTTTTTACTCAGTTTCACCTTAAAATGTAATTTATAAATTAATTTTACCTAATAATTGTGGGAATTAACAGAATCTTAGGTAATCTCCAAGCGATGAGCAATGATATTTAGAAATATGTACATTAATTTTATTAAGTTATTACCTTATGACCATATCTATCAATTATAATGAATAGAAAGGATTATCCCTTGCCGGTACCGAATAATTTATTTTAGTGAAGTGAAGTAGGTAAACATAAAAATTTATAATTGATAAAAATAAATAAAAATAAATAACGCTTCACACTCATAGCCCCACACTAGGATTCCCTGTGTCGTGGGTGCCATGGACAACACACAAGACAAGGACATTCACACCCAGACCAAGAACAGAAATTCAAACTCATCATTCAAATTTCCGCCTCGCTGGGAATCGAACCCAGGACCCTTGGCGCGGCGATCCGGCATGGTAACCATTGCGCCACACGGGTCGTCAAACCCGTCAATTGATATAAGGAAACAGAACGGAATGTTACGTGATATGGTATCCCAGGTGTCAAACGTTTGCCCCAAATAATAATGCTTACAATTATCGGGGATAAGTTTGGGCCAACTCAGTGGAGGACGCTTCCTAAGTTCCTACCGCGTACAATCAGCAAAAGAGGTATGCAGAACGTATCGTAATTTTTATTATACAAAATGTTTATGTTGTTTTGTATGTATGTTAAATGCCTTACATACTATATATGTAGCATTAACATTACACTTGACTCAAACATTCTGCTCTTTAACTGAGTGTACTATTTTATTGAGAATCGTCACCACATACAAAAATATCAAGTTTCAGAGTGAAATCTCACTTTAGGTTCATTTACTAAAATATCTCATATTTTGTTACACGATACTTTTTTCTTACCTCAATGTTATCCAGCTGGCATGAAATATTATGATACAAAATTTTTCGAGTTTGGTTTTAAATTACAGGTTTTGAATTTAAAAAATCTGATATTAAAATCTTCAGGAAATGATATTGACGAGATTATTATTTGTAATTTTTGTAACCGTTCACAACCTATCTCACGAGCCTACATTGGAATTCCCTATGTTGCAAATTGTAAAATTAAGACGTCAAAAGAGAAATAATTATTTAAACAGATATTATCTTGCCTTGAGATAATCAAACCTAAGACTCAACACATTGTGAGCGAATGTTATACATACATAGCTCATGGTTAGTAAATTTTGTTAAAGTTCGTTTTGCTTTGTTATTTAAGTGGTTATCTCAGTAAAAAAATATAAACCGTTAAGATCTATTGAAGGTTCCAACATACTGATTAAATTTCAAATTGTGTCTAAATCACGAGGTGAACGTGACTACTACCGAGGCCATGAAATAATTTTATTGATTTAGTGATCGTTAAAAGAATACATGGTATGGATACTGAGGAAAAAAAATTATATTAATGGGTACATAGGTAATAATGATAAGATCTTCAAAAATTATACGGAGGTTTCAGAACGGTCTTTAAAACTGAAAAAAAAGGCTAACATATAATTATATTTGTAACGCTGAAAATGTGCCTGTAATCTATCCTTAAGAAAATTAGCAAAATTTTTGTAGAGGTGGAATTTTAACAATATTCTTATGACAAAAATTAAATTGAATATTTTCTGTTAGATGCTAAGTAGTTCAACGATCCCAGAAATGATCTTAGAAAAATTTACTTTTAAACAAAGAATTTCTGATGTATGTACTAAGTAATAGTAATCAACAAAAATATTATAGTAAATTTAATTATTATTTTTCATAGTAACTAGGTACTGAACCCACTATCCATACTCTTCACACGCACTCTAGTTGACTAATATTCAAATATGTGGTTTTAAAACCAAAGCACGTGTCATGAAACATTCTTTTGTTTTTTTTTTCTTAAATAGTACGTCTTTTACTTTTAAATTTTTAGTTATGCAGTCAACACATTTTTATTTTTAAAATATATTCCTGGAACATTCGCTAGCCAAACCACACAAAAACAACGTACCTTCCTTGTCGAAATTTTGGTTCTTGAAACCAAACATCTGATGTAATAATATTGCCATCATGAACTAATTTCATTGCATTTACTTGTTTACTTCGAATAAAGATTTTTCCAAAATGCTAATACTAATAATATTTCTGGAAAGTTCATTTAAGTTTATATAAGTTTACAGCTTTTATTATAACACATTGGGAAACTTAAAGTTTCCTAACAATAATTTATTAGTGATTCTGACTACTTACTTCTATTTTTAATTGGGAATATTATTTAAGCTAAAATATTTTTCCCTATCCCGTAGAAATAAAAAAAATCCGAAAACTGAAAAGAAATTTCAAGTTATTATGATAACCTAACCAGGAGCACAAAGTAAATAATAGTACCTATAGGTACAGAAGAGTCACTCCGCAAAATCATTTAAATAAATAGCGACTCTTGCTCTGACGCAATAAAGTGTAATTCAGGTTGCACAGCACTAATCGTCAACATTTATATTCATCTAGACTAGACGTTGCCTCTCTTTCTTATCATAACTCTTATCTTCTCTGACAATGGTTGGAGGTTGTCTTTTTGTTTTGTGATTACATGTGTGATAGATTATGAATGTATGACACGCCCTGTGGAATGTGGAAGCCTTCTGAAATTGGCCCGACTCGACACGTCGAACGCGGCACGTACTTGTAAGAGCCTCTGCACACGGCGTATTTTTACGGAGCCGAAAATGCGCGTATGCGCGCTTGAAGCATCTGCACAAGGCGTATTTTTACGTTACGCCAGGTAGATGGATCGGAATTTTGTCATTTATATTAGATAGTTAATTAGCGCTGTAGCATCTGTAATTGTACAATAAAAGAAATTTGGGCTCTGATAGTTTTTAGTTATTCAACAAAAATATTTCCTGCAAGTGTAACGTTACCCAAGCCAAAATATTTTTTCTGGGAATATTGAAATAAATTTTAGCTAAATAATAATAAAGTAACCTTTGTGTGTCTGCTGAACTTCGGAAATGTTTAAGAGTACTTTTATAATTATTTATACACGATTAATAATTTATTAGTGCTAATTTGTGCAGCATTAGTGAAACAAATTATTCATGTAAAATGACCTTTAATAGTACCATTTCTAATAGTTCCACAAACTTAGTAACTTGCCAGGGCAACGTACACGATTTTACGGCGCGTTGTATTGCGTAAATTTCTGCTTTCATTGTCGGGTCTTTTGCCATTGACTCTCAAATAACATATTGCGTTGTTTTACTTTTAAATGTTGTTTTCGATGCTGGAAATGTATTCAAAATCTCTTTAAGATGTTGAAATACTAATAAAAGCAGGACAAACAACAGGCCATGACATAATTTAGTGACATACATCAATCGGTTATATTTAACCCGGAATAGTCAAGTTGAATATTCGGTCAATGTCAATATGCAGAGATCAGTCACTATGAAAAACTATTTAAATATGTTTGCGCAATAGTACTCGTATAATAAGTGTTATGCAGGTACAACAACATGCTGATACTAGACAATATATTAGATAAGAAAAAAAAAATATTAATATAAAAACGTGTGCGTACTCATGTACAGTTATTGTTACCGTTTTTTTTATAGCTTATAATATAATATTTTATTATATACGTTGTATATGTTTCATTTATTTCGTTGTGCAATATTAATTAACATTCCAGCCATGAAGAGGTACTGCCCATTAATTGCCCTTTAAAAGTAGTATTTAACCTAATGAAGCATAAATATTATTATATATTATATAGTAAAAATAAATAAACCACCAAGGGCAGATTTGACAAAAAATATAATATCACGTAACATGTTATACCGGAATAACTATCTCTGGAATAGTTCTATCTACTCTTTTGTTTTTATTCAATTATTGTACATAATTATGTTTTTAACTTAAGTCAGGTAAGTGGGGAACCTATTACTTTTCGACTCCCGCATAACAGCTCAGGGAGAAGGCTGAAAAACAGCGCTGCACGAGATCTTTATCTCGTATCAGCCGAAGCTAAGCCTAGCCGTCTCCTTTTGTATTAATTTTTATAATAGTTTATTCTTTTTGCTGTAAACAAACTGTATTTAAGGTGTTTCTAGAGGCTATAATAAGGCTTATTACTTGAACTCAATGTATTTTGACGATATAGCTATTCAATCTCGGATGGACAGTTACTACTTACAGTACTAGTACAGGCTATAATATTTCCTAAATGGAGACGTTCTGTTACTGAAGGCGTAATTTAGTAATGAAGGTGTAATATAGTAATGAAGGAGTAATATAGTAAGGCGTAATATAGAAATTAATATAGTAATGATAGATCTTATTCGCAGGATAAGACTCATACCGCTGCCGCGTTGCCGCGCGCGCCGCGCTAATGACGGAAGCTATACCTAATATACACAGCTACTAAGTAGTAACTAGTAGTAACTATTATATATATATAGTTAATAATTTTTTTAGTAATAATAATAATAATATAATATATTCATATATTTAATTCATCAATTTTATTACAATAAAATTTTGATAAGGTCTAATCTGTACATTTTTCTAAGAATGCTTTGTTTCTTGTAATAAAACATATTTTTTTGGATGTTCGTCTGTCAATTTCATCATAGATTACAACAATCGTATTCATTAAATGAAATCAGTCACGTGGCCATTATCAAGAAGACTTGTATCCGATTGGGCGAGGAATAATGTTTTAAAGTGGGGATTTAAAATGTAACATTTTAAAATATCAATTCTTATTTACACCTCTGTAAAAACTAATATTTATAATTACCAAGATATGTACTTTAATTCAGAACATGCATTTATGGAGAAGCAATATTAATAACCAGTTATATGTTATAATATGTGCATTTATTGCTTATGACCAGAAAATTAGCATAAACATGGACCATTTTAATCTAATTAGTTGTGAATATCCCCTACAGCACACGGATCACGGATTGGTGATTTACTAGGAAACTTTAATTCTTTGTTAATTTTCCAAGAAAACATGCCATTTTCAAAATAAAACTTAAAGTAATAAATTAATATCCAAAGTACTATTTTCTAAAATAAAATTCCATACATCGGATTATGAATCAAGAGAAAGACAAAAAAAAAAACATTACGATACATATCAGATGAATCTAATAATATGAATATTATAGTCACTGCGGATTATTATTATTTTCATTGTGGATGTGCTTTCATTCGCAATCTTTAATGTAGGTAACTGCATTTCCATTCATCGGATTAAGTACAAAGAAAGACACCATTTGATAGTGTCGCTAACGAGGATCGAATTCTGAAAAATAATAACATACCAAATATCAATATTTCAGGCCAGGAATCGAACCCGATGACTTTGAAAAAAAATGCATCCTGTATTATTACACCATTCGATAGTGTCACTAACAAGGATTGAATTCTGGGAAGTAATGACATACAAAAAATCAATATTTCAGACCAGGAATCGAACCCGTTGATCTGGAAAAAAAGCTCACCCTGTATTATTACACCATTCGATAGTGTCATTCACAAGGACCGAATTCCGGGAAGTAATGACATCCAAAAAATCTATATTTCAGGCCAGAAATCGAACCCGTTGATTTTGTAAAAATCCACCGTGTATTATTACACTATTCGATAAAATTAAAGTTTGTAGGTAGTTACTATAAGTTCATTTAAGGACAAGGACTATTTTTCCCGAAGCGAAGCGAGGCCAGGTCTAAAAAAATATTATTTAAAATTAAATTCATTTGTTCATACGAGTGTGTTTTTAGTTTTACTCGCCATGTCTCTCGCGAGTAACCGCATTTTAGTACACATCCATCCTTGTAATTTCACTTGCAAAGCACACGTGTGGTGTGTTATTCAGGAGGTACAGTAAGTTTCATGTGAGGTGCGGATGGTATTACATCACCGTGTTATTTTGTAGTCAGAATTATGTAACTCCACATTCAATTATGTTGATTTCACTTTTACCACCATTGTACATTAGGTAGTGAAATTTAAACCCCATTCTTTGAAGGTTATGGTAAGCATTAAGATTTTCCGTATGAGGTGTGATGGTTTTCATTGTCGCGGTATAGAAAGTAATATCCATAAGATGACATATTTTTTATATTGTCTCTAAATAATGTAAAGTGTGATAAGCTATATTTAACATCAATATCCCTTTAAAAGATTTCAACGCGCTTGCCTGCAGAGCATAAACAAAAAAGCTACCGAAAAATTAATGATGTGCTATTTACAAGTCGACCATGTTTAACTAAAATTACCAGCATAGTCTACTAAATATTTTTAGGTTTAACTACTTTAGAATCGATTATCATATTGAAATCCAATATATGTATGAAGTTTTATCTGCAGTAAAATCAAACTTTCTCCGTTACGTTATGCGTTATGTTTTAATACGTAACTATGCTGGTAATAATACTTTAATATTCGTAACACAGAATCTAGATGGCGTTGAATAGCCGATCAGTGCTGAAGGTTGTATGTAAACTAAATATGTAATCTGACGGATAAGTGAAAAAGAATTAAGAGTTTGAAATAAACGTCTAAAATGAAAAGTCGTTTTTCTATATTATATCTACATCAATCCCTGTTAATGTAGAAGAAGCCACATTTTACTATAATCGGTAACAACTAACAACGTCATTTAATGATAATAATAATTTTTGTAGGTACATCCTATTCTGATGATTTAAAAAAAACATCATCAACATCATCATCATCATCCGTTGTTACTGATTTGACGGTTGCAAACTAGATGACGTTTAACTCCAGTCGTGCGTCGGAGCTGACACACACAATTTTTTTAGTACATTGACACTATTTTTTTGCTCATACAAATGAACATCAAATATATTGCATTTTAGCTCCTTCATCAGCTCCCGCCATGAATACGTCGAGTTACAAATAACCCTGTATAAGAGTGTATTTAGTTTTAAAATATTCCTTTCTTTACGTTTTTAGTAGCTGTCTTGGAGATCCAAAAAATTGTGCCACTCTGATTTTTATTTATTTATTTATTCTTATGCAACACCTTAAAGTAGAGGTTACAAGGACGAACTTTCCCTGCTATTAACAATTATGATATTTATATTATTGTATATTTATGTTATTATATGTATGCTTGTTTGTGTTTTGCATATATATTTATGTATGTTGATTTTTTACCCTTTGCTTATTCTATGTGAAAAGGTGACATAAATTTGTAATAAATAAATAACAAATATTTTTTGCTAGGTCTAATAAAGTGCAAAGGGAACGCTTATCCTAGTCAACTGATGTCCTAGTCAATAACTGATGTTTCAGTATTTAACTGAGACTGATATTTATAGTAAATTATTTATAAACCATTTTCATCATCAAGCTATCATTAAAGTACTAATATCTAAATATTAACTTAAATATTCTGTGATCAAAATTTAATAAATATAAGTAGATTATATCAGTGTTGTTGTAATACTTGAAGTAAGATTTAATGGTTCCAAGTAAATTATGTGGTCAGTGATAAATCTAAACATTGTTGACGCTTTTAACTAACAGCGATTATTCTGAGTTTATTTCGGAGTAACCAAAGAGCCCAACATTTTCGTAATATTTTGATAAAATCTAAATACAAATAATAATTAAGTTAGAATTAGTTACTAAACTTGTCTATTTATAATAGTATTTATGCATTGAATATATTAAATACTACGAGAAAACTTGTATTCACCATACTTAACTAATTATATTATTAATGATATGTCTTTCAACATCGAACATGATCGATCTTTTTTATCCTTATTTCAAATTCCTTGACTCAGACTAATTTCTCAAGTGATAAATTTATGGATTTTAATATCAAGTCATCATTATCGGCTTCAATAATAAAGTTGATATCGATTTTACTTCCAAAACACACAGCTTTATACAGCAATAATTTTAAACGTTAGCGCCAAAAATATTTACTAGAATTGATAAACATTTCTCGTGCTCCAGAAGGCACGTTGAGCCGTGAACAGTCGTCATTTCATGTTGGATGGAACAACATGATATCGTCCACTTGGATCGCTGACTCCTTCACCAATCGGCAATAGTGCGGCGTAAAGGAGACATATTCAATTACGTCCATCCAGGCCTAATCATCTATGAGAGAATAATACCCTGTAGTATTAAATATTATAAAGTACCCAGGTACCTCGTCACTAGGTTACATGGGTAAGAAAAGAAAAAGATTTGTTAATATTGGAAACTTCAAAAAGTTAAGAAAGTTAAGACTTGCAAAAACAATTATGTATTTTAATGATAGGAGCTCTCAGGAAGTTACAGCCGCGTAGCACACATGTTATGAATTTTATTAATGGTTGAAATTGCAAAAGTTACCCGGGTACCTCGTCACTCACATGAGGATTAAGAACGGTTGGCAGTTACAATCTCTTGATAAAAGTGCTAAATAAAAATAAATTTTCGATAAATAACTTACATACATACCTAATTGATACTTCAAAACCGGAAAAATGAATCTTCCTTTCCATTTTGAACATAACCTGCAACTAGTATCAAAACTTTTTCCCATGAACTACACGGGCTGCGTTGATAATGAAATAATGGATGAACGGCAATTTTCGAATCGTACTTACAATAAAGATGGCAACCGCCTCCGCGTCATTCTTCTACGTTACAGGTGCCACATGGCTCATTTTCTCACTCATTCAAACACGCAGTTCCCACGATTGAATTATTCTTTGGGGTACAATACAACCCCTGTTCATAAAGGCTGTAAAGGTTGGGGGTGAATCTTGGTTGCAGGTAGTGTAGGTGCACGGTCTCTACACGGATTACGTTATTTACAAATTTAAAGTAAAATAAATCGTAATTTGAAGCCAAAGAGTTTCAATTACAATGACAGGATGCGCAGTTACGTCGTAAGGAAAGGACGTCCATTGTCAAAAATACGTTATACCGTTGTGAGTACGTTAATATTTTTTGTAGAAAATAAATTTTTGTGACTTCACTTGTAATTTTATTGTATTTAAATCCATTGTGCCAATGAACTTTGTATCATATTATTAATTAATTAAATAAAAAAAACATAAACAGGCGATCGCATTAAAATTATCATGATTGTGAATTACACTTTAAACTTCATATTTTTACTTCTTGTTGAATAAATCAAAACAATAAAATATTCATATATGAAAGAGGATCAATTTTATTGATGGTCTACAAAAGAAAAAAGTTTAGAACAATGGGTAAGGAAACGGAAGTGGGTCTTTCCGACCATTGCTATTTAATTATGCAAAAACACCTGACCTCGATAACATACTAAGATGGATTTAAGACAAAAAGTATGAATCATATTTTTTATTCATAGTGTGACTAATTTTTTATAAAAAAAAAAACTTTTCTGGGAGAACACATACCGCTACATAAACTTTGATTACGTCATTTCAAAAGAATTATGCAGAAAAGATCACGAACTTCAAAGATATGATAATATTGTTGACATGTTTGACTATAGAAATGCGTTCAAAATAAATGTAACACTTTTTTGAGAGGTCTGTAGTTCTATCAGTAGTAACTTGCTGCAGAGCGACAACTTTTCTAAACGTTTATTTTTTTTTATTCTTGTGTTCATTCATAAAAAGAAAACACTTCCACTTCAACTTAAAATTAATTTAGTCAGAATCTAGCGGAGTTAGATTCTCTTTTGAGATATTGTATAATAACTATAGGAGTTCTCTTTAGAGATGCTTTAGGTTTTTAATGTTGGGTATGCAATAATTTAATTAAAATTAAATTACAAAAAAATCTAAGAGACTCGGGACATGTTGGAAGGCGTTTTGTTGTAATATATTTCGTGGGTTATTATTGTCCGTGTATGTCCTGTTAACAGCAAATTAAAGATAAATAAATGATTGTTTCGCGAAGGCAAGCCCTGAATTACCATTAATCTTTCGCACATGAACTATAATTATTATATTTACAAACGTCATGATGCGGAAATCATAAACTGGATCGTGATTGTGATAAATAAAATAGGAATGATTCGCACGGAACAATGGCTGGGGTTATCGAACTGCAATACCATTTTGGTGAAGGTCCCTAGATTCGAGGCCGAGGTTTAAAACAGCATTCTTGCAAAATGTTCTAAATTTATACCAAGCTCGCTAAATCACTATCGTTTAAAAGTTCTAATGCAATGCAAAACTTCATATCAACAATGAATTATTTATTTATTAATAGCTGTATTAATAGCTGAACTAGAATTTTATCTGTATTTCAGGTTTCAGTTTCTTAACCCCCAATAGTTTAATACTACCGTACAGTTGCAATGTAATATTATATCAAACATAAAACGTAATACATAATTATGCTTGTGTGTGTACACTTGCCTTTCAAATAGACTGATAAATGTTAGTACCACACTGTTAATAATAAGATAGCAAAAATTTTTATATTTCCAGAGGAGTTCATCATCATAAATTATAATTAATTATAAATTATACTTATTTTACCTCCCTACCTATTTCTTTTAAATAATACTTGACATTAACACTAGGACTACTGAATACGTTGAGCAAGTTGAAGTTTTAAATATTTCAAGAATCTTAAAGGTCATTCCCACCAAATAAATCAATACTTTTAAATTAATGATCGGTATTAAATAGAAGGCAGATTGGCATTAAAATATCGGAGCTCAACAAACGTGTTGCTTACCAGGAGCGGGTTCTGAGATACATTAAATTGATTTGGTTAATTTATTTAAATATCACATTAATTATAAGCTAGTATTACTGGTGCAGCTGCGTTGGGTTGTATCTACTAAATAACTGAAGTTGACAGTCGATCACATATCACGATCAATTACCTAACATTAACAAATAGCCAGGCATTGAAGTACTATTACTAGCGTATAAAACAGACACTTCAATCTTCAATGGATTCGTTCTATTTTGAAAGCAGAACGGGGGCTCAATTTTGAAAATCGAACCTCCCGGGCGGGACACACATTTTGTTCGAGATGTTCGGTTCTATGTAATTATACTTTAATGTAGCCAGGACACTTATTCCAATAAACTGCGCAAAATTAAATCTTATACTGTACGTTGGACATACTATAGTATTGCCGTAATTAGATTACGAGTATCTGTCGATATTGCAAGATGCTGCCATTTTTATCATAACTACAATCAATAATTAATATATTATATTTTATCACAATGTTAACATTATATTACAATCAAAACTATTTAAACAAAGATGTAAGCTTTTAAGAGGTAACCACGCAGTAACGTAGTAATGGAAAGATGTTGCTTTATTTTATTTTACTTAAGTATGGGGCCATTACTAGCAGTGAAGCATTCGATATGCTATTTATTTCTAAATTAATGTTAAAAATGCTTACTTATCGTACGCAATCACAGACCACGTTTATACCTTTGCCTTGGAGTATTTTATTTTATTTTACTTAAAGCATAATACATTTTGCTGTAAAGCAAAGATTGAAGTATCATGGTATTATAAAATATTTATTTTAAGCATAAACTAAATGCAAGAAACCTTGTGATTATAGCCCGGTCAAATTAACCCAAAAAATAGGGGCAAGTTTCCATAAATTCCGGGACGGCTGAAAATTTGTAGGAATGTTCGGAACACCATTATAAATGAAATGTGAAAAGACCCCATCGATCCGCCATTTGCAAAAAAAAAATATTCAAGGTCAAGGTTCTTAATACAATCTCAAATGCCAAATTCAATATAACGCAACGCTATATACAGCGCCACCTAGAGGTGTAGAGATCGCATCAGAAACATATTAGCCTGACACACAAATAGAACTGTACTACGTTGAATATGCGTGTACACGTTCACTTCTCACACTCACACAACGAACGCTGACATAGAAAAACGAGCATTATGTACTCACACCGACGCAGCATTACAGCCTCTTACGTGAAGAACGTAAGCGACTGCGGAACTCAAGATGGCTGACATTGGCAATGGTCGTTGACCCAGCGCGCGCGCAGCCTTCAAAGCTTAGATCTGACATTAGAGAGGTTGTTATTTTCCGTAGCGTTTTTTTTCTTTTATGCGAGGTGGTACTTTTATACAATTTTGAGAGAACTAACGCAACTGCTCTCTTTTTATTACGTTATACCGTGAAGTTTATGATGTAAGATGTCATTTGGAGATTTTTTATTTTTTTTAATGCGTTCGCGGGCGCATTTGTGCTATTTGTAATAGTGCCAAAAATATGATAGACATCTTTGTGCGTTTAAGAATTTTGTCGTTTTAGTGCCCCATAAATATTAATGTGGAATGTAATAGTTATTAACATAACTAGGTATAGGACCTACCTTCGTTTATTGATTAAACATTTGCGTTATAATTCAAACATAAGGTTAACAAACTTATAACTCGCAAACCCTCTGAAGTAAGTATTTCAACCTTAATTCCAAGGAATTTAAAATTCTGCAAGTAAAAAAGATGATAATGATTGTGATGATAATGATGTTAATGACTGACATGGTTAAAAAAATAATTCGTAAGGCGTAGTATCTCGAACTTTCCATATTAAGACTTCCGAAATCATTCATAAAAAATACAAATATGTATCTTATTATTAATGTGTCATCTTTTATCAAACCTTTTTAACCTCAACTCAATCATTAAACAATATGACATGTAATCCGTACAAAAAGAGTACAGAATAATAAATTAAAGTACATTTTTTACATCGCTGTGGTGACGGTGTAACGCGACGGTGGCTCCGCCGAGCGGGCGGGCGGCGCAACCGCGGAATGTAGCTCAAGCTAACGGTGCGCGCGCGCCGCGAAAAAACTCAAGTTCACTATCACGGAAGATTGCACAGCGCCATTACCACGCGGTTACGTTGTCACCGGCTCACCGCACAGACTAGTATTATGCCTATGTATTATATAACACCGTCACCGCACTGCATCTAACTATAATTACGTATAAAATACTGAATAGTTAGTCTAATTATATAAATATTATATGTATCAGTAGTATCATATAATTATATACTTAAATACAATTTATTTTAGTTGGAACTGGTAATCGATTTGAAGGTGTTTCTTAATCGGTCTCTCGTATAATGCCTTATTCATTTTCATGCCGACTTGAATAGTAGTTATTTAATGACATGTTTGATCAAATACTATTAATATAAATTAAAATTGTTCTTTAACGATGTTTTACGATGAATGGATATTGGACATTTTTAGTCAAATTTTACAATAAAAAATAACCTTTACAACCCGGTTTTCAACATAAATTAACACAGAGTCGTTATTTTACAAGTATTCCACCAAATTCGACTAAACCAAACTTGTACAAGAATCATCTTACGAAAAAATGTTATACTAGATATTTATTTGTCGTTACTCTTTGTATCATCATCGTAATGTAGGTAACCAGGAAAAATTAAAGCACTGGTGGTGGTATTTTATTACTGCAACTTACAAAATTATCGATGTTAGTTCTCCAAAATTTTATGGAATTGTATGAAAACAAACAGTATTTATTACAAACGTTTTAGCAAGTTATATGTTTTTTGTATGATACAGCTTAAGTCGTATGTAGTCATACATACAAAAATAATAATTTATCAAAATAAATGAGCTATGTTTGCAAATTATTTAAAATTAGCATAATATTTAAATATTTAAGTACCTAAGTCGTTAAAACCGAGTTGCAGACCCTTTAAATGGTTTATACACAGCGATAGACAAGAGGCGAGTTATCTAAGAGAATCTGCTATAACACTGTTATGACGTGGGAATGTAGATTGTTTTAGGTTGAGTCGTGGGTAAATTACTCGTCTAAAAATGCTAATCACTCTGAATTATACACGTTCCTTTTTATTTTCATGCGAACCTCACCTACTTAACTCGCTCACTTACATTGAAGTTAGCTGTTGATTTAAGGTATGTTGCGTACTAAGTCATTAAAAATCTTTTCTTTGAAATGAAATGAAATGAAATGAAATAATCTTTATTCATGTAGGTATCACTGATACTCTTATGCACGTCATTTTTTTAATCTACCAGCTTTTCGGAAAGGTGCTTTGTCATGGAGGAGAAGAAAAGCCGTAAAGAAACTCCTCAGCACATCTTTTAAAAATAAAACTTATATCTATTACTTTGTTGGAATAATTGCTTTCCGTGATAGTCATCGTGTAGATTGGACCGATTAAGGCCATTTTCAAAAAATATAAGAGGAAAATGATTGTTATACCGCACCCTCAGTGAAAAAAGACATAAATTGAAAATTGCAATTTTACAGGAGAGTAAAAAACTTGTTAAATATCAGAAAGTAGTCATCAAAGTAATTTACATTACGATTTCTTGCACAAAAACCGTCAAGATTAATGATTAAAATTTGAAATAATTGAGCATATATACAGCTTTTGTCCCTCTTTCCAATCATATTAATAACTAAAATTCAACGTAACACGACTTATGCTTTTTTCCACTAAGTGGATCAAATAAAAAAGTAAAAGAAATTCAAAGGGCTTAATACGTAACATTTATGAGGTTTAAAGTTCTAATGATTATCATTATATCAATAATTATAATTATAGAAAATAATTAATCACTCTCAGTATGGGCTTGAATATTTCCTTAATACCTACTTTTAAGCTACATAATTATTATAAACTATTTATCTTCGCTTCGGGAAAAATAGTAAAAAAGAGCCTATGTCACCCGGGGATAGTGTAGCTTCCCAACAGTGAAAGAATTTTTCACATCGGTTCGGTAGTTTCGGAGCCTATTCAATGCAAACAAACAATCAAATCTTTCCTCTTTATAATATTAGTATAGATTAGGTATACACAGAGCACAAGGTTAACATTTTTTATGAGTTTTCCGAAAGGCCCCAAATCCAAAAGGTTCTAAGAATTTCGAAAATTATGGTAACCACACAAAAAAATATAACGCAATTTTTTTTAAAGTTGTAAGGTTAAATAGGACAAAAGGGCCTTCCCAAGAACCTTCGCGCATGTTATAATTTCAGTGTTATTATTATTATTATTACAATATTTTATTTATTCTAATCGTTCCAGTAAGACGAACAATTCGGTAGAAATTAAATATTTCAAACAGGGAATTAAACATCGAAAATAAATCTAAATTCCCATAAATTTATAATTTTCCAAAAGTATTCCTAGTATACTTAATAACTAACGGATGGATTTTACCATTTATGTCTCCAAATCTAATTAAGAAAGGAAGAAAATTTCGAAGTTTAAGAAACAATATTGAATGACGCAAAAAACACACCACATTTGTGATACTAAGTAAGACGTTAGAACATAACTCAATCAGGCCAACAATATAAATTACAACCATGTCGAAAACAAATACATTATAATATTTGCAGCTGACACAATTTCCTTTGATAAAAAAGACTAATCACAATCGAAGGGAACAAGATTCATTACAGTAGCCGCCGAGTGGTTCCTCGACCGTCTTCGAATAATTGTGGAATATTTGAAAATGATCCCAAAATCTAAGCGAACAAAACCCTTTCTCCCGAAGCAATTTATCTTTTAATTGACCTCCGTTAGCAGCAAGGTCGACATAGCAGCTGATATCGAGAAATGGGTTACTAAGGCCATAATTTTCGACGCAATTATCGATATAGATTCGTTTTATTTTTGACCCTAAACAGTACTGCTGCAGGCTAGGGATGCTAATAGGGCGTTCTGTTTTAAGTTTTGCACCTTGTGATACCCATCACATTATGTTATTGTTGGTCGAAGAATTATTGTAGCAAGCAAGAAACAGGTGTAGACAAAGATAAAATTTTTTGAATGATCATTAGGATTTTATGTTGCAAGTGAGAGTTCAAAAATATTTGTCGTAATTTTTTTGCTGGTATAAAAATTTATTAAACATACCACTGATGGAATATGTACGTAACTTACAACTATGGGAGATAAGAACGCAATCCACCACGCTGGCCAGTGGCAATTTAACAGTTTTAAGTGCACTAAGGAGAATTATCAAGTATGCTTGTTTCATTGAAAATCAGAATAAGTGCACGATATAGGCAAACCAATGTCCTTGTACAGACCGACATTCAAACCACCAACTTATCAATGAAGCCAATCTTTCATATTAAATTGAATTCATATTCAAGAACCTGTCCTAACATTTTAAAGACATCGCAATCTCCTATACCTAATAACTTGCTTTTACAATTAAGAATCACAATGTCATTCCTATCATGTCCTTAATATCTTACATTACATTTCTTGTCGCAAAAATTTCTATTATCTAATAAAAAGTAAAAGAGATCCATTCTTTAAGGTATGTTGATCTTGATGGGAATTTCAATGAAAGAAAATGAAAAAATATATTTATGAAGCCTATTGCTTCTGTAACCAACACTCGACGAACGTTGCTGGCAAAAAAGCTATCCGCAAAGCTTGAGCAACAAAGAGGTAAGAAAATACTAGACCTGTATCGCTTCCGAGATTATAAATAAAAATAACATCAAGCTATAATAGTTACATACTCTAGTTTATTCTAATATCCTCTTTTTAATTAAAATAACAGTTTTCTTGAAAGACGGCATAATCTTGGTACTGCAGCATGATTATTAACCAAACCTTCAGTAAGAATAGTCTTATTTAAATGTAGTGACATTTTATGAATATTGCATTGCAGCCATTGCCACTTATTCTTTTTATTATATACTAGGAAATCGCCCTCGCTTTGCTTCGGGAAAAATAGTATAAAATACGTATATATATAATATAGCCTATGTCACCCAGGGATAGTGTAGCTTCCCAACAGTGAAAGGATTTTTCAAATCGGTTTGGTAGTTTTGGAGCCTGTTCAATGCAAATAAACAATCAAATCTTTCCTCTTTATAATATTAGTATAGATCAGTAAAAAACAACCAAGTGGGAATTAAAAAAGTAATAAAACAAAATGTTGTAAGTAATAAAACAAAAACAACACCGAAACAAAAACTAGAAAGACAATGATGAAAAATGTATCAGAGTACGCACTGGACCTGTCAGCAATCTCGGTTTATCTACTGAACATTGTCTATGGCCAATGCATCTGCACTTGTGTAGGATGCGTAGGAAACGTAGCTGCTTTGTACTGCCGCACCTGCGGCGGACTCCCACGCTCGTGCACTACACCTATTACTGCTCAGATGAGAACGTTGTAGGCTGCTTTCAAGCCGAGCGTTTTTTGGCCGGCGACAATCGTACTTACAAGTGTTAATCGACCTACTGTATGATGTACGAGTACGTAAAGTTAGATTGCAATTTTAAACTATATTGACTATATGCTCTAGCAATGCTGTCTGTGTAAACAAGAGTCGGCTTGTAAATTCTGAGTTCTTCACATGAACGATGTGTGAACATCGTAGCGTAAAAGAACCATCGACTGCAGAATTACTGCACTTTATATATGCATGCACCATAGTAGGCTCTACTTGATTCGGTCTGAACCAAATATTGAATATTGTTTAGAAAGCTGGTCGGTCAGTCGGCGGCAACCAAAAAGTGTAGTGTGAGCACTGCCTTATATTACTTATAGACCATCTCATAACTTCTGTCATTGTTGACACAAGCTCCAAGTGTGAGAATATAGTTATCGTACAATAAGTTTTGATGTGCAGTATTTTCTCAATACTTCCTTTCGCTCCCAAGTACTTATTTTAAACTTGAATAAGCTTGTTCATGTGTTCAATTCTTCTGAATCAATAGATTTTTATCGCGTATTTTACACTTACCGTCAAGTAAGAGCTCAAAACAAATTATGCAAAAAACAAGCTTTTCAGGTAATAAAAACAATGTAAATAATAAAAAGCATAACATTACAACCGTTTAATGCATAACATTACAACGTAAATTTCAATCATAGCACAAAGGATATTAGTAAAAAAATATAATTATAAAAAAGGGTACATACCTACTCACTTTCTATTAAAAACTTCTGTTAAAAAAGTATTCCCATGGATTTTTTCTTCGTATAGACGAAAAATCCCTTTCGATTTCCGTTCAAACCGAAGGCGCCATCTGCTATTCTGATGTGTTTGTTTGAAATCGTTTTTGTCGGTCGGGATTTCACCGGATGTTTCCAAAAACTATCCCCATGGTAGGGAATAAATAGCGTTGAAGAAATTAATAAGATGCAATCACGGTGTACGTTTCTGTAGGATGTAGGTTTTTTGGCGACTTTTTCATTTAATAAATTATTTTATTGTTAAATAAAAGGTTTTGTTCCAACGAGGACGTCTGATTAAATATTTTTTATAAAGTCAGGTTAACTTGAAATCACATATTTAACTAGATTTTCAATTCACACATTTAGATATATAAAAACATCTTGTCTATTCATATTTAAGGAAGAGTTACATATCTTTTTCAAAGTTATTTTCAATTTTATTATTTATCGTACTTGTTACATTAAAATCCTTAAGACCCTTAACAGTTTTGGTGCGGCCCAGAATATTGACTCCAATCCCTTGCCGGCAGAACTAGATGTCGTACAGTAGAAGCAGGCCCCGTGCCTGCTACCTTTATCAATACAATTAATATTATTGCTGCTATTAAGATATTATCTTTTTGTGAAGCCAGTCGACCAGACTACAACCCTCTTGCTTGTGTCAGCCGCTAAAGGACTCGTCATGTTTCGGCTCGCTTGAGAGCTTTATTTCTTTATAGCTTTCATTCTTATATCCTCTTTCTTGACTAGTAATCCATCGGGCCATTTGGTATTGAGAGCGTCGAGGGGCCACGGTGACCACTAAGCATCAGGTGACTTACCTTACCTTACCTGACTTAGCATAAAAATCCTAGAGTAAAAAGTATCTATACTTAGTGACCGTACCCGTAGTATTAATATAAAAAAATAATAAGACAGTAAGGTTCACTTACAGCCGGTTATCAAACCAGCTGTATACAGAAACGTTAGATTTTGTCTTATCTAAGATACTTTAACAGACAAAATGTCCTTTTGACTATTGATTAGAAACTATGAGCAATCTCGGTGAAATTTTGTTTTTATGTAAACAGGTAAATTTCTTGTTCAAACGGGGAAGCGGATAGCTAAAAGGTCGATTTTATGTTCACTTTCTTTCGGCATCTTTGATAGTATTGTCTGTGGCATTGTCTTCCATAGACAAAGTAATACCGACTGTCGCGGCGGCGCCATCTGTAACGCCGATGCTACTCCATTTTAAAAGATGCAATTTAAATATGAACGGATTTTAAGACAACATCGTAAATGAAGTTTTAATGAGCAGTTCATTTTAACATTTTATGATACATTTAGGTAACAAATTAACACAGTAAATTACCTACGCAGTTACAATGAAAAAAAAATTCTACACAAAATTATCTCGTATGATCTTAAAGAGAATGATAAAAAAAGCTATTTAAAATATTTAAATCCTGACCTAAGCTATTATAATTACATAGTATTCATTAGGTACCTACCATATCAAACCATAAAATACAACTCTATTTTATTTGTAATGCTAAGATTTGAATTAAATGCTGTTTTACAATGAGATCAAATTGCAAAACTTTAAAACTTTTTTTTTAAATAGTACTTTAATAAATTAGACTCGTTCAACATAATTTAAAAAAAATATTTTATTCGTATTTAAATGCACTCCAGAACAACGTGCCTTTAATTCACACAATGTGCGATATCCCTAAAAATTGCAGAAATGTAATCCTCATCTTCCGATTCCGATTACCTGAATTACAATTTTACTCGAGCTCTATGATTTTCTTTCTATTAAACAGGATACTCCCAAAAGCAATATCATCTACTTTATTACTGTTTCCGGTTTATATTATTGATCATGTTGATATTTGTGTACGGACTGCATATCATCAGTGCCTATCAGGACACTTTCTTTTTAAATTCTAAACATTTTTATGTACAAAGAATTAGAGTCTTATGTACACAATATGCATATGTATGCACGTGTTATAAGGTTATACAATATTTTATAAATAATATTGGATAAGTATGAGGGAATAAAAAAATCCATGGATTTTTTCACCATATCATGTAGCCAGACTTATTATATTATTAGACAGAACTATTTTATTAGTCAACTTACTTCCCTTCAAGAATATAGAGAACATTCAATTCTGTGGGTTTTTAAATTTTTTCTTTGCCAAACAAAGTGTTTTATGTATGGTATGCACACTCAAAAAAATTTGATGTGTACAGGATTGGAACTACACTCAACGTTAGTCTATCGATATTTAAAGGGGGTGAATTACCACGCTTTATAATAAGTGTGCAAATTTATGCGTCTAGGTCTCTAGACTTAAGCTGTGCGTTGTCTGTAATGGAAGCCATACACGATCAACTGTACTTGTCAAGTCCGCAGTTTGACTTGATGTGCCATCCAGTGTGCATGAGATAGCTATATGGCAGATAGCTATACCGTGGCCATACACGATCAAGTTTACTGGATGCTGCGTCAAGTCAAACTGCGGACTTGACAAGTACATTTGATAGTGTATGGCCTCCATCCAATAACACTTATTGTTTTGTTAAGTATGGCATTTACATTACAGTCATACACTTTGTTTTAGGTTCTTTACACTTGTGTTAAATGGAGTCCATTGGTGTTCATAAAACATGGACTCTCTAATGGTATGATGGCATAAAAACTAAGATCGTAGTTAGAAGCGCATCTGCCGTGTTTCCCACGGACGCGCGGTCGGGAAAGGATTGCGAGGCTTGATGTTTTGTGCCTGTCACTGTAACTGTCTTACTTTATGACTGAAATAGTTCTAACTTCCTAACATTGTTAACAGTAAAAATATTTAAGTAAATTATTCGCTTAGTTTTATAATTGAGGAATCTTGAACTTAGCCTCCTCTTTACTTCTTTACCTAGGGGCTCACCTCTCAATCTCTCTATCTTTCTGTCTTTTTCTTCTTCTCGTCTTCTTTTTCTTTTGGATCTTTCAAGTTCAAGTCAACCTCCTGTGCTCTACTGAACAATGATCGAAGCTAAGGCGCTAGTTTCGTAATTGACAACAATCTAAAATATTAACAAAAATGATTATAATTTAATTAACATATTTAATTTTTAATTATATTTAATTTAAAAATAATCCAATCATTAAATTTTACTTACATAATATGATTTTTACACACTATAATTTGTAACTACATAATAGATTTACCAATCCGTCATGATTCTAACAAAAGACTTCAACGCGTGATTAATTAGGCAAAATAGAGAAATATGATTTTCTTGTTCTGAGTTCATTAGCTTCGACTATTCGTATTTATTCGAGGAATAAATTTAAAGTTGTTTTTTTTTCAAAAATAATATCAATATTGCAGAAACATTAGTAAAGATTCAGTTAAATTATATAAATAACATATCGAAACAAAAACACCAGCTTAAAACTCAAAATCGTTTACTACATGCAAGTTGGTTCTCAAATCAATCTCAATACACAAGTACAATTACCGTCATTTGCTTCTACAACTATAAATAACCGTATAATTTTAAAATACCACTTTGTTTTTTCAAAATTGCGTGTGATTTATAAACAGGCAATATTATTTTTAAAGTAAAGCAATTTTAACCTTCATAATGGGATAATTCAGAACAACTTGCGAACTGAACGCTGATGACAGTAGCGCGACACTGTCATCAATCAAACAACAGGTTGCAGATATGTATGTTCTTATATCGAGAATCAACGTTGAAATTAGAAAAGGAATCATAAGAACTGTTGTTATTAATTTCTACGTGTCATTACTCAAGTTTATCTGTAATAAATCTTCACGTTTAAAAATACTTATCCTTATTATTGATACTAGATTTTGCCTGTGGCTTTTTCTACGAGAACTTAATAATTTTCTTTCAGTCGTTCTGTTGTAGAAATTACCTTTTGTATTGAATGTCTTTATGTACGTGAAGAAATTAGACTGTACCTAACTCCGATCATCATTATACAATGAATTTGATTGTGACATACAGTTGGTAACAATAATAAAGTTGATTTATATTTTGACTATAATTAAAAAATATAGCATAATTTTTTTAAATATTAAATACAAAGTTTAAAAACATTATGTTACTAAGTGGAGTGAACATAAGTAATCTTGTAGACTTGTAATTATAATACAGATATTTCACATCTCACTTTTAAGACATTATTTTTTTAATACAAACATAAAAATTACAGTTTCTTGTATGCAATATATAATGTTTATTTCAAGCTGTAATTGATAAGTATTGATTGACATCCAATGCAGCTGAATAGCTAGATCGTACCTGTGAATAAAATTCAATAGCACTCAAATTCACGTCGTGTATTTTACCAACAAAAGCACATTTTATGTACAATATTAAATATTAACATATATAAAGGTTTTTAGCGATTTTCATATTATGTTTAGATATTATTTATTTTAGTAATCCTTACCAAACGCTATTTCGTTGAAGTCGTTTTGTTTGGTAAAACTTTGAATACCTTTTATAACCTTTAACTGAAGGCACTAAAATAGTTGACAATTAAATACGTAGCTATATTATAACTTAGAGGCAGTGAATGGGTTTTGTTCAAACAGCATCGCCTGGTCGTGGCCGTTGTTATAGACATATGTTTCAACGAGGCTTAACCCTTTGAAAAGTTTGTGCAAACGCATGCCACATGACTTGCAGATATTGCATTATACTCGCAACCACAAACGCAGATTGAACGCACCGTCGGTTTTAGGGTTCTCTTGTATAATTCTTAGGCTATATTCTTAAATTTATTTGATTTGATTCTTGTTATTTCAAATCTTGTACTTTTTTTTCATTTTATATACCGTATAAATTACTATTGAACGTAATCAGTGACCATGAAATAGTTTTAATTGTAATTATACTTGCATTTACACTTCACTTAACTTTTATCTAATGAAGTATTAATGTAACATTTTAGAGTAATGTCTTTAAAGTTGCCAAATATAATTCTACTATTTTTAGAGTTTACCAATAGAGCCTTAATGAACAGTGAATGCATTTTCCGTTATCTGTATTTATATTTACTTTATTGTCAAAGGCGTGGATCATGTTTAATTGTTCCCTCCTAATTTCTATAATATTAGCCTCTTTAGCGTAATGTTAATAATAACGGCTTATAAAAATTAACATATTTCAGTAAATTGTAGAATTTTTTTAATTCTTGTAAGATTGTAAAATAAAATGTTACGGAACCCTTCGTAATACAAGTAGAGTTTTTGCAATTACCGACAGATGATAACTAAACATTTAGATATTTTCAACGAAAGAAACAATATTTCAGACAGTGGATGTAAGTCGACTGTCCTTCAAATCAATTATAATGGTTTGAATATAACATTCGCAATTGATAAACACATTGCGTATATATTTGCACATTGCATTAGCTAAAGGTGCGCTCTGAAAAGCCATATTGGCTGATCAATCATGATTTTGATCCAGAGTCCTGCTGCTGAGTTTATCTATTCATATTTTTATACAAAGCAACTTTCAAATCAAACACATGTTTGAATTACACGTGACTAGGCAATTATTCATATTGCTGCATAGATAGACATACCTGATTATTCAATTAATTAAAACTTGTAGCGATAAATGTATGTATGTGACTATGAACTATTCAAGTGACAACAAGGTACCGGACAAATCACATTACAGCATTTACCCACGTCAAGTTAAAGACCGATTAAATGTTTGTGTAGCCTTAATTACCGATCAAACACTTACCGCGCTTGGACGGCGAGTATTGCGAAATGTTAGGTATTGAACCAGCGGCCACGGTGGCACTCGACTGAACTAATATTACTTGTTCCACGGTCTTGTACAGCTTTGGTTTGAGTAGTGACAAGGCTGAATCTTTTGTCTACAAACCTACTTTACAAACGGAGCTGCGAAGTGGAATGGATTAACTTTAACTTTTTTAAATTAGCTATGTAATTGATGTTGTCAAATTAAACTTGAATTTAATCATAAAATGACAAATACAGTTTGCAATAAATCATAATTAGGTATTAAGCAGGTAAAATTATATCCGAAATTTTATTCCTTTTTTAAAGCTTAATTCCTTTTTGAAATTCTGTTAACTTGCAATTTACTAACTCATAAAAAGAATAAATATTAATCTATACTAATATTATTCAGAGGAAAGATTTGATTGTTTGCATTGAATAGGCTCGAAACTACTGAACCGATTTGAAAAATTCTTTCACTGTTGGGAAGCTACACTATCCCCGGGTGACATAGGCTATATTATATTTTTTTTTAGTATTTTTCCCGAAGCGAAGTGAGGGCGATTTCCTAGTATATTATAAAATTGATAAAAATCTATTTTTACTATAGCTAATTCTGAACGATAGCTAACTAATTTATTTACTAACCCACAAATGGTGTATAGGTAGGTTAGGATATCATGGATATTCTTATATACCGTTGGTGTTATTGCAGATAAAAACTAATCTTAAAAACTTTTATAATTATTATTCGTCGTATTCGGTCAATTTACATAAAACCATAATGAATTATACACTTAAAGTAAACCTTCCTCAAGAATCACTCTATCTATTGGTGAAACCCAAACAAAAATCCGATCGGTAGTTTTTGAGTTTATAGCGTTCACACAGACAGACACGGCTGAAGGACTTATTAATCTATTATGTTACACATGATACTGAAAGGTGAACTAGACTAACTAAAAACTAAAGCAGACTAAATTATGTAACAAAGTTTTATTTAAAAAATACGCTATATTTTTCTATATTGATAGCTCTAAACAGTTTTGTAATACATAAAATTTTCTCACTTATCTTATCCATATGTCTTCAACGAGTGTAGCTTAAGGTGAATGCCCTCTCTTGTCCTCTACGAGAATTATGTCTTAGAGGCCTCTCTGGAGGGTTTTCTGTAGCTGACTTAAAAACACTGTGCAATTTACGTTTATGTATTGAGTTATGACTGTACTTGAATTATATACGAGTAGTAATAATAATAGGATAATTGTATAATAGAATAATCACTTTATGTTGGATGTATTTTTCTTTTCATGGATACAATAGGAAACTACTAGAATTTACAGGTTTTACCGCCAAAATATCTTACTGTATCTATACATTTAAAAAGCTGTAACGGGATTTAATCTGTAAATTGGTTGTATTCGAAGAAATTAATGAAGGGGGGTGAAATGGGGGATAAAAGTTTATTTGTTGCAGAACAACGTCGGCCGGGTCACCTAGTATTTTAATAGAATCTTATTAAGTTACTTAACATTAATAGGTAATAAGTATATTATTTTCCTTATTTAACTCAAATTTTGATTCGTTTTTGTTTTAAATACTTTTTATTTGTTACTGTTCAGATCCTGTTAATAAAAATAAAATTTTCATTTTATTACAAACTACATAGGTATTATTTAATAAAAGTGGATGACATTTACAAGTCATGTTTGTTTTGGTATTTTATACGATTATATGATTATCATTGACAACTTATATTATACATATATTACGTTATATTATATTACAAGCTACTAACAGAGAGAGACAAGTTTGGGCCAAAAACCTCATAAAACCGGTCATTAAGATAATAATTATAAATAATGTTTACAAGACTACATAGAAAGAATGCTCACTTCGCTCTTTTGAGAATTTGATTTTACGTGTTCTAAAATGTTGTAAACTTGAATAAATTGTTGGTGTTTATTATAGTGCAAATTCTGAAGAACTTGATCTGTTAACGTCATAATCAGATAATATATTTTACGAAAACGATGGCACATCTTTAACATCTGATACATGGCGCTATAGCTAAATTATTTACAGATTAAAATATAAATAATCGTTATATTTATTTATTTACTCTTTATTGTAAACCTATAAACTAGATCACAATGGGCGGACTTAATGCCTGATGGCATTCGCCACCAGTCAACCCTGGGCAATAAGCTAAAAGTTGTAGTAGGTGCTACAAAAAATAAAATAATTATTATATTTAAATATTAAATATGTCTTTAAACAAGAGTATTTTTACTAAATACACTATACCTATTACATATTTCCGAAAAAACATTGGCTGGTCTAGCTTATAAGTTTCTTTGATTTATTTACATAACCCGAAGGTTATTTATTCTAACGTTCATACTCGTGTATTTATTTATGTGATACGCGATATTACGCGAATAATATGAAAAGTGACAAAGAGCCTGGAGGTCAATACTCTGCCAGTGGGTCAGCTATGAGAGGTACCTGCTCCTGAGACTTGTTTGCTTCCTCTTTAAATATAAATGATCAAACACTAACGATGTCTTTACCTCGACGGATATTTATTATTATTACTAACTACATAATAATGTGAACTCGCTATTCTGGGTCTTTGAACTAATTTAGAATAGTATAGATTAAATGTCGCTGTTCATAATGATGCCATGTATAGAATTTTTTATTGTGTTGCATTTATTTTATGAAATATTACCTATTTGTTTTTTGAAATAATTTTATTTTCACATTATTTCTAATGAATAATAAGTAAAAATTAGGGGTAGCTACTTATAAAAACAGGTTTAATTTGATTGTGAATAGTTTTTCATCCTGTATCCAGATATAAAAAAATTATTATTCACTCATATTATCATCATTCTAAAGACATTCTACAAGTATTCGTGTTCTGAACAAGTCAATGAATATCTACATTTTTGAAGCGTGCTTAAACAACCTTTTCAAAATCTTGATATAAATTTTCACACAATTTTATACAGAAGATAAGATTGTTTCGGAAGTGGGTCACGCATCTTTTCCGCGGAGGTGCCCGTGGCCAATGAACAAGTGCGGCAGGGCCCGCGACGCTGGCCCACATTTCACAAGAGTATTGACCCCACCACTCTGTATAAATTTAACCAGCCATGAATTTCTATTGTCGCAGTTCATACTAAGTTATGCAGTCATTGTCTAGCCATATAATAAGGGAATTCTAGGACAGCCCTCCAGTGGTATCAAGTTACTAATTATAATCTAAAGGTGGAGAGACACAATTTTTATCATTTCCGATACTAACATTTTTAAGCCTTTTTACGTGTAATTTTATCTCTAATACTGACTGTTGGTATTTATTACTAACATTAGTTCAACCGTATTGCTATATAAACTTTTTTATTATAATATTATGTATTGCAAATTTTAAATATGAGTTTTAACGAGTGCAGATTAAGTTCTAACAAATCAACTAAACTAAAACTAAATTAATGCTGGGCTGATTATAATTATAATGAGAGACGTATGTGATGTGACGGAGATGAGAATCCTGAGGTGGATGTAGAGTGACGAATAGGAGGAAGTGTGAAAGTGGCACAAATGACAGAAAAGTTGGTCGGGACTCGACGTAGAATTGGCATGTAATGAGGCGAGAGGTAACGCATGTGACGAGAAGAGTGATGGATATTAATGTACATTAGAAGGGGACGAGGACGACCAAAGAAAAGATGGATGGATTGTATGAGAGACGATATCGAAGATAAGGAATTAGTGCAGATATGACGGCATACTGCGTCAACAGTAAATAAAATTGGGCAAAGGGCAAGAGGATGTTTTTATGACATGTTTAATAAATGTTAATTTCTTTAAATCCAAGAAAAATGCTTTAAGCACTATTTTACATAAAGGGTTCTGATAATAATATTATCGCTAAATTTTTCAACATTGTAAATGATCATTGCTGGCTTCAACCCATTAATGACCCACTACTGGGCACGGGTCTCTCCTCTTGAGGAGGCCTAGAGCATACTCCACCACGCTGCTCCAGTGCGGATTGTAGAGGGGTTAGTGGCCAACCTGAGTGTCGGAAATTTTCAAACCACTCGAGGGCGTAATGACTGTTATCTTATGATAACAACCAGGACCGACTTTACGAGCCCTCCGAAGCACGGACACGCTCAAGAACTTTTTTGCCACTTGGTCACCCAACCAACTACCGAACGCTCCCACTGTTGCTTAAATATAATATCATCGCATATTGGTACTTGGTACTTTACTTGGTACTAATTTAGTTCTGAAATATGCAAATAGTATACCAATGCAGTACGATTAATTTATTTTTATTCACATGAGAACTTTATGAAACAAAATAACTTAAAAGTACATTGGCCATTAAAAAAAACTCAAACTAACATAACACAAAAAATATCATTATAATATTGTTATAATTATTGCAGTACCAGTACGAGGCATTTAAAACTAAATAGCTGTTACTTGAAGTGCAGTGGACCCTCCTTAATATGTCGCTTGTTATGTGACATGCAATATTTGTAGTGACACCTCGTGTCTAGTGGTGTGTGTGTGTGTGTTCGACACAGTTCAAACAACCTAATAGTGACTTGTCACGCCTAGTTCGACTTCGTTCGACGAATTTAGCACATTTAATTTTCCGTGGTCGTGATGCAGAGGTTGTAGACATCTGGTGCTTTGCTTTTTCATTAGAGCGTTACATTTCAATGTTCTAAGTGGCGTTGTTCACATCTTCATTTTAACTCGGAATATTTAATGTCTTTTTAAGGGCATATCTGAGGCTTTTGCTGTAAATTATAATTTGTTTTATCAGGTAAATAATATCAGGTAATACAGAGCGGAATAGCGAGCTTTCAGGGAAAGTCAAGAGAGCTTTACATCTATATCAATAAAATCAATAAAATAAACTGGAATGGTTTTCTGAGTTGCATTTGCATGTGCATTAGGCTATAACTTGAGCTAAGAGGATATTTTTTATTTCTGTATCAACAGAGAGAACTAGACTGTTGCGTTGCTTAAAGTAATTAGTATTGATTTTGTACTGTGGCTACTATAAATACGTGGTCACTCTATTCCGATCCGAAGTCCAACTCCTTAGTGAAGCTTATCTAAGGATCTCTACATTTTAAATTACTGTTGTGAAAGTTAAGCAGATTTTTTACTTCAATATCATTCTTCTCATCTCATGCCGAATGAAAATTTTACTTTTCGAAGCGAAGCGTTGGCATTATCAACCAAAATTAAATGTTACATACTCGTAATTTGTTACCAAATAGAGGTTTAACCTAAATTGTATTAATATGAGTATCTCGCCCTGACATTTAGTGCATTGCACTAAAAGTATAAGTTTTATAGTAACCATAAAACGTGTTGTAAAGGTAAGGGCACGTATAGAGTTGATCCTTTTTTGCTGTTGATATTTAATTAGCTGGTCGATAAAGTCGATAAATGGCTGATGGCATTTGCACAGCACAAGTACTCATTAACAATGTTGTGTTACTTGTTCCCGCACGGGACAAGCAGGATGCGAACCGGTCCTTCGCAGCCTTCCTCCAATAAAAACTAACATCCTACCTGTAACTCGATGGTACTTTAAAGGTGCAGTTACCTTAGTTTTGCAACGTGTCCAAGTATTTCAAGTTTCCTTAGAACTAATACGTTTTGTACTCATTAAAATAAATTTAAATTAGAATTATAATTATCACCGCGTGCTGTTAGAACTACAAAGGCTGTTAATGCTGTTAAAGCCAGAATTCGTCGAAACCCCATTAGGAAGCAAAAAATCTTATCGCGAGAAATAAAGATTCCCGCTAGGACTCTGTCTCGTATTATAAAACAAGACCTGAAGCTCGGTGCTTATCGTCGATATACAGGCCATGCCCTAAATCAATCTTTACAATTAAAGAGAGTGGATCGATCAAAACGCCTTCTGTCGCGATACGCAGGTGAAAGGCACAGAAATATCCTCTTTACCGATGAAAAAATTTTCACGATTGAAGAACACTACAATAAGCAAAATGATAAAGTGTACGCTCACAGTTCTAAAGAAGCTGCTCAAGTGGTCGGGAAGGTACAACGTGGTCATCATCCTGCGTCAGTGATGGTTTGGTGGGGCGTGTCTTATCAAGGAGTCACAAAACTGCATTTTTGTGAAAACGGAGTGAAAACTTCAGCCAATATGTATCAAGATACAGTCTTGGATCATGTTGTGAAACCTCTCAGCAATACTCTTTTTAAAAATATATCGTGGACTTTCCAACAGGACTCTGCACCTGGTCACAAGGCACGAACTACCCAAGCCTGGCTTGAAACCAATGTTCCGGACTTTATAAGAGCTGAAGACTGGCCCTCATCTAGCCTAGACCTCAAACCTTTAGACTTCAAATTATGGTCAGTTTTAGAGGACATGGCCTGCTCTAAACGACACGGCGACATTGAGTCTCTTAAAAAATCTTTGGAGCAAGCAGTGGCGAAATTTCCCTTGGAAACAGTGCGTCAAATCCATAGATTCGTGGCCAAACAGATTAAAGGCCTGTATAAAAGCCAAAGGTGGCCATTTCGAATAGAATATTTTTTTTATTTTTTGCTGAGACTTTAATAAATATGTAGGTATAAATTTTATTAATATTACATTACTTCATTTAAAAAAAAAGCATTTTCATTTGTAACAGAACTTATGGCTGGACTAGTTATATATAGATTTTAAATGATTAAATGTTAATGATATTAATAAAAACTACATAATTTTTTAATATCTGCATTTCTTTCAAACACCGTTTTGTTTTGACGCATTTGCGTTGCATTTACGTTGTTGCGGCACTTACGCCAAAACATTGATAGATATCAGTCGTTATAGTTCTATTATTATAGTAATATTTCTTGTATATTGTCTTAAATTGTTAGTTATATTTTGATACATGAAAAGACTATTTCATGATTATAAAACTGCCTCCCTTTAGGAATTTTCTAGTGAAAACGACCAATAAAATTGTAGTTACTATATTAAATTCTTTTAAATTGGGTTCTGCTTTGTAGGTATATGTTTCCTTATTGTTTTCCGATCTTAAGATTAGCGAGAACTAACAACGAAAACAAACCGACAATAAATCTTAAAATCATTGTTATAGTATCTACGGCGGCGTTAACAAATACAAACTTATTGTTTTTTTCAATCATCTTTCATGTACCTTCCAACAACATCGAATCGATCAGTTTCAGATGCATTCTATGTACTTATAGATATATGTATAATTACTGTTATTATTCATTCTGATTCACTACAATGTCTATATATCCTGCGATCAGTAAACTATTACTTTTATTTATTAGATGGGTGAGGTTTTCAAAGGTCACTTTGAACAGATGTACATAACTTTTTATAATCAGAACTAATTATATATTTTAACGGTCATAACAACGTTAGAAGAATTGCAATACGTTCATGTGCTCCAGATCATTGACTTGGCAATACTGTTTTAGCAGTGGACGGCTTTTACAGTGAATAATTACAGCAATCACAGAGGATGTGGATGGATGTTTCCTCTGCGTCATTTGCATCATGATTGGACTAACGATGACAGTAATTGCTTTTGGTTAAAGGTATAATTTTTCTAGGTGTAGGTAGGTGTTACTAGTAATTTTATTTATTTTATTTATTTATCATTTAACACACAAGAGTTCACAAGAGAATTGCAGTAGGCACAATTTACAAAGGTACTGCTTATCTCTTATCAAATTTCTTCCAGCAGACCTGCGACTGGAGAGGTGACAGAAAAGTAGACAGTGCGTGTTCAAAAACAATGAATATACATATAGCAGAAGGAAGTATTCTATGGTGTTGGTTATGAAATGATATTCCTTTTACTTTGCACCATGATATATTTCCAGTTCTCTTAACGTTCACATCAATATTCCAAAGTACTTCAACACTACGCCATCAATATTAATCTGTCCTACATTATTGACAATTCCCTAATCTAAATATGACATGACATTTCTTATATGCCAGCCTCTGCATCAGACAAACGCTGTAGGATAAAGAGGTCCGTCCCTGGACCTTCACTGGAGATTCATGGCCCCACCGATATATATATATATTATGTACAATAAATTTTGTTTGTTGGTAAATATTTTAAACATTGTCATATTGTTCAAACATTATTTAAGGATTCTTTTTGTTTTAATGCCTCTTGTAAAATTCTTGTAGCTAATAAGGCTCACCATGCCTTGTTTTATTTTCGGGCCCTTGATTATACGATATTCCACAAGTGTACAACCCTTGCAACCCGTGCAACATCGAATGAGTCTAGTTTCCCTATATTGAAGTTCACTGGAATCAGCTACAATCTTTTTTGTAGAATAAATCGTGACTCGATCTTCAACTCAATTGCAATGTTATTTACACATAAGTTAAAGATAAGAAATAGACCGCATATAATGCGGATTTATTTTATTTGATTACCTAAAATTTTCATCAATTTATTACTTATTAACATTTAATAAATCCTATGTGCTGTGAGCCTGTGAAACATTAATGATATCAATAACAAATCTATGAATTGCTTTACTAGCACGTCGCTTCGGTAAATTTTAGTACCCACATCGGAAACAATTGCTTCTATTTTTTTCAGGCATTACGTATATTTAATGTTTTCATTCCACTCATTTTCTCGATTAAATAGGGATATATTTTTTTGTTTTTCTAATAAATGTTTATAATATTTATTGGAATTGAGGCGTTATTTCTGTCAAAACGTTTACTGCAACATTTTCTTGAAAGATTCATCGTAACATTTATCTGATATCCGATGGGATCTATTCCCACTAATTCTTTTCTTGAAAAATATATTAATACCAATGAGTTTCAAGTAATAACTCAAAAGTTATAAAATATCAGTAGTTTTATCATGAACCTATTGCATGTAGGTAGGTTGTACATGCATGCATCATGCTCGCACAGACAAAAATAAGTTTTGGCCTACAATATACATAGATAACAAAACCTGCCTGCCTATATTAAACGTTCCAAAAAATTACTGATTTGATCAAATTACAGTTATATTTAGTATAGTCACGAAGACCTATCTTATATTTCAATCATTCAATTCCAAAGTGCAGAGGAGAGCGATTGATTGGATCACGCTACAAAGTCACGATCAAGGCTTTGCTTAGATGTGGCAACGATTATTCATTGCACGTGTCATATTGTTATAGTACAGGTAAACATAACGCTATTATATATCAGTTTGTGGTTTAATTTTACATACCTAGTGTCTCGTAATAATGTAAGATACATTAAAGTTACATCATAAATATAGGTACATGTTTATGACATATTTCATCTACCTACCTATATCTATTGAGTATACGGTTGATTATGTTTTGTATGCAAAAAGGCATAGATGGTAGATATAAATGTCACTTGGAGTCATGATCAAGGTCGAACCAGTTGTGAGCGTTTATTTTTATTAAGTGTGCTTTGATTCTCATATACTTTGGTATAAAATAATCGTAAACAATACATTACCATATAAACAGGCTATTCCATTATAGAGTGAACTGTTACTGCCAAAGTTCGCACCTGGCGTTCTTAGTAAATATACCTACTCACTTTTTAAATCATAACTATTTTGACTTGATCATTTTAATTGAGCCATAGTTACTAATTTGAAAAAAAATTAATAGAAAGGTTAGTTTATTCAGTTAGTAACCTAATGGTTATAGAAGTAAGTAAAAGAGCTAATTTTTCTAACCTACAAAATTGCACACTATTATAATGACATTATTGTAAGTACCTTATGTATAAAAAGTCCCTCGACTCCAACTTACCAACTATTTTACATGTCGTTTAAAAGAGGTTATGAAATATTACGTTACCGTTACACCCTTATTAGTCTCTAGTCCTAAATGAACGAAAGTATTGTATACTAGGAAATCGCTCTCGCTTCGCTTCGGGAAAAATAGTAAAAAAATATATAATATCACCTTCTCACCTACACCATGGGTTGACTGGGAGAGAATGCCCCATGGCATTAAGTCCGCCCTTTGTAAGCCTAGCTTGTAGGTTTTACAATAAAGATTATAAATAAATAAATAATATAGCCTATGTCACCCGGGGATAGTGTAGCTTCCCAACAGTGGAAGAATTTGTCAAATCGGTTGAGGTAGTTTCGGAGCCTATACAATGCAAAAAAACAATCAAATCTTTCCTCTTTATAATATTAAGATAGATTATTATTATCTATGATGTGGTCAAAATAAATGCAATTGCCCTTTTTTATCGACAATGATTACTTGTACTTATATAAACTGCGTGCTTAAATTGCCCATTCTGTGCTCTACAATTTGAAAATATCTGTGAATAAAAAATAGGAAAATGTCAAGTTTCAATAACCGTACTGCAAATTGGAGTCCCAATTTGCGGTTAGCATTTGGAAAATTGATAATCAACTTTACATAATTAACGAAAACAGGGTATCTTTTAAATAAAAACTTAAAAGGGGTCCCATTAAGAAAAACATAAACAAATTGGATTGCCCTGATTCTAAGTTGCATCGGGTTATTAGTCGTTTGGGTACTAAACTTCAGAGGGATAACATCGCACTTCTATTAGATAGCCACTTTATGTTCCTAGAGTGTTTTTGGGGTAAGAGTTCAAACCTTGACCCTTCTTTTAAGCTCATGCCATAAGTTTACGATAGTATTAAGGTCAGGGTGTTCCTTTCTTGGCCACTCTATAATATTATGGATTGCAACCACGTCTAAATATTGGCGAAGTGTTGCGGCAGCGTGTGCACCGGCATTTAGAAATTCACAAAATAATATTATTTT
This sequence comes from Thymelicus lineola, assembly GCA_963932265.1. Lineage (NCBI taxonomy): Eukaryota > Metazoa > Arthropoda > Insecta > Lepidoptera > Hesperiidae > Thymelicus > Thymelicus lineola. The sequence goes on along the minus strand of OZ010687.1, from coordinate 11,556,618 downwards.
TAAAGACCTTTAGAATTATTTCTTCAAAAATATTTACAGTACAAACAGTACTTCCTACAAAAATATAAAAATAAGATAAATATTTCTCCGAATTGTGTTTATTCATTAAATGTAAACGACATTCTTAGTTACAGGATCATGGTTTGAACACTTTGATCACGTACTCGTAACAAATGAATCATTCTGCATCATTTCAAATGCAAATGAAATATTATACAAGAAATATAAAGTATTATGAGCTATCGAAGACGGACATAAATCTATCGGATAACCGATGTAAAAAAATCCGTACTGTAATTAAATAGTTATGGATGAAAATCTTTCCAAATGATAGTTTTTGTTTCGATATCTGATTACTGGATTTACAGTTTTTGTTTCGATATCTAATTACTGGATTTACAAATCACATCAATACAAATTAAGTTTGTACTGAGTTTTTAAAGTCTCTGGAAAGCATGTTGTCTAACTTGTCGACGTCCCTAAATAACTTCATCTCCAAGTTATGGACATGTTCGTTAAAGTCCTTTGTATTGAAACATGTTTTGTAGAACTTTAATTGTCTGAGGCCTCCATTGAGAAGGCTAATAAGGCGAGTCTACACAAGAGGGACGATTTGCATAGCATCAGTGAGCAGTTTTTTCCTTCAAGTGTAGGCGTGTGACAAAGAAATCTTCATAATGAATAGGCCTTGAAGTTGAACTCTGCTTTTTTATGTCTGCAGATCTGAAAATGTTAGTCATATAGTGTATCTCGTGATACTTCTGGAATTTTAGCGAGTTGAAATGTTTTTTTTTCACTTAAAAAAATATTGCTTGAAACCAATCCCTCTTGACGGTAAATGCAGATAATGTATGATGCCTTAATCACTCAATTCTACTAAGTAAGATATTTTTTATTTTTATTTATTTTATTAATGAATATAATTAAACATAACATTAATAAAAGATCATGTTCAAGACCCGAAACTAAGACCGTACGGAAAACCATTAATTTATTTATTTATTGCTTCATATTTTAGGATATGGGATTTATAATACGATATATTGTTAATGAAGCATATTCAAGTCTAGTGACCATCGTGAGGGGAAAATATTTCACATCCACTACAATAAATCACTTTTACTTACAAAGTGCACTATAAAATATTCTAATTACTCGTATGATCTGTATACCGTTACCTGTAGCCCGGTTATTTAATATCGCACATCAATTATGATTTCATCTGCCAGTAAAAACCTTATTCTTGGTCCGCCATAAATTATGTTTTAATTCAGGTCTTAAATTCGCATCGGTGAGTTTCTTGGTTCAATGGTGATTCATTAAAAATGGAAATTTGTACTCGTATTTTATTACAGTTCGTAGAAATATGCGGCTTATTCCTGCACATTCAAGCTCTTGTATCTTTTTGTATTTATTTTATATGACATCAAGGTGGGAGGGAAAACTTAGACTAGTCATGAAATAACTCGTCATTATTAAAACGCGATTCGGTGGCAGCGTCATAGAGCCATTTAAATAACGGATTTTCCTCTTCTTTCTCAACTGACAATGTAAGCCTTCAGTGTTGCGAACATTCATGGGCAGCAATGAATAATTTAATTACAATTAAGTAGATTGATATAAAAAAGAATGAAATATAATACATTTACAGCAGTTGTTTAGGCTTTTGACGAAGAACACTAATGACAGAGCCTTTTGAATCTTTCGTTTCATTTGAAGAATGTTGGAATTAAGTAAGCATTCTAAATCAGTCTTCAAAAATCACTTTCTAACAAACTTTGCGTGACTGTGTATTAACACCATTGGCTAAGACTAAGTTCGTTATTAGTTGTATTCGTTCGGCTGGATATGCGACTACAAAATGAAATCTGGATTTCCTTTGAAATTAAATGCAAATATACTGTTAAGTATATACTTATGATATTAAGTATTATAATATATACGATATTCGATTTTTAAGGTGGAGCGGTGGTTTTCAAATTTTATAATTCCAATACACATGGAAAAAAAGTGGAACAATATTCATTATGCAGATCATTAAAAATGTAATCAATATATCAATCCACACAAAATAATCCTCGGTAAATTTATTTTTACGTTTTTAAAAAAAGAAATCTGGTTGGATTCTGGATCCCGGAAGTATCATCATACGGATCATACATTCTTTACATTCATTCAATAAAGGTACATATATTATAATAAGTAGATCTCCTAGTGAATGAAAACAGTGCGATCCGTTGGTCGTGCGGCGTGCGATAACCAGTGCTGCAGTATACTGTGTAACCCAAGCGCTAGGCCAAGGCCGCGTGACATAACACGTTACGTGTCGCGCCGTTAGCTGCGCCTGCGCACCGCTACTTGTACGAGTACTTGTCGCTAAAGATAGCTCCGACAAGAATGGCGCTTGCTTTGACGTTGGCGACTATGTACCTACTAGATTACTAGCTACCCGTAATTACTAATACAAAACCAATATTATATATGTTTTATACGTTGTTTCATACCGTTAACATTTAATATAATTTCGCTTCTTCGGCTCAGTAAAGTGTAATGACAATGGGAATTACGAAAAGATAAAGTTTAATAATTTTATTATAGTATATAAATAATAATACTATCATATGTATGTATTATTTGTTCTTTCATAATGTCAATCAAAGATAATAAATAAGATAATAAGCTATTCTAGATCTTTGACAGACTAATAAGTATGTTCGTGTGAAATTATCGTTAAATACCAATGCATGTATGTACTTACTCGCCTAAAGTATAATAAAGCCTGATCAATTGCAATAGTTCGTGCGGACTTTTAATTCAATGAACCTAGCTTCATTTTCATTACGAGCTGAGGGTACCTACATGGTAGCAACTGAGAAAGCGACATATTTGCTCGGCTTCACATCCAAGACCGTTAGACGACTGATGTGTGAGGCGTATTACAGCAATCCTACAGCAATCAGACACGTAACGTCATGACATTGCGTCTGTGCGTTTGTCGCTAATGTCGGCAACGGTACCACTAATCAAAGATTACGCGGAAAATAGCGCGTTCTTCCCTTGCCGTGCATTCCGGATACAGAATTACAGACAGAGTCGTGTGACGAACCCACGATGCTAGAGGTACTTGTTGTTTTATTGATTGTATGAAGTAACAAAGGGATTTTTTACAGATAATCTTTACTAATATTATAAAGAGGAAAGATTTGATTGTTTGTTTGCATTGAATAGGCTCTGAAACTACCGATTTGAAAAATTCTTTCACTCTTGGGAAGCTGCAATATCCCCGGGTGACTATGTTATAATATATATATTTTTTTACTATTTTCCCGAAGCGAAGCGAGGGCGATTTCCTAGTGCTAGATATTTTTAGATGTTATTTTTCTTGTCTACTAAAATGGCTGAGGTGTGTTTGTAAAAATTTAATTGCGTTTGCAGAAAAGGTATCTTATTTTTTCTAGTTTGACAATACTTTTGCCACTCGTTCCAATGAAGAAAAAACTTGAAATTACCGCCTGTCAAAATGTACAGGGAAAAATCTTAAAGCGTAGCTTAATAATGTATGTTTAAGGCTTGCTCATACAGTGAGAAAAAACTATTTTCCAGGTTCGCAATACATATTTTCTTATTGCTATTAATTCCAATTGCAGAAAAAATAAAGCTTCCAGCTTCACGGAACTCAAGTTCAAATCAACTAAGATTGCAGCAATTATTTAGTTTCTTGACAGTTAATAAAAATAACAAAGGCAAAGTCATTAGGCCGTTATTTTTTAACAAAACTTATTCTTGTATTGCCTTCAATGAAAACCATTGTAGGTAGTTATGACTGTGTGGGATTCGTGAGTAATGACCATGGCGTCTCGCTTTGCGCTGGCCTGTCAAGGTTTTTGTTTCAATTATCGCTGGGTTAACCTTGCAGCATTTAGTTTAGTTAGAGCAGGGTTAAACCATCCCCAAAATCATCAATAGAACAGAATCATTAATAAAAATTAATTTTGTCTCATAGTTCTTTGATAGGTTCATAATAAAATTGTACTACTTGTTTTGCTTTGGTTTATGTTTATTCATATTATCTATACTAATATTATAAAGAGGAAAGATTTGATTGTTTGCATTGAATACGCTCCGAAACTACCGAACCGATTTGAAAAATTCTTTCACTGTTGGGAAGCTACACTTTTCCCGGGTGACATAGGCTATATTATATTTTTTTTTACTTTTTTCCCGAAGCGAAGTGAGGGCGATTTCCTAGTTCTATATATTGTAAGGTTGAGCGGTCAGGTGATGGAATAAAAGAGTTGGATGCTGAGATGATACTGATTTATTAAGCAAATTGCATTATAATATAAACACGAGTTTACACGTGTATCAAAGATTATAAATCAAAGAGTAAATAAAAGTACAAATTACATTGTACAGAGGGCACTCTACATCTCCCCCCTAAAAAGGAAAAAAAGTTGTACTTAAACAATTTTTTTTTTCATTTTCATAATATGTTTGATTACATAGTTATATTTATTTTATAATTATAATATATTTTCTTAACTAGGGTTATACAATTTAGTGCGATTTTTATGTATTACATCAACTTTTTTATCTTTCATAATTTCAACATTTGGTGATAAATCCTTGATAACCTTAAATGGTCCTAAATAGACACTGTCTAATTTTCCTCCGACTTCATTTTTTACTAAAATCAAATCATTAGGCTTATAAATTATAGGTTTCATATTTAGATCATATTTAATTTTTCTTTTAAGTTTGCTGTTCAGTAAATTATCTCTTGCCTCTTTTTGTGCTAATTGCAAACGAAATTTTAATTCAAGTGGATAGTTATCAAAAGTGTACAATGGATCTACAACATGATTTGACAAGTTACTCGGTAGGCAACATTTCTTTCCAAAAACTAATTCAAATGGCGTGAATTTAGTTTCTCTGTGAACTGATGTGTTGTAGGAAAAACACCAATAAGGAAGCCACTGGCTCCACGTGTCATAATGATTATGACACTGTATTCTAAGATATGAACCAAGATTCTTGTGTGAGTTTTCTAACGAACCTATTGATTGGTGATGATAGGCTGTGGAACTCAATTTTTTAATGTTTAAAAGTTTACAAACCTCATTCATAGTTGATGACATGAATTCGGTGCCTCTGTCGGTTGCAATCTCCTTTGGTATCCCGTAACGTAGAATAAAATTATTAACAAAGGATCGTGCTACTACTGTCGTACTCTTAGAAATCAATGGATATGCTTCGACGTATTTTGTTAATTCACATTGCAAAGTTAATATATATGAATAATTGTCGTTATCTCGGTCTAAAGGTCCTACAATGTCTAGATAAATTTTTTCAAAGGCAGTATTTGCCGTAGATGTAATGACCATTGGTTCCTTCACGCGTATCGAATGCTTAAATTTCTGACACTTATCGCAACTTTTTATAAACTCGATTACATCTTTTTCTAAACATGGCCAAAAGTAATATCTTTTAATATTGCTTAACATCCTCCTAATGCCAGCGTGGCCACTTGTTGGCAAGAGGTGGAAGTCGTTCAGTATTACCTTTTGGTCATCTTTATTATCTATTCTTATAACGTCTTTCAATACGCATAACCGAGGTATAGTATTACTCGCGCTTGCTTTTATTTCTTTCGACAATTTTTCTACGAAAATATTATTCGTTTTGTCCATAATAAAATATAACTCATTAATACCTATTCTTTTACAAATGTCATCTAATTCTTTCACAAATTCGACTGGCGTAATTTGTGATGAAGAACCATTGCATTTTATGTATAATATTTTCTTCTCTATGCAATAACAAAACGTTTTGCTTTCATAATTAATATTAAATTTCTTTCTTAGTTCATTTAATTTAATTTTTGAAATAAAGGCAAGTTCTGTGTGATCCTGGGGTTTAATATGCGTCTCCACAACTTTTGGTTGATCAGACCAATCGCTAGTAGAGCCGATATCATCCACAGAATCTGGTACCGCCTGAGCTTCTTTCTTTTTCTGAGCTCTTGTCATAACAGAGACGATGTTTTCGTTCATTTCTTTTAATTCTTGTAAAGTAATTCGAGACAAAGCATCTGCAGCTGCGTTGTCTGAACCCTTCACATACTCTACAGAAAAATTATACTCTTCTAACAGAAGCCTGAACTTCATCAGCCTGCTCGATGGGTTCTTCATGTTGAATAGATACACTAATGGCCGGTGATCCGTTTGAATTTTGAAATAATTGCCATAAAGGTAAGGCCGAAAATGTTTTACAGCCCAAACAATGGCCAATAATTCTTTTTCAATTATTGGATAATTTCTTTCAGCTTTGTTTAGACTCCTGCTTGCATAAGCTATAGGTTTTAGATCCCTGTTTGATAAGATTGCTCCGATAGCGTTATTTGAAGCATCGGTTTGGACTACGAATTCACTATTTCCAGAAAAATCGGGGTATTGCAATATGGGTGGTGAAATGATACACTGTTTAAGAATTTCAAAAGAGTTTTGGCAATGCTCATCCCATACGAACGGAATATTTTTTCTACATAGCCTATTCAATGGACTAGCTTTTTCTGCAAAATTAGGAACAAATTTTCTATAATAATTAATAAATGCAATAAATCTTTTAACTTCGTCGACTGTTTTGGGTTGCGGATAATTTTTCACAATATCAATTTTTGCCGGGTCTGGTTGTATTCCTTTTTCGGAAACTATATGTCCTAAATAGAGTAATTGCTTTTTTAAAAAATCACATTTCACCGGGTTTAACTTCAAGTTTACCTTTCGCAATCGTTCAAACACCTCTTGTAAATTTTTATTATGACTATTTAAGCAACTTCCAAAAACTAT